>QVRM01004938.1:0-90542 GCA_003439945.1 Dermanyssus gallinae | reverse complement strand
ATGATAGGAAAAGAAGGCAAAACAGACACCGTTGAGTGTATGCCGAACACATTGTTGTTAGTTACTACGCGCATTTCAAGCGACGGCATTCGTGTGGTGGCGGTCCTATTCCATCGATTCGAACAACCGACTCCCCACTGTAGGCTTCCAGCGCATCAGCAGCAGCAGCGGAGAGCAGAAGATGCTGTTGTTTCTGCCCCTTCCAGTGTCGACTACCACCGACTACTACCACCGGACATCACTGGCTACAAATACGACGACAAACCACTCTACGTACATCCGCCTCGTTTGTCGGAGCTATTGCGTTTTGACTTTGCTACGAAATGCGCTTTGCTATGCTATTTTCCGTCGCTTTCGTTTTCTTTGGCTTTTTCGTCTCTTTCTTCGTTTTCGTATTCTGTATTTCTTTCGTCGACGTCGTTGTTGTCCACGTCGTCCGCTTTTCGTTTAGCGTCTCCGTTTGGCTTCTGTTTGGCAAAAGTTTCTCACTGTAGAGCTCTTCCATCTTTCTGTTTCACGTACTATCACTAGCTTTCGCTGTCCCTTTCTCTCTCTCTCTGTATCGCGCGCCGGCGCTCTGTTTGATCCGTTCCTCTTTTATTGTTCATAGTGTACACGACTATGGCCAAAGAAGGCACGCAGAAGAAGACGGTTTTTTTTTGGGGGGGTCTTTGTACGTGTCCGTGTGCATGGACCGGCGAACGCGTAACGAAGGCACTGGTAACAGGAACGCCAGCGAACCTCTCTTTGTGCAAACGAAGAAACAAGAATTGTAATACAATTTGGTCGACTTATCATCACTACAGATAAGCCCAAGACGACGGCGATGGTGGTTTGCAAGCCTCTGCAGATCTTAAAATGTAATGTATGCTTAATAAATATATACACACATGAATATCACAAAACTGTAATGAAAATCTTGCGGGTATAACACTCGTGTGCGCATATATATATATATATATATATATATATATATATATATTAGCAGTTCGCGCTCTCGAAAACACCTTAAGCAAATTGCCTCTTTGCTGCTGCCTGCATGCAATTGGTGACCTTGACCCAACAGGAGAGCATGCAAACTCACTACAACATTTCTCGATGAGGACTTGACCACTGAGATATATAGCACAAAGTCATATGGGAAATATTATATACTTGTATCAATAGTTTGTATAGTACGCCGTTAGGCTGGAAATATCTGCATCGCGTTCTCGCAGGCTCCTCTCGTTGTGACGAGAGTGGCAGGAAGCGCGGGTGGAAATGGGCTGATATACGAATTATTCTCGTACGTTGATGTGGTACAATCATCGTAGATGAAGCTTGATACTTCGCTGTGTTGACGTCGCAAAGCCTGTAGCCGGACAAGCACTTCATCGGGTCAACGGATGAGAAAATTCCACTTTGGCACGACAAGAATACGCGAAAAGAAAAAACGTTGCTGCTGACACTACGAATGCGACTGCTTTTAGTGTTGCTATATATAATCGCCAATATCGGCAGATAGGCACGTACGTATGCGAAGCAAGGCGCTGGTCACAAGCGGCGGTAGTCCGAGCTAATGAAACGCCTCTCCGCGATCGCTGCTTGAAGCGGCTCTGGCGGCGGTAACAGATCTCCTTGGCGCTCTTCGGAGCCGCGGGCAGCAGTAAGGGCGTCGCCGCCCACGACCCACGCTCGAAAAGCTAAGTCCGTCCGAGTCTTCGCTCTCGCCCGATAAGAGTAACTGGTCGACCTATTTGGTGAGATGGCGCCTACCTACGAGACTTTGCCAAAGCTGCTCATCTTTGCGGCTTTTCTTCTCGTCTGGTTCCGTTCGTTTTCCTCCGTCTTGTTTCCCTCTGAGTCGCGTCCTTCTTCGCTTCCTAGTTCTTTTGTACGAGGCGTTCAACTCGAACTAATAGATGAGATGATTGACTTTTTCCCGACCTCTTTGTGGGATGCGGTGGAAGCGAAAAAAGCTAGTACATCGTAACCCCCTGACGAACATGCAGTCTACCTTCGTTCTTTACCTCTCTCTGTTTCCTAACCTCGCCCTGCTTTTTACCGTGTGTTCCCTCTTTATCTAGTATTACAGGAGTTTAGTGGCCACACACTATATATATATATATATATATACAACGGAGAGAAATTTGCACTTATTAGCACTGTTTATGTATCATAATTGGCGCCTTTATTGTTGTTTATGTTGTTATTATCGTCATAAACTACATAATCGCTGTCGTATAGTTTCCAAATTTGCTATGGCTTTTCTCGTTAACGCTGCCGGGTCGCGGTTTTGTCGCTGCTGTTCTCTACAGTGATTTCGTTGTCGATGCCTAGCCTGTTAGCAAGCAATCATTTGGCGTGACAGATAGGTTCACGCACGTCTGAAGCAACAAGCAAGTTGCTTCCCAAGTTGCACCCACCCAAGCCCTAAAACGGGCGTTTCAAGAACTGCTCATTCGTACGCTGCTGGGGTCCTTTTCCGGTCGTTTTCGACATGGCTCATTGAGTTTTCGTTTCCCGTTCATCCCCATTCCTATTCCCCTATTATTGACCGTTATGTTGCTCGAGCACAATGTAAGATCGAAATGCCTCCGTATGATTCCTCCGCATCCTTCCATTCCCCGACTCCTTCGGACTGATGCGGGTGAGCCATGCAGATTATCCATGTCAGCGCGTACCCAAAACAAGGCCTTGCTGAGTAATTTGAATTTTAAAACAAGGCTTCTGTTGTTTGCTTACTTCGAACAGTTTGCTTCTTGTATCCTGTTCGATAGCAAGTGACGAATCCGTGCCGATATACAGAGTGATAGCGCTTTCTTTACAAATAAGACTTAAACAAATACACGTATTGAAGGTGCAAATTATTTGGCTTCTCTGCTCACTTCTACACAGATCAGAGATTTGTCGAAGTCTACGTATAGCTGAAGAAAAAGAACCCACACTAGTGTAAGATAATTTGCATGCTCTCGTATCACCTGGTCTGGCACAGTAACGTAGATGTGAATAATTTTTAGAGAAAAATAACCGATACGGCTTGGTGCGGTCTCGGACGAAATACAACCCATGTGGTAAGTCTGTGGCGGGAACGTGTTACATGCAATAAGCGTAACACGAACAGCATACATACATTACAATCAGTAGAACAAACAGGCTGGATGATATGGCGGCGTGCTCTAGGGGACTACTGCGCTAGTCATGGTTGCCATCTACGGCGGTGTATATATATATATTTTTTTAATTCGGCGTAAACGTTCATAAGGAGACACGTATTACTTAGAATTAAAGACATTTTGAGAAAGTTGTTTTTCATCCTAGACAATCCCCTGTTTTATCAGGCTTTGAATTCATCCTGCGGCATATCTTCAAGTCACCGTAGGCCGGACAAGTTGAGATATCTAGGGTTTCCCTAACAGCCCCTGTGGCAGCATGGCCGCTGACCATCAGCGGTATGGTTTATCATTTGTTCTCAGTAAGCATCGCTCAGAGAAAGAAATTTGATCAACAATAAGGATCGAATCGGCGACATCTCGGCAGATGGCAACCACAATGAGTGCACTAGTCCCTTAGATCACGCCGCCACACTCAATTATACAATTGTTACCTAAAGCCGCCACAGCAAGGTGACGGCTTTAGGCTTTACAGCCCGGGCCTTAAGATCAGCTCTAATGTCGTGCATCCGAGAGCTAACCGGCCTCCTGAGAAACGACGGGAAGAGACCGGACGGTCTCACCCTTATCCGCTTTGAAAGGGGGAGGGCGCTTGTCTGGGATGCGACGACCATCGATACGCTCGCCCCCTCGAACCTGGAGGCTAGCGCATCCGCCGTTGGCTCCGCGGCACGCCAGGCTGAACGCCCTAAGATTAACAATTATGTCCAGTTCGCCAACAAATTCATTTTCGTGCCACTAGTATTCGAGTCATACGCAGACCCGGCCCTGAGGCATGATCGCTTCTCCAGAGGATTAGCAAAACGAATCGAACAGACGAGAGGGGCGAGAAGAACTCTTGACTATCTACTTCAGTGACTAACACTGGCGGTTCAGCGCCAAAATATAAGTGAATATTATATATATATATATATATATATATATATATATATATTCAAGGCCCTCTAGGCCAATCGCTACTACGCTCACAGAACCGCATCCGCTCAACGTCCATTAATATCATGTGGCACACTCTGGCTCTTCGAGGAATGCCAGTTGAGCCAGGCCTGATGTTTTTATTTACCTTTAGTCGCAATATTCAAACAAGCACTAGTTTTTTGCTGTGTTTTGGTCCGATGAAATCAGGCAGGCAATTCAACCGGAATTTGGCAAATGCATTCGGTGGAATGTATTCAATCGGCTGAAACTGCGGCCAAGTTAGCTAAAGCAATTTAGGCATTCCCTGCCAAAGTGCGCGACTAATAATAGCTCGTGGCCAGAAATCGCATGAGGGCGCTCTTTCGTCCCATATGGGTTACGTACCTCATGCAGATATCATGCATATTCTGGGCGCTTTCTGCTGAAAATACAGACTCATTCGTCGCAGAATCTTCACTGACTTAGGCGAAAACGGATGAGTTATCCGCGATTTTATCTGAATATATATCTTTCCTAGAGTACACTGGATCATAAACGTAATTGCCAGAATACTATAGAAGCAAAGATACAGAGCGGTATACGTGTTGTGAAGCAAAAAGCAATGAACAGTGTAAATTAATTTGTCCATGATCTATCCCCATTAACTACAGGGTGCGGCAGCCACACCTAATATTTTCATTAATTCGAAACAGATTTTGTTGAACAACACGTTTAAAACACATTTCCACGATATTGTCAGAGCAACTATTATTCATTCCCAATATGTCCACTACTTGCCTTCGCAATCTTGTCTCTCTCGCAGCCTGTCAACAAACCCTCGTCAACAAACAAAAATCCTGCATCTTATCAACGGCTCTTCCCTTGCGACTGAAGCGACACTGTACGGAACTTTCTATCACTTGCCGTGAAGGGCTAACTAGTTAGGGGCATTCTAACTGAGGTATTTTTGAATTCTACGAGCGCCTTCAAAATACCCCAGATAAAAAAAAATATTGAAGCTGAAATCGAGGGTATATGGAGGCATTGTCCTATATGTAAATGTACTTTGGCGCATTGTCACAGAGCCATCACTGGCTCCGTGGGAAGGCGTAGAAAGCAGCAACAGAAAGACGCCTAGTTGTAAAGTGAAAACGTAAAGGTTGTTGCCGAAATGGGCCCGCATGCAAGGCTTCATAAAACTCTCTGGTACCAATTGGCAGTAAGAACAGTCAACATTCAGCTTTGCTGCATGCAGGTTAAATACGAAACGAATTCGACCCAAGGCAGTTTTAGTGCCAGCCCTAGCCTAAACAAACTCTGCTCTCTGGGTCTAAGTGGCCTTGGCTATAGAGGAGGAATCCGAGTTTCGTGGACGTGTGAGCCCCACTCTAGTCGCTGTTAGGCACCGGCGACGCGTGTGCATCACGCATTCCCGAATCCACTCAAATAAGAAACCAAAATAAAAACGTTGTGGACAGCACTGAATAGAAAAGAGGGTCTCTTTATGGCAGGTGGTGTTGGATCGTTCACCACCACTCAGTACGTCACAGAGCACTTTCGTTTTAAAGTTGTGTCCTTTTCCGTTGGCAGTAAATTCATCATTCACTGCTAAAACTCGTAGGATTCACTCTTACCCCGATCACGCGGCAAATTTTTTCGGATGGTTCTGTCGAAGGCATTCAAAGAAATGCCGCGACCTTGTTGATATCGGCTATGTAACAAAAACATTTGGCTTTAGAACAGGTCGTCCTCGCACTTAGTATTTAGCGTCTAGCAGAGCTAAATGCTTTGTCGCGGGCGCCGAGACACTCTTTTATTGAGGTGGCACTTTAGCTGCCTCATCCAATATTGCTATGATCTGCGCGCGAACAACAATAAAGATGGCGTTTCATTATCTCTTCTTTTCCAACAGCCAAGACGCTATTGAACGCCGTTTCGCTGCGCGATTTTCGGGCGCCGGGTCGCTCGCGACATTAAGTATATTTGGTTTTGAAATTGAAATTAAAATAGACATTTAAGTAAAACATATCATACAGCTTATCGTGACATAGTTATGTACAACATTTAGCTGGTTCGCCGAAGCTAGCTGATTGTTGAGACGCTGTTAAGCAAATGTTTGCTGCTAAACAGAGACGCAACGAAGCAAAAACTATTTTTTAAAAAAGCTCATCTCTCAGCTATGCCGTGCATTTTCAAATGACTGAACGCAACCGACTATGAGTGATTTGAATATATGTTGTTAAGAGTGGCACTCCTTTCTATGTAAACCACACAATTTTATTTGCTTGCCGGCTTGTACGGCTTAATGTAAATGCTGTTCTAGGTGATAGTGCTCTAGCGAACTATATCAACTACAGTCAATTCCCTCGCTACACATGTATTTATATATAACGAAGGGATTAACCAGAGATGACTCTAACGTGCAAAAAAGTACTTATGACACATATATATATATATATATAGAGAGAGAGAGAGAGAGAGAGAGGAGATTTTAGTTACTTTGCCCAGATTTCGACTCTGAGAGTGGGTGTGCATATATTTGATTTTACGTCAAATTTGGTTGCATCAGCGAAGTTTGTAACATTAAGCACACAGTGCTGCAAGGGTCGATTATGCTGTTATTAAAACAATTTAGGGTGCTGTTTCTAATTCTAAACTATTTTCTGTCCCCTACGAGCTTGGTAGCGCCGTGCGGCATATCTTCAATGCGCCAAACGCCGGACGTATTGAGATATCTAGAATTACCCCAACAGGCCTTGTGGCAGCATGGCAGCTGACTTTTACTTGCATATGATTGATCATCTATTTTCAAAGAGCATCGCTCAAAGAAAATATGATCAACATCGGGGATCAAACCGGCAACACACAGCATATATATATATATATATATATATATATACACACACATATATAACAATTTTAATAGTTTTTGTATACCTGCATTCGACTAAGGTGCAGGAAGCACCGTGTGCACGTATCTAATTGAAAGGCTATGGGATGCAGCTTGTGAAAATTGGTTACATCAAAGAAGATATGAATTGAAGGATACACCCCATGTCACGCACATGAGCTTTAGGGGGCGTCCGAATGAGCGCGTTCAGATGTCTGCCTCAATCCTATTTTCGTGTCGTCTTTTTTATCCATTTGCTTGTTTAGTTGGTTGTTTTGCAAACAACAAACACAATTTGTTTGGCAACACCATAATACAACTCGATATATATATATATATATATATATATGATTTCACAAGGTAATGCGCAGAACATGACGGGAACCTTAATGTGCGTTCGTGTGTGTATATGTTCTCTGACCAAGCCGGCTTCCCATTTCCCGCGCCGACGTTGGCACAACTAATCCGCAACCAACTCTCGCTAATCGCCCGTCGTTGACAATACAACTTCGAGGCTTCCTGCATTCTGCGGGCTGACAGAACGGCTGTCCGACGGCAGAACCTCTTTGTCTGCGAGATGTCTCAATCAGATCTAGGCTACGTAGTGGCTGAGAGCCAAAGACCGTTGGGAGAAAGGCGACTGCACTGACCGCAACGACCGACGATTTCCAGGACGGAGACATATACTCATACAACCTGGCAATACCTGCGAGTTGCCTAGACAGGTAATGATTATTTCCTCACGGTAGAGCAAGTGGACGAAACTGTCTATGTATTCGCTGAGTCACTAGATAGTAAACCTAGGCAGATAACATGCGAATACCACGGCAAAAGGAGTACCTACTACTGAATCTTACTGATAGTACGTAGTAGATAATTAAACTCAGCAGATATGGAGCAGACATTGCTGGTGCCAAATATAGCTAAATAACGCTATGGTAGTAGTAAAAGCGGTGAAAAAACATGGCGTGGATACAGATATCAAAGACATACCAAAACGAATGCCAAAAACCCCGAACGATGAGTGATTGCGTGGAATATCCAATCAATATGGATAGATTGATACCACGCTGCTAATCCAGCCGAAATAAACCAGCAGCACTAATGATCGTCTTCTGTATGTTCCGCAAAGTATCATCATTTAGCTTGCGGTTGTGTTCATTTTTTCAGCCTATTCAAGCCTGTGTGCTGGTTGCTCAAAGATCTGTAAAGCCTAGAAGCCGAGGGACAGCTTCCGGACGGGCTACGATAATTGTAGAATAAAAAACAAATTCAATTAACCGTTCTGGAAAGAACTGAAACAAACAAAAACAGCAGACCAAGTCAATAGCAATGTATGCATATTTGCAATCTAACGCATAAACCCCTACTAATAGTGATCAGAGATATGGTAGTGCCCGGAGCAGGCGTTTTTGTGGTCTGCCTATGTGCAGTGTTATTACGCGCGTCCAGTTTACCTAACAACAGTGGATAGCGTGGAACTATCAGCGCTGGGCTGTTGGCCTGCTGGTCTGCCCACTAAAGCACACGTGACGTTCAGCTCGTCGGTGTCCTGGAACTTGTTAAGCTCACCACGTCGCAGCTGCGAGAGCACTTCATTCCGCCGAAGCTTTACTCCGGACAGATGACTACTGGTTCTCAGCTCTCCCGCTTTTTTTTCGTGTTTCCTACTGAACTACTGAAACGCACGAGGAGACTGTCGTCCACGTCAAGAAGTCTATGTGTGTAAGTAAGTTATTTTTTATGAACAGTATTGCTGCCACCCTCTCAAGTCTTTTAACATCGAACTCACTATAGCTACGATATCAAAACGACGCCGCCACCTCATTTTCTCCACGTGTGCCCCTTTCTTTTCAGGGTAGGTCACTTTACCACTCTCGTTCGCGCTACGATTAATTATAGCGTTTTATGTCAGTGTATTCGCAAGCATCCGTGACTGGTCATGCGGAACCTACCTGCATGGTAGGTCGCTCTCTCCGAGGCACGGTCTGAGCTTCAAAGTACGAAGCTCCTCTGTTTTCTGGCCCGAACACGTCCCGACGGTAATTTAATACACTTGCTATATTTCAAGAATATTCTTTTTAGATGCAATAGCCACTGCTGTTGGTTCCCTTTAGACCACACTGCAGATATCTTCTATATATATATATACAGAACAAAATGTGTTCAAGGCGAGCACTGCCGAGTGTGCAAACGTATTGTAAATGATTCATCAATCATCACAATATTTTCTATATATACAGGGTGCGTCAGTTAAATCCGGACTAAACGTCATCGCCCGTTTCGCAATTTATGTGTAAAGAAAAACAGATATTTTGGTAATTTTTTTACGTGCCGTTAGGTACACTCGTGAGGAACATTTTTATTCAATGTAGCCACCACCAGCAGCAATTACACTCTCAATTCTGGCGCGAAAGCGCTTGCAGGCCTTCTTCAAAGTTAGTGGATTGAGATTCTTGAACGACTCGACAATGCGTAGCGCTTCTGTATTTGCATGTCGAGACCTGTTAGTCTCTTGCTCAACAACGCCCCATACATAGAAGTCCAAGGGATTCAAGTCTGGACTGCTAGGGGGCCATATCGTTTTGACCCAGAACGCCGTCATGTTGCCTCGTAGCTAATCCTGGACGAGATTACTGGTGTGGGCGGGAAAGCCGTCTTGTTGAAAGACATATTGTCTTCCATTGGACACTCTATCAATCCATGGTTTACCACGCTTCGCAGAACACGTAAATACACTTCCTTTGTTAGGTTTTGTGTCTGTCAAAAAAGTGTGGGGGCATCACGTCTCCTTCATTCGACACAACACTTAGAACGTGCACACTGGCAGGATGTTTGGTTCTATGCACGATTGGTACATCCTCAGGGTTCTTTGCGAGCCACCGGACATTTTTCGGGTTATGTTTTTGGTCAATGGTAAAGATTTTTTCGTCGGAGATGAATCGAAGATGTCCTGCCATTTCGTGTCTCAAAGACGTGAGGATGAGATGGCAGCAAGTCATCCTCTTATTTTTCGCGGCCTGAGACAACATCTGTCTGACTTTAAACGTGTAAGACTTGTAGCGCAGTTCTTCGTTGATAATCCGACGCATAGAACAATCAGTCATATTGAACTTGATGGCTAAACGGCGCATCGATAGACTTGGGTCCTTAAAAACGCAGTTTTGCACCATTTTGATCACTTTTGGCGTCCTCACTTCTCGTCGGGGGTTGCGAATCTTCCTTCCAGGTGTTGCACTACCTAGCCCTGTCTCTTCTGCATCTCTGTAGCGTCGGGCAATGTCGTAGACCGTTGCTCTTTTAAATGTAGTTATGTTGACGATTTCGGCTGGTCGATGTCCGGCACACAACAATTGAATAACGGTTGTTCTTCGGTCATATTCTGGACCCAGGTTGCGGCGGCCGTCCATGATGACAATGCGTTTTTGTTCTATTGTGAGTGGGCTGTCTGCTAACGCAAACCGATCTGAATTAACGCCTTCCGTCTATGCTGGCTAGCCCGCCAAAATTTGTCTGGATTTAGCTGACGGACCCTGTATATATTGATAGGTATTACTTAAAATATACTCTTATTTGCAAAATATTTTCTATTATACTCGAAACTATTGGCATTCGCACAGGTATGTATAAGCACAGAGAGACTATCAAAGTATCGCAAACACTGGGAAGCCGCGCCGACCACACCAAACATGTGCCTATAGCTCAACTAAATGTTAGGCACATAGCTAATCGACTAGATGTTAGGCACATAGCTAATCGACTAACTGTTAGGCACATAGCTATTCAACTAAATGTTAGGCACATAGCTTGCACGACGTCTGTTGTTAAGCTAATATATCATTACTCAACATCACTCACTTAGTAGTTTCGGCAATAGTTAGAGAAGAGTTTATCAAGTGGGGGATTGATTAACTAGGTGAGATATGTCGTCACCACCTGTCAGCCGGGCTTGAGCGTGCACACGTATTAGGACATGCCGGCACATCCAAGGATTAACGGCATAAGCCTGTCACCGCTTTGGTCGAATGGCTGGAGCCAGGCAGGGTCGCGAAACAGGCTAAAGTACACGCTGAAGCACACCGTGATTTGTATTGCCGCAATGTGTTTGTTTGCACTCGCCTCGACATATCTCCACATAGTTAGCGTAGGTATAGGTCGACAAATAGATGCGACTTATTTAATGGTCTCAATTTGTACCTATTTTTAATTATGTAAAGGACAGCAAAAAACTGTGTTTACTTTTTAGCATTACGAAGGTTAGTGTCGATATAGGCGTCATCATCAGCAGCAGCAGCATAAAATACATCCAGCCACCATTTTTTGCCACTATTTTCTAATGATAATAACATCGTACCCTGCCGAAAGCAAGTCTAGCGGTCTGAAACCCTATGTATGAGTTTGCCTGACTATCCGTCTGATTTTGGTTATTATCAGTCTAGTGGTAGACGCAGTACATTGTACGTATAATGCTGTTCAGGAATTAGCTGAAGTAGCGCAAATGTTTATTATTAAGAGTACCACACTTTAAGTAGACTAAGCAGAAGCACAAACCACTTGTCTAACAATTTCAATTGTATATCCCCGCAGGCATTCATCACATATAGGCGCTGTTACGTCAAGTTTCTAGATCTACGGCAGAATGACGGACAAAACTCAATAGTATGAATTGTCTTTAAGAGATTGGTGACCGACCGAGAAGTGCAACCAAGCGACCTAAAGCATTACCAGAGGAGGTATTCTGGACATGCCTGGGCTATAAAGACCAAGAGGGGCCTTTAGTGGGTACTACACGCGACCGTAAAAACATAGGGTGGAGTCCTACAGTACTCGCTAATAAGATCTCTCAAAGAGGCGTAAATGCGTTTTTCCCTTCTAATTAAAAAAAGTGCAATTTCAAGCGGTCGAACTAAAAAGTCAGGCCATTATATACACATATATATATATATATATATATATATATATATATATATATATATATATAGCGGATCAAAAAGTTCTGATACATATGTGTGAAAAGGCGTTCCCTGTTCCTTTAAAGATAGCTCGCACCAGCTGCAGTGCACCTTTTCTCCTCTCTTCGAAACATTTTTAAACGCGTTTTTCGAAATCGAGTTCCTTGTGCGATTTTTTTTGTCTTCTTTATAGTTTCAAAGCGTCGACGCTTCATTTTGTTTATCCGTGGAAGGAGGAAAAACGCACGGAGCCAGGTCCGGCAATTAAGAAAGCGGCGGAAATATAGAAATCGAATTTTGGAACAAATAACCCGAAATCAGTAACGATGTGTGCACCGGTGCGTTGTTCTAATGGAGTTTCCAAAAGTTGTTTGCCCAGGGTTTAGGACTCTTGCGTCGGACGTTTTCCGGTGACCTTCTTAGGATTTTGTTTTAGTATTCCTTATACAACCAGGGGTTTAGTATTTGTAGAATATGATTTCCTTGAAGTCAAAGAAAATAGTAAAAAAAAACTTTGTGTTGGATATGCTCTTTTTTGTTAGAGCATTATTTGGAAAATGCGGTTGCACACGCGGTCACTACAGCGGGGAAGCTCCCTGCAAGAGTGGGTCGGTGGTGTGGGGCTCCAACCCACTAAGAACCAGTCGTGTCCCCGTCCGCCGACCTGACTGGGAACTGCTGGCGCATCTCATCAAACAGACAGGGGGGGGGGGGAAGTGAGCCTACTACTACTGGCGCGTGTGTTCCCCGGGAGCCACGGGAACAGGGGGCGCCTTAGGTGGTTAGCGCTCGTTTTTTTCTGTAGAATGGCTCTAAAAACTGCAGCTATGGTGTTCCAGTTTAAAAGCGATTCCGTCTGTTTTTTGCAGATATCACGTAAGTTAAAAGTTGGTGTATTTATTAGGAGCAGTAGGGTTGCGCGCTGCTCCGCCCATGCTGGACACTTCAGTGCTGTGTAATCTGGGGTGTCATCCAATCCATCGTCGCAGTAGATGCATTTGGGACTGGGAGCCTTCCCGATCCTGAACAGGTAAGACTGGAAGTCGCCATGGCCTGTCAGGATCTGGGTCGAGTAAAAGGTTAGTTCACCTGCGAGCGGTTCAGCCAGTGTTGGATATGCTCTGTCTGAACCTTTTCGACACTGTCCTTAGCACCACTGGAAGGATTGGGTCTCGATGTCGCTGAAGCAATCCAGGGACTTCTGCTACCGCCTACAGTCGGACATTTACCGATGAGCGTTAGTTTGCTGGTAATTGAACATTGTTAGGACGAGCTTTGCTACCAGTCTTCTGATGCATAAAATATTGATTAATGATTATTGACTGTTACAACTGATCAATAAGATATCTGTATTTACTCTGCTGTTTCCCCGATAGCAATTCTGCGATTGTCGAGTATGATGTCACACACTTTTTCAACGTTTTCTTCTGTTTCTGACATCAAAGGGCTTCCTAAACGGGGGTCATATTCGGCTCTCTCATGTCCATCTCGAATTTGACGATACCACATTTATACAGCGTCTCGAGATACTAATAATAATGTTTGCTCACAATGAGCAGTTCGTAACATTTTCACTGGTTTAAAATTTGGATGATGTGTAACTGATGAATGGCGACCATAAGCAAAATAAACGTACGCTTCGCCCTGCGACCCATTTGCTATCTCTTCAACGAAGAAGTAAGTGTACCTATATTAAATAACATATATTTATTTTTTAATGTCATGGTCCTTAATTAGTATTACTTATTAATATGCTTTTGTACCCGCTTGGAACGAGAGCAGACGCGCCTGGTGTTGCACCGCGCTTGTTGTTGTCGTAACCAGATGCTAAGTTTTGAGGCATTTTACCCTGCCTGTATATAGAATAATAATAATAATAATAATGCAGATGCAGCGCTGCAGCTAAATAGCTAGACAGCCTCCAATCTCCAGTAGAAAAAACTGTCTTTCTGGCAGCACGGGACACATTTAGTGGAGGCTTTCTAAAGTGTCTCCCTTCCCCGCAGCTGGGTACTACGCTGGACAACACCTCATTCCGCATGGTAACAGCTTTCGAATAGGTGCCCCGGTTTGCAACCCCTACAGTTGCCGCGCATGTGGTGCTACAGTAACTGAGGATGGACTTCACCCTCTTAGCTGCATCAAAAGCCATGGTAGAGTTTCTAGACACGCTGAAATCAATGCAATTATAAGAAGAGCCTTACGCAGAGCTGGTATACCAAGCAAGCTCGAGCCCAGATTAAGACTTCCTGACGACAAAAGACCTGACGGTGTAACAATCCCGCTATGGGCTAACGGCAGATGCTTGGTATGGGATGCTACAGTGTCCTGTACATGGGCTCCCTCATATATACGCCACAGTTTACTAGAAGCGGGATGGGTTGCCGAGCGCGCAGAGAATAGGAAAAAACGCAAGTACCAAAAACTGGAGACAAGTTACATCGTAGTGCCAATATCTATAGAAACAATGGGTCCGGTAAGCAAGGGAACCGAGAGATTCATCAGTGAGCTGGGCCAACGGATTACAGATTTCACAGGTAATCGGCGCGAAGGCGAGTTTCTACGGCAACTGCTGTCGCTTGCAGTGTGCCGAGAAAACGCCGGCTGTATTGTCGGTTCCATGGAATAATATTTAGGAGCTAGGAGAATCCAAGGAGTACACGTTCACACCTCACAATTGTAACATTTAAATAATAATAATAATAATAATAATAATAATAATAATAATAATAATAATAATAATAATAATAATAATAATAATAATAATAATAATAATAATAATAATAATAATAATAATAATTTCATGCACGGCGGCCTCGTCGTATTTATGTCACAGCGCAGTCGAATCTGGATGGGTAGCAGAGCGCGCAGATTCTGAAAAACGAAGGAAGTATCTCGAGCTATCAAGAAGTTATCACTTTGTGCCCATTGCATTGGAGACACTTGGCCCCATCAGCTCAGGTACAGCAAAACTCCTGAAAGATATCGGAAAACGCATGGAAGACGTTACGGGTGATCGACGCGAGGCCATGTTTTTGAGACAGATGATGTCTTTGGCCGTTTGTAGAGGGAACGTGGCTTCAATCATAGGCGCTATGAACTGATAAGGAAACAAAGCAGGCCTGGCTTAAACGTTCATACCTTACAATTGTTATAATTGAATAATAATAATAATAACGCAAATTAATAATAATACCAACAAAAAAAATAATAAGGCATACTGCCATAAGTTGCAGGCTAAAGAATTTCAAAGTCTAGCTTGTGCCATGTCAGACGATCTCAGTCTATAATCTCGGTATTTGTTAGCAGACACGTATGAGGCGGTTATTTCAGTTTTTGGTCGAAAGAGGTTAAATTTAGTACTAATAAGTTTGCGATCTTTTATTTGCGAGGGCACGCAAAGGAGACTAAATTTAAAGGTGTATGGGCGGTGCAAAGTTGCGAAATACTCTGGTCTTATCTAGAATTAAATATTGCACGCAGTGAAGCACTTTGATCGACTTGAATTTGAGGTTTACTCACAAAATTCAATGTGATTTCACAGTGCTTATGTTCTCGTAAATAATATGAAAAAGGATTCACAATGCATATGCTTTATACTTCAACATATCATACCCCATGCGAAACTACTAACTAAATTTGCTAGAAATTCTCTCGTTCCTACACATGCTTTCCTCAACCTATTGACACGTAACTAGCTTTACCTAGCTACCATTTTTTTTACCTCATGCGCAAATAACCTGACGTAGGTGAGTACGCAAATTTCCTTGAGAAGTTCAGCTCAGGTAGTCTACAGGGTGTACGCAAGAGCATGACGAGTGAACTCCTTTAGAGCTTCCGGCCTCACAAACTCCGTTGCACGTCGAGTTGTGCGTCTAACAGCAGATGTTATAGAAAAAAAAGCAGCATTCTCCGGAAAACCTATATATTATATTTTTTAGATTCATATCGATTTAGTGATTATATTTTATTATGAGTTTGGCGATTTGCTTTTCCAATGTTGTAAAAACGACGATTTTTTTTAATTACACATAGTGTGTTTGACATCGCAGTTGCTCATTAGTGTTATTTAAGTCTTCCAGCAGTGTGACTAAGAAGATTAAGTTGATGCAAAAAGTAATGTCATCCGCAACTCCGGTCGCCTTTAATTTAAAGGCATTACATAGCGTCCTTATAAGCACCTGGGCGTTTCGAATCATATGCAGTGTAAGTGGTGCCGTCAGCGAATCCGATAGCCTTCAACACGGTGACATTAATTGAGTAGTTAACGAATGCCTGGACGTTTGAAATCGCGTATTATGAAAGTGTTGCCATCTGCGGACCCGACAGCTTTTAATTAAATGGCATTAATTGGGAAGCTTAGAAAACCCAAACGTGTTGAATCACATGCGAACAACGTAAGCAATGACAATAAACAAAAGTATCAGATGCAACATGTGAACGTTAGTGGTGACAACCTTTATGTGCGCGTGCATCCAGCACCACATACAAGTGCGAACGGTGCAGGATAGTCCCCGCTTACCTTCCAATATTTGGTCTAAAAGAAAAAACAATGTCGGTTAACCAACTAGGAAAAAGTAGTATTTAATTAGCTTGCGTCTGTCAGCGTTACCCTTGTACGTCATCTTGCATCACCCCGTTTAATTAGCAACAGAACCATGTACAAGATTGAAGCTAGTTTTCAAAAGACAGCTACCAATAACCGCAGTCGTAGCCTTTGATCTTCATACGATTACGCTTAAAATAGATTGAAACCGACTTTCGAGTGTGTTTTAACTGCACGAGACTTAGCCACTTAAATGACAGTACGCCAAGCCGCCAGGGTTTAGGTGAATGCAACGACGCAACTAAGTTATGCATGGGGTTTGCGCGTGACATCCTACAACCTGGTGCAAATGTCACCAAGTGTGCTCTCCACAGGTCATACACAGTGTGTGACACGGTGTGTTGTCTATATATATAGACATACACTGAGAGGAAGTCGGTCACTGGAGTGGTTTGACTCATATTGCTATCGTGTGAGAGCTTATGTTATCCAAGCCCTCATCCTCGCCCGAGAATACCCGGATATGAGAGACCTTTACTCTAAACACCGGCTCCTGTACCGACAGTAGATAGACTTCAGATCTCATTCGCAAATGAAAATGAAAATCGCATAGTCTCGCTGCGCACCCAGAAAGAACTTGACGTACTCTAGTTGCCCCATTTTTTCCGACCGTCTGACGTCAACGACGCATAACACCCCCGGGGTTATGCCGGTATCATGTGGATTGTCGGACAAGTACAAACGTCTGTTATTCTAACAGACAGATGCTCCAATCTCTCTTATGAAAATTCAACGTACGATTGAGGTGTTGAAGAACAAGAAGGCCTTCGGAACTCGACGTCGTTCGGAACAAACATATAAAGGCCTCCTATTGTCCCTTTGGACGGCACTCATGCCGTTACGCTTGAAGTAAATTGATCCATCATCAGTTCATCAATAGGAATCATCTCTCAGGAACAGCCTGGGTTTTCGCACGAGTCGTTCGACAACAACCACACCCCAAGAACTTTAATATGATGTGAAGCACTTAGTCACTGTCAAGTACCAAGCTTTGCACGCTGTCTTTGTAGACTACAAGGCGATGGTTGACACTGCCCCAAGGGAGATTGTCACAGAAAAGCTAGGCGCTGCGGGAATGGACCCGCAAGCCTTGCGAATACGGGTTGCGGATAGCGATCATGGAGACAAATTCGGTCATCCTAGATGACAGCGTTCAGGGACACCGGCCCTTTCTGCACACCACCGGCTATTCCCAGGATGGTGATCTTAGCCCGCCCTAATTCTCAGTGATTTACTGGGTCTTATCAGTGACTACTATCCTTGTGTTTACGTAATTCTATATGCCGCTGACCTCGCGGTATATAGTGGAGCGTTCACGGACCTAAGGGAATCTCTGACGAAGCTGGAAACATACAGCGAGCCCAACGGTTAAACGATGAACGTATCGAAGACCAAAGCTATAAACTTTAGATCTGAGGGGAGAAAGCTGAGAAGTAGCAATAGGCTTAACTTGGGAGGCGCTCCTGTAGAATTTGTATTGGAGTGTACTCATCCGTGTGTTAAGCAAACGCCAAGCGGCATATCGTTCTCGGCCTACATGTCTCAGCAAGTTAATAGTAGCATTGCCACCATGATCGTAGCTCCGGTTTGGTCGCTCAAATAATTGAGGTACCCTTTGGTTCTACGATGACACGAAACGAAACGGGCGTGAAGGCTAGTGGCGATGGTTGTGTGGCAGAGCCCGAAGTCCATGGTTATCTCAAGCGTAATTGGGGATTCTATTTCCCAGTTTCGCGTAAGCGGTCTTCCTTGAGCGTAATAGGCCTTCCAAAACCGGGCTTGCCAACAGGGTTCAACTTGCCGGAACAGAACTTAGCAAAATTTCAGCAGAAAGTTTTTGAAATACTGTTCTTAGCGAATACGCTCTAAATATTTCGGACATTTTCTGCGGCAGTAAGAATATAGGTATATAGATATATACCTTTGAGAACGGGGTTATGATATATACATTAAAATAATATATATGTATATATAGGCGTTCTGTCACAGCAAACGTAATGATGACTTACCGCCGGGGGTCTACCTCCCAGCTGACATAGGAGGAACGTAGTGATGCGCAAACGGTCTACTAGTCCACCACGAAGCACAATGAGGAGGGCCCGGCATGTTCGGGGTCTTCGTCGTCAGGGTTTGCGTCAAAGTTTGCAAAGGGGGTTGTTCGGCCACGACGCGAGGCTTTCTGGTAGCCACGCGAGTTGCCGATCGTAGCCGCAGTAGTAACAATCGTAGTAGTTGTAATGATAGTTCTCATACTTACAAGGCCTCCGGCGATCAGTGAGACGCGGTGCTTCGTGTCCCCGTTTGCCCCCCCCCCCCGGTCGACTACCTCTGCTGCAACCGGGAACTCCGAAGCCAGTTGTCCTACTTTGAGGCCCTTCGAGAGTAGAACAAGGCAATGTGCATAGGGGTTCTCAACCCTTGCGCGCCCTCTACGCATACGCGCAGACCCACAACTTTGCGCGACGAAAGCGACGTTGCCGTTCGTGGCCGCGCCACACGACGCATGCCTGCTCTCTTTCGACGGCGGTCATCTGATCTCTCTCTCTCTCTATATATATATATATATATATATTTATTGAGAGAAGACTGAGAGAGGAAGAGCATACGAGACACGGGGAGGCTAACGAGGCCTTACGGGAAAATCATTAGCACGAACGATGGTGGACCCTCAGGGCTGGACAAATAGGCGATGCTCCTAGCCAATAGATCTATAGAGTTTCCGCGAACCGGTTTAGTGGACAGAAGGCACTAAGTGTGCTAGAGGCTCATATATATATATATATATATATATATATATATATATAAAAGAGCCAAATATTAAAATACCATACTTAAACGTATAAAAATGAGCCAAATAATAAATACTGTATTTAATTTTAATAAAATCCTGCACATGTGTGTTGCATCAATTCGATATGCATAGAGCGCACCAATTAGTAACACGGAAACATTTTATATAAAAAGTACAACTGAGCTTTGTGGTCGAGCTTTACCAGGAAGGGAGCTTCGCGCCTAAGTACGCGGTCGGTAAAACCGTCGCGACTGAACTCTCTGCTGGCCCATACCTCAGAAAAGAATGTCGCCAGTCGATTTGCTTTACTGGAGACAACAGAATTTGGCATAAAAACCTCAATCAATAAGCCTAATTACCCTTAATATTTTGAAGCACTTCGCTAGTAAAGCGAACAATTGGAAATAATATTATGCGGACTGCAAAAGCCAGTAGTAAAGTCAAAGCGACGTCATTTTAAAAAAGCTAAACTCGGCAAGCTTGCCTGAGTTCTTGTAGGAATGCCTCAACTGCATGGCGTCTAATCGCAACGATGTCGAGATGAGCATATCAGGTTCTCATAGGGTATTAACCCTAGCCGTCATTTTGGAACCGGTCATACAGGCGCCGCGCATATCGTCGCCGAGGTCAGCAAGGTCGCTCAGAATCTGGCCAGGATTCTCCGTCGGGTAGGGCGGGGCTACGGACGGGCACCGCCGGCTGCTAGCCTCTGTCGCGGAGTCCTCGGTGATGTACGCGGCGCCTGCGTGGGCCGATCTAGCCCTACGCACCGCTCGCAACAGACGAGCTCTTCGTACGGCGCAGCGCGGCATAGCCTTTCGGGTCTGCCGGGCGTACCCTACGGTGAGCACCGAGGCAGCCCTCGTCCTGGCTTGGCAGCTCCTCTGGGATCTCCTGGCTTGGAAAAGAAGCAAGCGTAAGACGGATGACGCGACGGACTTCACGCAAGCCCGAGCGGCAACGCTTGACGCGAGGACTCACGAATGTCTCCCTGAACCTGACGCGTATTCTGCCGAGGGCCAATGGAGCTTCGGAAGCCAAAATGAGACGAGCTCTACACAAGCCAACAAGAGTTTTCAGATCATGGCAGTAACCGGATCAATGCAGTTCTATGCGGCTCCGGTTTGGGCGGGAATGGCACTGCGGACGGTAAAAATTAGGGAAGCGCTAAGATCAGCCCAACGGACGCTGGCGATCAAGATAAGGCGCACATACAGGACAGTTTCTACCGAAGCCCTTTTCATCGTTTTCAAGATGCCGTAAGACTTGCTCGTGGGAGAGGCAAGCGAACCTCCTTAAACAGAGGTTTGAACCCAGGTGTGCCACACTCGCGGCCTGGCAGGAGAAACGGCGTAGGTATGACCCAGGGGTGATCAAAGGAAGCTGAGTCTTCCACCGCATCTCAGGGTGTAGTAAGGCTGCCAGAATGGCAAGCTGTCCTACTGTATGACTGACTGCATAGGTCAGCTCTTAAACAGACCTTTAGGAGGGTTAACAAGGCTAGCAGTGACATATGTGTAACGTGCGGCTATGACAAACCGTACGACGTAGAATGCTGCTGGCTTTCCGAATTCCGTGGGTTCTACTGCAGTGAGGGGACTCTCTACCATCAAGGCGGCCATCGAATGACATTGGCGGACGCGTGAAAGAAGGCGACGAATGAGTTCGACGCTATTTTGAGATTCTCTGATACTCCAGGAAAAAACAACAGAACAAGGTTCGAGTAGTACAGTCGAGACGTGATGTCCAGAGAATGGGAAGACAAAAAGAGTGAGCAGTTCGGCCCTAGGGATCTGGACGCACCCACTCAGGCTGATTAAGTTTGGCATTGCCTCCTATGGCTTGTGAGTCCTACATTAGCCACACTCCCTGCCTATGGCGTGTGCGCGTCAAGTATTCCTGATACACCCTCAAAAAAATGTTAAGCTAGTCAGGACACGCGGCGATCTAGCTTGAGCTGTGTAAGGTCTATAATGTGAGATAGGGCACATTGCCTCTGGGCAAAGCTGATAGTGCGTCGATGGGCTCCGTAGATACTGAGTAGGCTAAAACAATAGCGGTTGGAACATCAGCCAAAGCGTAATTTCAAACACTGCAGTGTCTCGAGTGGTGCTTGGGCAAATGCACTTTATGCGTGACGATGCATGCTTTTTTTGCTTGGCAGAATGACTTGTGGCGATCTCAATATGATATGTTGCGGTCTGTTGTTACATGGCCAGAATGAAGACGTTTCTGACATAGGATAACCACTCGTACCATTGTCACTTGAACGGCAAATTCTTAAGCTGTAATGATATTTGGAGCAAGCCGCAAAATAACGAGATTTATTAAATGTGTGCCGGTTTTCAAGGCAATCGTTTTTGTTTTGGCATACATCTTAATGGTATTATTAACCACATAAATATCCCTGCTAGTAACAACCACACGGCCAAAATCTCTGCAAGCAGCAATTTTGCGTTGTCAACTGCAGCACTGACCGCAATTCTGAGAACTTCATTTCTGCTTCAAGCCATCTGCAGGTGGTTGCTTTGCGAAAGTGCGTAGAGTGATAGACAATTAATATATATATATATATATATATATATACTCTTCGCTTGACATATATGATCGGCGCGTTGGCAAGTTGTAGTACTTTGCATTGTAAAAATTAAACCGAAACTACAAAAGTTTCCGATGTTTTTATATTTCCTACTGCTTTTCTCTGCGGACTAATCTATTTTACGCTTTGTCAGTACATAGTCTACCTTCTATCCCCCTGTGTGTAGGTATTTCTCGCTTCTATTTGCGGGTCTAAATTTAAATTGGATCCCGCTTGACTCTGCTAGTTGTATCAGTCTCCCCCAGTTCTATCAGCTTTTTCCATCCAGATGCCCGATATGCTTATTCCAATCCTATAGACAAACGCTTTATTCAAATATTTCTCACTTGTGTTTCGCACTCCTTTGTGCCCTAGGTATATCTCTGTAACCACCAGAAACCTTTACTTTGAGAGTAGCGACTTTTTCGTACAAAATAAAAACTATAGCTATTATATCAACTCCCCCAAACCTGTTTCCCAATTTTACGTACTGCGACTTATACCGTTCCCGGCGGCACTTCTAAACTATATAATGCGTTTCTGCTAGTATAGCAATTTGTATAAATCTGCCCATTTATCCCATTGCCTTCGCCATCTCATATTTAACATGGCAACCCGTCCGAAAGGCACATACTCTCACGTCTTCTAATTGCCTTGCTTTGTCATTTGCATTTACTGTGTGTCGTTATCTCCGATGCTCGATGTCGCTGACTGCCAACCGTGTGTGGACCGTCAAAGGATCTTCAAGCTCCACTACTCCTATATGTTTCAGTCTCCCTCTGTAAATACCTCCCACTATTGCTTTTGATCCTTCCTGTATCTTTAGTCCCCTTGAAAGAAACAATGTCCCTTATGTTGTCCTACTCTTCCCTGTGTCGGTATTTTCTCTGTTTTTCTCCTATCCCCTATCTGTTATTTCTGTTGTCTTATCTCGTTTGCCTGTATCTGCCATTGAACAGTTTTCCCTAACATAAGCGCCTTCTTTCTTGCTTGAAAAATGTCCCTTCGGGGCTCGCTTTTTCTGATACGCTTGCCCGATGTCGTTAGCTCCACATCTGTCCCCCTCCAATTTTGCGTTGTTCCCCTATTCCCCACTTGCGTGTCGTATGGTTTAATCATAATCGGCCTAACATCGCACTAATTACACGCCCTCTTGCCAACTAGGCGTGCTGCGAGTTTGGTACATACCTCCCCCGAGTGCACTTCATCGGAGGCCATGGCTCTCGGATTGTCCTGAATGTGCTCCAGCGGCAGGTACTCGAAATTAGCTGCCCTGCACAACGGCATAACCTTCGTATTATCTGTCCGCTGCGCCCCGGTAGTCCCGGCTATTTTTGGCTTCAATCACTATCAACCGAAAGCGAACAAGTCAACGCTTCGTTTTGCAGTGTGTAAAATTCTATTAAGTCCTGCACCTTTGTGTCATCCTTAATAACAGCAACCTTTATGTCTCACGCCTGCAATGCATCATACGTACATAAAACACTGGTCTGTGTTCCACATTTTACACAGATACACCAATACCTTGCTTGGCTGCTGCTGCAATATCTCTTGCTCCTCATTCCCTCATTGAAAGATAATAACCACTTTCCCTTGTATCAGCCGCCACCCGGTCTAATTTGTTTTTCTGTTCTGCATACGCTTGTCTCCGGCGATTAAAACCCACGTTTTCCCACTGATTTAATAACCATCACAGCCTCGGGTCGATCAGTTACACTTAGAGATCTCTGCTTCTCTTGCTGATGCAGCTACTGCTGCTGTAGTTGCTGCCAATAGACATTTTTTCAGCAAATATATACTATTTATGAGCATTTTGAGCTGTTTCCTGAGCAGGATCTTGCTGCTGTGGTCTCACTTCTTTTTTCTCACTTACTTACTTTTCGTATTTTTCGTACGACTTAGGTATGCAAAATTAAATTCAAAGTAAATCCTAAACTGACCATATGCAGCAAGTCCGTTTTAGCAAGACGACTATGACTGTTTTGCCTAAATTTCATTATTTCCATTGAACTTACCTTGCTACGTAGAAGTAAGCCTAGATTATTGCGCAAATCAGCAAGAGGTTCCAAGCTCTTCAAAATAAACGTCTGAAAAGTTATTTCAAAAAGTTGCTGGATCAGTGTGCTTAATGTCTATACTCGCATACGCACAACTCATACGCGTATGATTAATGTAAAATATTCTTGTGTATAAACTGTAGTGGGCCTCTGTATAAAATGTAGTGGGATCCCGCATATACCGTAGTCATCCACAGTTTTGTAAGCATAGGGCGGTTTTCTCACATAAATATAAATATTTCCGTTAGGGTATCTGGTAGGGTGCGTCCCTTCCAGGCAGCCAACGATACATACTAAACACTGCGTTCGCCAACTGAATAGGCCACAATTATTGAAGTAAATGCATGCCTTGTTGGCCATTCGCCATGCAAGTGACTTCATTCTAACTGCCAGTTACTGTACACCTTATATGTATATACATGTATGGATATATATAAATATATATATATATATATATGTATATATATATATATATATATTGGAAACAACAAGGCTTTTCGGAGTTATCCGCTGCCGTCCCAACAATTGCCTGGAAAAGCCTTTCATATGCCTCCACGGACCATAGGACTCCAGTCAGGAGGCCGGGTGTACGTCATCCTGGCGGAGAGGAACCCGAGGGCTGCCTAAAGGCAAAGCAAGGCATCATTTGAAAGCAAGAGACGGGTCACATAAGCTGACTTGTGAATTGATGAGATGACGCTGACCCGGCGGTGACCACGACGTAAGGGGTCCACAACGTGTGGGAATAAGGGCTTAGGGTTTGCTGCTGGAGATACCCGGAATCAAGAGTGAATAAGCTTCAACGCGGCAACCTCGGAGAGTTGTATAGATGCCGTCGATTAAATATATATATATATATATATATATATATATATATATATATATATATATATATATAAACAGAACATGCCTTCCTCAAACGAAAGACCCTGTTTTGAGAATACAGCAACAGGAGGAGTCGTGGCTAGATATAAAGCTACGATGCTTAATCTCGAGTGTTGAAAAATTGTGATCTAGATGGTTGCATTAAACGTCCACGATTTCATTGACCGGCTATAGCAAGGATTGCAGTTACCCGATGCCATAATTCATAACTCAAGCCTCTCACGCCCTTAATGCTTTTCTCTGTGCGCAACGTAAAAATAGATAGACTCTGTTAAAGTTGACGTCTGCGGAGATATATACCACCTCGCCGCACTCTAGAACTAGTATTTGTAGAGAAATGCGTGTGCGTCTTCTGCATGCACTAGCAATCCAACAACTACCGTTTGTAAGCAGGCCCTAATTGGTCCACTGTCTCCGCAGCCAGCTTCCTAGATTGCCGCCGCTATTTCATTAAATTCTAATGCGGCAGGTTTTATCCGAGTGTGTCGCATTATGGGTAGATGCCGAGGACCTACGTAGGTCAGCTACGGCGATAAGTTCTTTAAATATATATATATATATATATATTATATAGCGATCAAGGTTGGCTCGGTTATAAAGCCATTGTCGTGCAGTTCGGAGAATTTAGAACCGGCGCTTTCAAATTGAGCAATTAGATGAATGCAGACGTGCACGATAGTCTGCATTATTTAGTAGTCACCTGCTAGACACTGCACAACGAACAGGGTGGTCCTCGACATCTACCCACTGTGCTACGCACCCCGATTAAGCCTGCCGCATTAGAATCGCACGAGAGGCAAAACAGCGTGTTAAATGTTATTGAGAGGTTGAAAAAACGAGTCTTATTCAGTGTGCGCTTGCAACGTAATCAGGCTGATCCTGTCGATTTGACTGTTGAGTGATTGAGAGGTGTGTAATTCTAGGCATAACGATATGAACGTCGCAAGGGCCGTCGAGGGGCCGAGCCACATGCCTTCAGAGGAGCAGCCTTTAAGCGAAACGCCAGAAAAGATCTGAATAAGCTTCAGTGCACCACATTCAGTGGGCACACTAGGCTCACTGAATGTGGTCACGGCCTGGCCCGGTTGTGGCGGTAAATCGCAGTTGGTGGACGTTAATGCACACGAGGTTTAACGGGTCACTGGACTTGCACGCTCGTTCAGAGGCCTCTTTAGCGGCTGATCTGCGTGGTTTTTTTCGCAAGCGGCCGGCCAGCCACCTAAAACAACTGCTACGGTTAGTTCGGCTGGTTCAAACCAGCCAAAGTTTAAACCGCACAGTATCTACCACTGTGCTTCGTTTAGCTTATCTATGTTAAGTACCTATCCATGCCTAGTGAATACCATTGACGACAACAATGATATCGCGGTTTAATTGCGATGAAACTCTCTAGTATTTTAAACGATTGATGTCACTGGAAAGTGAATTCAATCGTTTTCTTAGTCAGTCTTCAGATCAGGATAGCTGTTTCGTCAGTGCGATTTGACGTGTGACAACAAAATGATAGGAAACACGCAGCCGAAATTGGAACATATTTTGATTTTTGCAACACGTCGACCCAATTATCAACTATGCTCTAGATGCAGGGTACTGTCAATGGTGTACAATAATAATATATAGATTTGTTGCCGTTTTTTTTATTAATATTACTATCATTGTGTGATAATGAAATCTCCACAAACAAGCGCTTTATGCTGCTGAGACAGCCCCGTGTATGTGCTCAGCGTGTACTATATATGTCCGGGGTCGCGCAGCACATGCGGATACTAGCCATCGAAAGCCATCTGCGACCATAACAACTTTGTTTAAACAGGGTGAAAAAGACCGTGGTCAGGCTCGGTGTAGGATTAGAAGTTTTGACGCGATGCTCCCTCCCAACAAATTATGCAGGCTAGCAGAAAGTGTCGCGTGATCGGTTACCATAATTTGGCTAGCCGCCTTCGGTTACAGTTCCGCATGGCAAACTTAGCTTTGTGCGTAAAGATATGAGCTTTCTGCACACAGCCCGCAGCAAGTATGCAGCACGCTGCAATGCTGTGCGGTCTAAGACCAATACGTTCGTATCTGTGACGCTGCGTCATTGAAGAACGAGACAACATAACGCTGCCGCCCTACTGCACTCCACGAGATTTGGTTGGTGTTGGGCTATAATTAGTGGATAGTGAAGTGAACAAAGGGTACTACTAATCATGATCATGGTGATGGTGTCGATGACAGCGACGGCGATAGTATTGATTATAAATTATATGCTAATTAGCGTAAACGGAACGGTTGCCCGCCCAGAATGGCCAAAAATAATACGCGCACCGCCAAGGCCATGCCGCGAGCGGGTAACGATTCGGAAGAAGACTAGCAGAAGAACAGCTTGCGCCGTACGGCACAAGAAAAGGGGCCTCCAATCGGCTCTCGCTCCATGTTGCTCGTGGATTTGTATGCTCAGCTGGTTTAGGGGAGTGTCTGTGTGTGTAGTTGGTTGCGATGTCCTTCAAAAGAATAGAAGAAGAATGGAGAATGAAGCAAAAGAGAAGAAAATTATATTACACTGCTGGGCACCCTGGGCACACACCTCCCCAAATGGATTCGTTCTTCTCCGGTGGGATTGTTGGTAGCCTGCGCAGCATGTCCGTCCACCTACCCAGCCACGAATCGTAGCGGAGAGTCTCCAAACTTTTCAAACTTGATGATATATGACTTGGTCGTCGTAAAACAGACAGCTCTATGAGGAGGACTGATAATGCTAGCACTACAACGATGAGTTCTACAGCAACTCTGGAAAAGGCTGAAACTGCGAGGTTGAAGTAGAATAGTATGCGCGTAGAGAATCACTTCTGCACGAAAAACCCGCAGGCTTTGCCAATCGAATCACTCTCATTATGGCTACAGTTGTTGGTTGGTGCTATTCTTGTTACTTCTATTGTTATCGTGGTTGTCATATTAACGCTATTGTTGTTGTTGTTGGTGGTAGGTATTGCTCTCGTTAAAACAGCTAGTTATTATTAATAAAACAGCCACATGCTGCCCTCGTTTAAAAGCAACCTTAAATACCTCCCTTTCGAAAGTAAGCCTGTGAATTCGCCTGTGAAGCAGACGTCGAGTTTTAATTCCCATGGATCCTTAGGTAATCTCTTATTCTGTACACACAGCTTCTGTACACTTTAACTTTGTTTGCAGCATTTGCTCGCGGCATTGTCGGAACTGCGTGTGCGTGTCATCTAGTCTTATAAACGTAACGCTGAATGAAAACAATAAAATTAATTATTATTATTATTACTCGTCACTTCACTATCGATATAAAGACGTCCCTGTTTTGATGAGATAAGAATCGAACAAGTGGGACCTTGTCAAACAACGAGAATCTTCAGCGGTGGCCGGACCTTTTAACCGCTACCCCTCTCGAACTCTCAGCCGTACTGGCTGCTTGTCAACAACTAGCGGCCTGTAGTGGCACTAAAGCATTTACTGTGATGACAACATCGACGACGGCAAAGTGTCAATTGTCCGTGTGACAAACGGTAGCGTTTGTCATGCGATGATGATGATTCGTCGTTGACGCGTTCGAGTCCAGCGGTCCCAAATGGCAATTTTTTGAAACATTCCAATCGCAACAGTCGTCGTCGGGACAGTACGGAAAAAATCGGCGCTTGCCGCTTCTGGCGCTGCTCCCTAACCACAAATGTTACAGCTGTTCTCTTGTGTTGCCCCGAGTGTGGCATTGGCCCAGCTATTAAAGTATGCGTGCATTCTTTCGCGGAAAAACTTTCGGTGTGTCGGTAGCTAGGCAAGAGCGTCATAAGCTATCCGTCAATCTTTATACGTGTGCATAGACAGCATCGGCAAAAATGTAATTGCTGCTAATCCGATTAACTAGCGCGGGTACGCCGATCAAACAGTTCCGTGGGCCTGCTCTGCTTGCAAATGGTGGGCGAGAAGGTGTCCGTGAACCGTGCTGACCAAATCGAATGCAATTCCTATATTGGAGTCCGATTGACCTGACCGCCGTCTCTGCTGCCTGGCACGCTGCTAACCTGACCAACCTCGGAATGTGTCATACCTCACATCTCTAGACAACAACCAACATGGCTACATGATAAAACTTCCTTCTGTGAAACATTAGATCACGACGGCATATTTTCCGCCGAGCTATCCCTTGGGAAACGCTACCAAGTGCTTGCTTTTGTCACGGGGTGGTGGTGCTAGTGCGTGTAGTTTTGTGCGGAAAAGTCTCTACTGTTTGCAGGTGACAGCCCTAGATGCCGGCTCTGATGTGGAACCTCTTGCAGTTGACCTCATATGTGACAACAAGACTGTACTTGCGTGTGTCTGCATACATGTTACTTACTTGTCGAGTTGAAATTTTATATTGTTCCGAAGTGTTTTTATGTGTACTGCACTCGAACAACTGTGTCTCGCAGAAAGCTCCTTTGTAATTTGCGGACATCTCAACCTACCTGGTGTTAAGTGGGGTAATCTTCCACCCACTGGAAACTTAACGAAATATCTGCGTTCTCGGAATTTTGCCTGGAGAACAGCCTCGTGCAGCTCGTGAGAGATTAGGGCAAAGTCGGAGTCACTATTAGGTGTTCTGCTTACAAATAATGAACATATAGTTACAGACGTATATATAATATCTCCGCCTAAAAGTAATCACAATGCAGTGCGTTTTATTATAAACGTACACTAGCAGATACTAGAAAATGAGCTGAATACTTTACATGTATATGTTTGAAGACGCTGCATCTGTGCAAAACATGCATTCTGAATTGGCAGCGATGTTTCATGAGCTTATCGCTCGCTATATTTATCCTACCTGTTCTGTCTAACGACCAGCTTAACTTATACCTGGCAAGGTAGAATGTACCTAGCAATAGCGCCCACTCTGGACATCTGCGACAGCGCTTTAATAACAAGCGTTTCAAGGTTTGTCAAGTTGTCTACTACTCTTGCGCTTCCCGTAGACCATCATCCGTCCTCTTTGGGCTGGGAATCGCCGTGAGGTATATTTTCAATGCACCGAGGGCCAGACATATTGAGAAACCGAACAGTCCTTGTGACAACATGGACGCTGACTCTCGGTGGAATGATTTATCGTCTCAATGAGATATATATGAGAAAGAAAATGCAAGTAATAACAAAAAGGACCGAATTAGGACATCTCGGTAAATAACAACCATGGCTAGCGTACTAGCCCCCAAGACAACGCCGCCGCCATACTCTTACACTACCCTTGTCTGCATGCTTTTTGGGTGCAGTCTGGCAGAGACTGATGTTCCGGAATCTTGTTTGTGTTCACACCAGTGTTCACACCAGAACACACCAGTGTTCAAGAAAGATGATCGGAAACTGGCCACTACTTATCGGCCTATCTTGCAAGGTAGCACCGCGTGCTTCGTGAAGGAAAGATAGTCGTATACTATTTCAATAGCTTTCTTAGGGCACTGAACTATCGATACCAATGAAGATTGCTTTACCAAAAGTCGCTCTACTCGCACTATTAGGCTTTGACCTGCAATTCAGACATGCATCCGATAAAGCTTGCCAGCATGGTGTCAGAAAAAAAACGGTTGTTTTAATTGTTTGTCTCGTATCATATTGTTTCCGGCCGCTCTGCATCTAGGCGTCTTTTCAGTTGTCCTCACGACATCTATGATCGTGAATACACGAGCTACCTATTTTGTAGCGGCGAGGCTTAGGCGGCTAACCCACCGTTCGAGACGAGGCGTTGCCGTTGCAACCATGATTGGCAAAGCAATCGCAGGTTCGAGCCCCGGCCTTGCTGGTTGTATTAGTTGGTACGTGGTTGTCATTGCCCTGTTGCTGCATACCTCTGCTGGAGAAACCCTATTAGTTTCAGTAACGAGAAGGCGATGATGAGAGATGCATTTAGATTCGATATGCCACAGGCAACTTAGCCCATTTCGAGCACCTAACATGTGGATTGTCAAAACGTAAAAAAAATAAAATTAAATAAGGATTATCTGTCTTTGTCCGAAATCCCATTGTATATTATTATTGTCTTATTAATACCCACGACTGTTCCCTAGAAATATTTTTTTTCAAGGTTTTAATTCTAGAACATCCTCCGTTCCCAACGGGCCTGGAACTCACCGTGAGGTATATCTTCAATGCACCGAGGGCCAGACATGTTGAGATATCTAGGGTTCGCCAACAGTCCCGGTGGCAGCATGGCCTCTGACTCTCAGCGGTATGGTTTGTCATGTATTCTCAATGAGCATCGCTCAAAGAAATATGCGATCAACAGCAGGGATAGAACCGGCGATACCCTGGTAGATGACAACCATGACTAGCGCACTAGACCCCTAGACCACGCCGCCACTCGACGAATGCTCCCTACTGCCTCCCTACTAACGCTAACCGTTAATGCGATCCTTCTGAGGTATGTGCAATGTAAGCACTTTCCGAAAATATATATTTTCTCTCAAAAATGGTATATTGTCCACGTTACCGTCTGCGACAGAAACGTCAATGAGTAACGCTCTCCAGTGTTACGCTTAAATGTGCTTAGGCCTGCATCGCTCACTAACCAGTACCCTATCTCCGTAATAAAGTCCCAGAATGCTTCAGCTATTTCTAAGCTACTGTTGTAAAGTGAACTCCACAACTGCCAGTTTACCATAAGCTAGCAGGACTTACAAATTTTATTGGGAGGTTTACCGCAACGGCTACAATATAGCTCATAATGAGGAAAGATGTTAGAAGAAAACTGATCTTCTTTGCAGGCAGTCTAAGAGGTAAAAAATATATATTTAACAATTCTTGCAGTATATTAATAAGGGGCCGTGTAACGTATTTTGCAAGCTTTCAGTTTTGAAAATTTGGCATTTTATAATTACGGCTCTTATTTTGAATCTACTTGAACCATGAATATAACATACAAGCGTGAACATTAAGCCCTTCGTTCGGATATTCTCCGCTTAGTAGAAAACGTGATTTTGGAAATGTTAAACTGCATTAAGCGTTTTTGAGCAGAACAAAGTAAGCTGAGAAGAGCAAACTAACACTGGCTAATACATTTAAAAAATATTAGGCATGAATAGGCAGTTATTGCTAAGTCTCCTTACTAGAGCATACAGTACTTGTTGTAATATTAATATACATTATATTTATTCACCATAGTTGTCGGTAGTAGGATTGCATTGGCACACATGGCTTGCTACAAAATTATAACAATATCTTGTTCACACGCGCCTGTAACGAGTATGATCTAATGCCGAACGTATTATCAATTTGAACCCCAATCTCGACGCGACTTCTAAGTTGGATGCCGATGACCTATTAAATATATAATTCGGTAAATTCTAATAAAGTAACGTTTATTATAATTAAATAAGTAACATCATTCCATGATTCCTTTATTTTCATGACAGGCATAGATATGGGTTGACCGTAAACTTGCTTTACAAGGTTTGGTCAAGCATGAATTACTTCAGACAAATCGAAGTTTATTTGGGGTAGTACGAAAGTAGATTAGAAGAGTTATCAGATAGAGTAATAAGGACTAGTATGACACGAGGACAGGCATACTAGCTATAGGTTACTTCAAACGCTTAAAGTCCAGGAACGAAAAGATAAATTTCCTAACTAGGAGTATTGCTTAACAACGATCAATACTTATTTCTTGATAGTTACCAATCTTAAATATTTACCTATTTGCATCAAGTGCTAACCAGAAACTTATGGTTAGACAAATACAGGCGTTGCAATTATAAGTAAGTTGGGGTCTAAGAATGACCAAAGAAGTAGCATGCGGGCATTGAGCGGCAAGATTTCTGTAACCGAATTCTACGCGACGCGCACATACAAAGCATCGGTGGTTTTGTGGAAACCAGACAAGCTCAGTTTCTCGTGAAAGCTGCGCGTTATCAATATTGTGACAACATAGTGATTTGGGCACAGGTCTACCGCTTTGCCGACCGGAACCTTAAATTTGGCGTGCTCGTAATTGATAGATTGTGTCCTAACTATCTGGCTGCGTAGCCATCTTAGTGAGAATATTTAGACGATCTACATGCTAGGTATTGTATATGCAAGTCACCAATTATTTGCCAAGGCTTAGTGTGTGACAATCGCTATTTAAATGTCATTTCCGTTAGCTCCATAAGTGTGCGTTCGACACTGATTGTTATTGATGCCAAATGACCTAGCCTTCGACTGTCCTGTCAGTAGACAACTACTGATAGCCGACAACTTACCTCTTAAAATTCAGCTGACAAATCAATACTAGAGTTCCTGCTCCAAATGCTAGAGTATAAGACGGCCACAAGAGAGATGTCACGGAACGGTGAGGTTGCCAGGACCGCCTGCCGTGAAATTGAGTTTAAAACGGCCACATCAGAGGTAGAAGCAGCATCGTCGACAGCAGCAACAACAACAACAGTGATACAGGGATACCGACAGAGCCACCTTTTTGCACCTTCCATCTATCGTAAAAATACGGTAGCCCAGCGCTAGCTTCAAATGTAAGGAGGTGCTTTCAAATTCCCCGCTTTTTTTTTCTTTTATCGTCCACTGCTACCAGGCGTCGAACGCTTTTCAACGCCTCGTCGCCCCCGTGCCAAGCAATTTTTCCTCGGCCTGGTCAAAACAAATAGACGACTTCCTTTTACCGCGTCTCTCTCTCTATGCGGCGGAGCGCGTCCTGCGGCATTTCTGTTTCTTTTGGCTCCTGCCTTTGCCTCCGTCTTTGTGACCAGTAGCGACACTTTTCATTGCATTGCGTTGCCCTAGCTGCCGCTGTCGGCAAAGCGGAAATTTTGTACTGCTCAGGTGTGGGACGAATAGCGAGAAACCGTTGGAGCCAGGAGTCTGCCAGACCCCCGGGGCGGACCCGGACCGAGGCCGTCGGAGTAGAGGCCGTCGGTCGCCATGATGGACGCAGCACCGGAACAAGGTGAGACAGGGCGACGCCCAGGATAGTGTGACCGTAGCCAGGGATCTTGACTGGCACGAAAGCAGCTCTGGGGCGCGAATGGGTGCCGACCCTTTGGACGCAGGTGTGTCGACCCACCTGCGTCCAAGGGGCGCGTCCCCTTTACGAACTGGGGCCTTTGTCGCGCTGACACAGTAGCACTGGCATCAGCAGAGACCACCGTCCGCCGTTTTTGGCCTGTGAAGCGCTGTCGCCTTATGGGGGGGACGGTAGCGACCCCAGGCCGTAGCGGAAACGTCTGCCATCTGATAGTACAGCATCAACGCTTTTTTATTTGGTGCCTTTTGCGTTCTTCTCGCTCTGGTTTTTCTCTGCCTAACATTATATGGCTCCAGCCATTCACTACAACTGATCTTGATGGTTGCTTCTCGTCTCAGTTACGGGCCGGCCCTTATTGTTTTGCTCGTTCTCCGCATAAATAGAAGAAGACGATCTTTTCTTCTGGGTTTCGTTGACCGTTTGTCGTTTCTTTTTGTTGCCTTCGTACTTTGTCCTCTTCTTCTTCCCTCGTCCATTTAAGGCAATTCATTCATACAGAATCGGTACAAAGTAGAAGCGGCTTCGTTGCTCCAAGAGGAGCTGTCATCATGAGTATTTGTCGCTTATCGCATGGCAACGATAACGACGCTTTCCAAAGGCCTTCATTTGCATTGCGTAATATTCTTGCTCCACCTGCAAGCAGTAAGAAATGACACTTGTACACAGCGATACGCGCGCAAATGCAAAAACAGACCATGTTTGGTCTGCCGTAAGATGCGGCAAAAACCGAGACGCGTTTTCCAACGAAATAGTTACTTTGTTAGTGATCGGAGAACACCAGTGTGCTGCCAGTAACGGTGGTACCAACAAATATGATTATTATTACTTTTTAGGTTTTAATTTTTTACAGTTGTATTGATGAACGTTCCTCACTATTATCAGGCAATCTAGTGTCTGCCCATGGCGCTTATAATAGAAGCCACGTTCTCTCCACAAACAGTCAATGGCATTATCTCCCTCAGAACATCCCTTCCTCCCCTCCCCTGGGAAGTGTTGGCCGCTCGTAATGTCCTCCGTACGTTTTGCGATATCCCTCAAAACCTTTGCGGTGTCGACACCTGTACGACCTGGTGTCTCCAAAGCAGCAATAGACTTCAAGTGGTAGCTCCTTGACAGCTCGAGGTGCTTTCTTCCATTTGTGACTTTGCGTAAGGCTTTTGCCGTAAAACCATAGATGTATGGTAACCTCATTGCTTACGCCCAGGTCTTAGAGCCCGAGTGGGGATTGCACGCGTAGCTCAATGGAATTGTAAGAAAAGCACTGCTCTTTTCAGTGTCCTTTCTCACTATTTCATTGAGCTACGCGTGTCTTGAGGGCCTGCCGGAACATTTTGCCTGGACGGCTTAACGACCTGTTGACCATCAGAAGCAACAAGCTCCACCGCACGACATGCATAAGAACGGCTTACAGACAGGGGCGCCTACTATTATTATTGTTACTATTACTACTAATTTCAAAAAGCTAGGCCGACTCGTGCCGCAATGGTTACGTACGTGCGCTGAGACGTGCGACACGTGCGATACGACGTCGTGACGCGGTATAAATTAGCACGAAAAAACAACTCGTTGGATCCGTATCGCTCGTTGGCTACGGGCAGACTGCAAGAACAACTTTCAGAGATATTGAATTTTACCTGGAAAACACTCAGTGTATCATCAAACTAAAACGATCAAATTGGCCCAGAGTTAGTAGAGTCTTAGAGATGGTTGCAGCGGGCCGGGTAGACATTCCGCCATCTCTAGTTGTTGATGTCCCTTCTCTCCACTCCCTCATCAAGCCTCATTGCCGATCATGGCTACTTCAAAAGTTAGATTACACAATTCAATGGAAAGAGAGGAGAGAGAGAAAGAATGAGTGCAAAACAAAGTAGAATAATGAGACTATGGGCGGCAGGTCCAACGCCTCTTCTTTTCTCGAGCATGGTGTGCCTTGCGACCGGAGGAGACACATAGGTGCCCGGGTTTGAGCCCACCGTTACACATTTGTATTTACGGGGGTCCGAAAAGCGTTTCCGTGGACATTAAATCTTGGCTGAGAGTCAGCCCAAAAACATTTTAGGTCAATGACGACGATGGAGCAAGTCAATCAATATATATATATATATTTATATATACATATACCCTTGATAATTTCTGGAATCTAAAAAATGGTACCGTTGCTAAAGCACGACACGTTTCTTCACTATGCACTATAATTAATTGCGTTAAACGGTTTTTCTACGCGTTTCGAGCTATCGAGCGATTGCACTGATAAGCTACTGTTCACAAGTTTTCCCCATGCAAGTACTACTTTTTCGCAGTTGCAGAAGCGTCTCTAAAGATAAAATGGTTCATCAATGCCTCTAACCCAAAACGTCTGGAATACATTACCTCCTCATGAAATCTTTATTTATTATTACATTACATTTTGGTATTGTTGGTTACATTACACTACACTTATTCATCCTCCTCATTAAATGTATATGGGCTTGCGTCAATACGAAAACCGAACATTTTTCTTGTTCACTAAACTACCAACAATGACATGACCTTCAACGCCGAAAATAATTTTGTTAGAAAACTCACCGTTTACTTCTTGTTGTCCATTTACAAAAATAATGTGTTTTTGTATTGAAAATTTAAATTTTACAATCTTATTGTTCCTTGCAACATTGTAGACACACGACGTCTGCGTCAGTCGCCGTCCAGGAACAGCAAAACGCCTGCCTTAGCGCAGATGCTATGAAGCGATTTTTGCGTCATGATGCCTCCAAGCCCTAGTATCGTAAAATAAAAATGGTGTGAAGTTGTACGCGAGCCCGTTACATTTCAGTACTCCCCTTACGACATACGAATGCGTCGCAATGGGCCATCAGCGTGTGAGTGAGTGTCCGACAGAGTCAGATTCCATTCCCACAGGAGCTTCCCTGACTCGATGGGGATCATAGTTATACGGTCAGGCCGTTTTTCGTCTTCTCGCTCTAAGTTCCGCTGCTAACGTAAAGCCTGGAATCCAGCCAACCGGAGAAAAGCTCTGCCAATAGCGCCTTTAATGCCACCATGTCTCGCCACACGGCCACCAGGATGTATATATGATTTAAAATGACGTGCAATAGCGTCCGGTTCTCCGTATCTGCACTAATGGAGCTCTCTCTAATAGCTCTTCGCCTAATTGAAGGCCAACACAAATCGTCGAGTAAATAAAGTTTTAATAATACATTTAATTTTAATAAGAAAAATGTACCCCTTTTCTTGCCGCGCCATTATGAACCGGTCGGATTAAACACATAACCGCTTTTCGAACATTAGGGTTACCCATTCATGCTGCTGAGAACACGTACTTGTCGCGGATGAGAGATCCTCCTTTTTCCTCGTGAGGTCACACCGTGTAACTCTTGTAGACGACAAGACTAGGAAGACTCAATCCACATTTTAATACCAGTAGGAGTGTTTGTGTATTACCAAAGTCATGCTAATGTTCTTTGTGGAGCAACTGTTCCATTGTCGTTACTACGCCACTGAATTTGCGCAGTTTATCGTCCCAATTCCCTAGGCCCACATTTTCAATTATGTAAGTCAAGCTGCAAGCTGAAATAAAAGAACGGACCCGCTGGAAGGAGCCACTGTGCAAATTGACGAGTCTTACTCGATCACATACACGTCTCACCTTAGCAAGCCAGCTCTCCGGGACATCAGGTCCCAGACAACAATGGCACTCCCAGTAATTCTTAATCCTAACGAGTGATAGTTAAAAATTAATCACATTCATTTAGTGGGCTCTTAGCGACGTAACCAGGTTACTAACTGCTAGACAGCACGCCGACGAACATATCGCCTTGTCTCGCCGCTCCTAACAAGTGCTCCCTATGCACTGTTGAAGACGTTTCTAAAATCCAATTCTGATATTAATGTCGGCTCCCTGCGAGACCTAGCAAATTCCTGTGCCGGGTGCACTGTAACTTACACCCCTGCGTGCGTCGCAAATCCTAGCTGGTGTTCGTCAATGTCCTTCTCTAAGGAACCGTGCTATCGCAAATACCGATTTTCGAAGCAAACTATCAAATGCACGATAAACAAGTTATAGGTTAAAAGGTCTCCGGACCATCATCCCTTCTCAGAGTAAATAGTTTTGCTCCATCGGCCCAAAACGAAGCCATGGCAGAGGACGTCCACGACACCAACCAATGCCGTGGAATGGTTGATGGCGGCCGCTCCTAAAGACTCCACAGTCAAGTCTGCCAACAAGCGGGACCTAATGCCTAGCTGGCGGACTCCGGGAAAGATCGTAGCGCTCCAATGATGTCTTCCTTCGTGGCCACCACATCCAGCATGCGGGTAGACGTGCGAGGTCACGACAAGTTTGGTGGCGGTGGGTGCTTGTTGAGTAACCTTTGTAATAGTGTCCTCGTCGTTAGTTTGTTTAACAATAGCGGCCGCAAACACAAGGCCCGTTGCATCGTGTCCCGAGATCATGCTGAAAACATATCAGTCGGCAATTAGTGTTAGTGCGTGGAGGCTTGTTAGACTCGCTCAACTAAACCTCATACAAAACATTCCAGCGGATTTAAAACTTGACTGTTTAGTGGCCAAAAATGTTTCAGCCACAACATATTTAAATTGTCGTTTAACCAGTTTTGCACAAAATGGCTCCCGTGTGAGCGGGCGGGTCGTCTTGCTGAAATACGTATGGTCTTCCATTTGATACGCGGTCGATCTACCACCTTACAGCAGTTATGAGAACTCATTGGTAGACCCCAGCTGAGATAATTTCACTCTCTTCAAAAATATTTCGAGACATTACGTCCTCCTCACTTAACACCACACTTAACGCTTGCACTCCGGCCGGGAATTTGGTCGTTCTTGTCACAGGCACCTCCTCAGGACAGTAAGCGAGCCACCGGTCATTTTTCTTATTTACGCGTCAACTGTTAACAAATTTCTAGTTGTTAAGCGTCAACTGTAAACAGATTTATTCTGAGAATAACCGAAGACTTCTGGCAGCCTCCGGTTTAAGCTATAATAGAAGCAACTCAGAGCAAGCCATTCTGGTGGCTTTGATCTTGTCAGACAGCACTTGTCGAAACTATCGTGCATACGAGAACTGTGATAAAACTAGTGCAAATCCTTCTTTGAAATCCGACGCACTGTGCCGTCGCTCATGTTTAGTGCATCCGCGTGTGACCTCAGCGAAGTTTAAGGATCATTCGAAATCAGCTTTTTGGCACGTTTTTTTTCTCGGGAGCCCTCGCCGGCCTCGGCTGGTCGTGAATTTTTCTGAGTACGCTCCCAGAAGCTTTCTCGGACTTTTATGCGTCCATGTGTCTTTTGGCACTGGTATACACAGAACTTCTCTGGTAGTTGAAGAAGAAAATGATGTCGTCCACAATCCTTCTGGCGCAAAGCGATTTTACCACATCCACACTTCGCTCCAATTCAGGGCCTTGAATTATATATATCACAAACAACATCAAAAAGAGGCGGCGAAACAGCGAAGCTGTTCGAACAAATCGCATCAGCTCGCAGATGAAGTTCGAACGCTTAATTCATAGTTGCTGGCAGTTCGAATGCGAAGCGGTTTAAACATGTATCAAGTATTTAATTAGAGATGAGAGACGCTGTATTATTTTAGCGTAAGGAGGGGCGATAGTTGAGAATAGATGTTTGAAACCATCGTCTCTATAATCTATTCATTCTTCAATCTGATTTAAATATGCAAACCGCCAGAAATGGCCGCTAAATAGACTAGATAAATACTAGCTAAACCTTAAATGCGCCATTGGCACTTCAGTCAGCTTTGTTGATGAGAATAATGTAAGACTCGTAGTGTGTCTCATCCCAGTAGTGGTTGGATACAAAGATGAGTGCAATTTTCATAATTGGAAACTGTGTGCCTAATTTGATTTAAGTGTTTTCAATTTTAGAGAATTTATACTCAATTAATTATACGCAAAAGAACCGAGCACGCATTTCTGATAAAGCTCACTTCGATGTCCGCTTGTGCATGGCTGATCTCTCGCCCTATGGTAAGATTGCCAGTTATCTGGACATAGCAGTCTAGTCGGATGCTGTTCAAACGTCATACAGCCGATGACCGGCGACACGCAGTCAATTTTTTCGGACAATTTAATGACAACGCTCGCACAGAAAGTGTTGTCCTAAATCACGAACCCTCTAATTCCCATTCAGCCCCCAGCCTTGGTGTCTCTACCAAACAGCTCTCCCCGCATCTAATACAGATCGTGGCCCCATTCAACTCGGCTCTTTCGCCAGCCGCATTGCCACCGTGGCCAAAAACGCGCTAAAATGTGTATATTTCGATGTATGCTTGACTGGTAAAGATGATCGCGCATAATGGCACGTCAGGGCTGCTGGCTATTATGCAGCAAACACCGGAACCCTTGCGGAGCGCTGGCAGCGCATAAACATATTATATAAGTCACTTGACTGGATTTGTAATACAACTAATTCCATTTGTAATACAAGTAATCTAATTAATAGTTTTAACTTACTAAAAATATACTGGAAGAAAGTCACCTCTTGGATTCGTAAACCATAGAGTAAATCTTGGTGAACGCTTGCATCACCAACAGCTTATACCAACAAAAAGACGAGGCCAATTGCATCCGATCATAATGACATTTCGTTTGCTATTTACTATGGATGCTAAATATTTTATGGTACGTTCAGGAAGGGAGGCTATAACATGATCAGCTATAGATAGGCTTGCATAAACTAGAGAGACTTGTTTTCAAGTTGTGATGCCGTTAGCTCGATGTAAAATAGCGCCGTAAACCAATAACATTCACTAATTAAAGAGTTTGTGCCTATAAGAACTAAATATTTCTACTTCGTTTGTTATATATGTTAATAAACAATCTAAGAGTAAAAATATTGCGACTTTAAATATAGATCAAATAATGCTGGTATTTATAAAAAAAAACCACCACCCACTAAATACAGATTACTCCAGATTACTCACTTAATCTCACCCATATTTTATAAAAAGGTAGCGTATGTGTTAGTTAATCCAACCCCTTTTTCTGATATACAGTAGTTCTTATGAGGATGATACTGTGTCAACTTTTTTTGCTAGGCAGTCGTGACTACGGTATGTAAGAAATGTCCCATGCCAAATGTAGATATCTATAGGCCTATATCGTAATCATCGATTGTTTGCACCATTCTCGAAGAACTTTTAGTAGACTATACTTTAAATTTTTTTTAATCCAAAGAACTGTTGGATGAGAACTAGAATGGCTTTACCCAAAAGCACGGCACTTTAACTCGTCCAAATGACACACAATTGTCTCATGTTGACCATCGTCGAGAACGGTCATACGTTCCCGACACGCAAGGTTGTACTAAACTTTGCTGGTGTCCCGTGCTTTAGCATTGCTTCTATGGTGATATCAGTGTGGTTTTGTGCTGGTGACTTTGTGCTTCCGTGAGGAAGATGTGTTACAGTCGTACCCGGGCATATACAATGGTTTACAGTTAGTTAGCAAAATGTTGAAACAGGGGGGAAACAAGAAGAGCGTAAGCGAATCGATTGCTCGAGCCGAATTCCAACTTGCTGAGTTCAAGGCGTCCCGAACGAGACTCCGAGGACTCAACGCCAAGAAAAAGGCCCGAGCGTGGCTAAAGCTAAAGAGCTAATCATCATCATTTATTTATTGCACCATATGGTATATATATATATATACATCATTGAAAAAAAACACATGTTTATAGATAAGTTATAAAATATCATCGAGCTAACTGCGTAAGTGAAATAGCTCTCTGACAGGTATCGAGATGGTAGATAGGGCACGGCTGGTTACATAAACGGCACAAACAGCCGGCATCAGGATCGTGGAAGCCTCTCCGATGGCAGAGTTTATGATAAAACCCGTGAAGTGAATAGCGGGTCACAAGATGTCGGTTGGGTTGTAGTGGTCTCTGCCAGTTCTGTGTGACCATTGCTGGCGAATTAAAGAAGCTTCTGGGAACTGCTCAAACTTTCTTCATAAAGTTTTCTCTAAACTGAATAAGAGCAGCGGTTTCTGAGAGACGGAAGTTAGTTACTAGAATTTCTACAAGTGGTTGAGTAGAAGTCATAAGAAAAGAGCTAATAGAGGCGGTCAAGAAGAACGTGTGGCCAGCCTTACCGGACTGTTATGCCAAGATTCCGGAGACTTCTGCCCAGACTCCCCCGGACGAGTTGCAAGAGATTGTCAACCCTTCTTGTTGGCGCAGGTAAAAAGGGACAGGGAGGATTTCGACGTGGACCCCGACGAGATCCTGGAAGTCACGCTGGAAGAAGTTGAACGAGCTCGGAGAAAGCTTACCTCCGGTAAGACTCCTGGCCCAGACGGCATCCCCCCACACTCATGTTCGTTGGAAGGTCGCCGAGAATCTTTAAAGCCTTGATGACTTCACTTCGAAGACCTGGAAACGGGCCAGCCATGGGCAGAATGGTAGATAAAGTCCGAATCAACCGCCTTAAAAATAGATAGACGCTAATAGAGCGCTATTGGAGGCTTTGAACGAGTTTTAAAGGACAACCCACGCTTACCTCTGTCGGATGATTTTATCCTACCTGGGCGATCGAGGTCTAGGTGCAGGGGGGCAGTAAAAGGTTACTTACTACTGGAATCCCAGAGACGTCGGAGGAGGCCAAAAACGGACATCGCGATTTAGTGAGCAATACGGGATAAGGGCTTTGAGTGGGGGTTTACCTGGATACATGTCTATGGGGGCACGGCTGTTCAATAGCTGTTATTGCTACCCTAACAGGAGCCAAGAAAATTTGCCCAATACCGCGAGGCACTAAACGTCATCGTCAGAACCAGAAACCATTAGATCCAGGTCATTATCAAGGACTTCATCGCAGCATTTGCGCTGTTAAGAAACAGGCATAACTATAGGGTATAATCTGTGATAATTTGGTTAACCAAACGGAGCCTTATGGTAATAGACAACCAGACCGCAGAGGCTCGGAGGCATTTAACGACCTAAAGAGCGTTGCCGCGGGCACAAACGCTTCGGTAGGGACTGTAACAAATTAGAGACTGCATCGGAAAGAATAATTTTCTGTGGTGAAATCAATTGATCGAGGAGGTTAAGCGGGGCTTGTGGTTAAAGCCCTACAAGATCGTAATTAACAAACTCGAGACGGGCACGAGAGCACCGACGATCCTACCAGATCTGACAGAAGACATTGTGGCTCACATTTTTCCGACGCAGACTGAGAAAGACAAAGGCTCAATTGCGGATTGGAAGAGAATATTTGATTAAATCCAGTGAGCGGTTGGAAGGATGTCAAGGGGTATGGCCCTAGGACGGTGTACCTCCCAGAAGCGATCAAATGTCTAATAAAAGAACACCCAGCGGCCCTTAAAGCGGTCGTAGAGTCACTACTGAGAGAGGAATGGTGTCCAGAAGATTGGAAGAATCTGATATTGCAAGCCGAAAACAATGCGCCTGATAGCGCGAACTAGGGTCGATTATCAATGCGGTGGACAAAAAAGAATAGCGAAGTGTGAGTTACAACAGCAAGGAGTACGCAATGACTCTAGGTATAGAGCAGTGCCGTGTTAATACCTACGCGGTGAAACCTAGCATGCGACAGCTTGCTTAAAATCAGAAGGCCTCGCGAGTTTGAGTTTAGCGGCGATGCTAATGGCCCGGCGATCTTAGTCACGCATGAGATGAAGTGCTGCTGACAGACCCAACAAACAACGCCTTGGAAAAGGAAAATAGCAAGGCGCTTTTGCTTATTGAACGACGGCACTCCCGAAAACTTGATATCCGTGCGGACGGCCACATGGTTTAGATAAACAGAAAGGCCAAACACAAGGTGTAATACAGAAACTTCAGCTGTACAGTTCATCTTGACTATGTAACGACCAAGGCGCGGACCAGGCGGCCTTCGGCATAAAAACAAGCCCGTGGTTCTCCGTGAGCGTTTAGGGTTGAATGATGACCAACTACTTTAAAGGCCCTCACGAATTTCCTACGTAGAGACACGTATCTGTGCGAGCCAGACACATATACTACAGGATCTTCGTTTGCAACATATTAAATATATTCGTCACCCCAACGGGTGTATTGGTGTATAGATATCGGTAGTAGCCTTCGGCTCAAGATATGTTGACAATCTAACTCATGGTGTGCAATGAAAGAAGCAAAATACGATAGTAACATTCGCTCGTTTCGAGAAGGTTTGTCTTGAACATATCCTTTTCTCTACCAAATCAATGGAGCAACGAAAGTAGGAGGACCACAAACCGATGGAGAGAGATAAAGAAAGAGAGGCGGCCAATCTTCTAGGAAAGGGAAATGAAAAGTAGCGTAGAGATAAGGAAAAGTGAAGAGCGAAATAAAAAGAGAGATATATAGCAAAATGCTCGAGGATATAACAGACAAGCTTTAAGGAGGCAGCGGTGTAGCGGCGACAGCTTGGGCAATCTGTCGGTAGGCCACGACTTCGTCGAGCACAGCTGACCGCTTGGTTGACCACAGCGGCTAATGCCATGGCCGTCTCGCCTGTCAATGACTGAAGGTCACTGGTCATTAGCAACGATGATAAAGGTCATTGGTCATTAGCAGAAGCCAGAAGGCACGCGACCCGAGAGGCGGGCTACAACCGCAACAAACTAGCACCCCGGATCCCGGACCTTCCACCGGGTGGGCCATCATATATAAACTAGCACCCCGGATCCCGGACCCTCCACCGGGTGGGCCATCGTCAATACCACAATCATAATCATATATTTGCCCGTTCATTTCGAAAGCGACGCCACCCACAGCACGGCCGCAGACGCCGACTGGCAAAAACATCACTTACCGCAAGAAGGCGAATAACAGAACGACCAAGCGGTTGCAATATGAAAACAGATACATGACGACGCAGGAAATATTAAATCACTGACGCGGACAAACATAAGTATATATATATATATATATATAGTTTTTTTTAATGTAAGAATTGTAACAATGTTGTCCTCTTATAAACGTATACACCGAATCAAATAAATGAAAACGTCACACATCCTCTGGATTCGGCCGTGTCTATTCTAGCAGAATTCCATATATATATATATATATATATATATATTATGTTATGTGACACATTGTGATAACAGACAACATGGACAAATAAATTTGCCGGCGGGCTGTGTCGGTCCAATATATATATATATATATACATCTATAGGGCAGGTGAGTTGGTTACGTATTTCTAAAAACTTGTTATCTAGTATATCAAAATGATGTTAACATTAATGGAGCTGCAACACCGGTTCTGTGTTACACAATATTTATTTCATGCAGACTAATGATTAGTGGAAAGTACGATACTAAATTGAAATCCGAATGGCAGCCGGACTGCTCTTCTATGATGTACCTAATAGATTTGTTTATCGATTTTAACTAGAAGTAAAATGCAAGATTGCTTATTTAGAGAAAATTAGCTGTGTTTAGGATATTACTGTATAGGGCATGTGTACAGCAACTCGTCCCACATATACATTCATATTGAAGCAGTTTTGTGAATAGATGCACAAACAATTTTTTGTAAATTTTATCTAAAAGTCTACTTCTCACTAACACTTGGTGTTGGGGGGTATCAGTCCACGTACCATAGCGCAGGTACAAACTATTTTACTACTAGGAAATCCTACTCAATTCCTCGCAGATTCAGTCAATCCTCCTGAGGATTGTCGTTAGTACGACAAGTTAGAAAATAGCATGGCATTTGTCCGCAGCTATTTGGGAGCGGGATAAATGGACCAAATGGATCGGATAAATACATATATGCTGCTCTATATGTTTGTACAGAGAGTATGTACATAGATCCCGAGATAGAATAAGCGAGAAAGAGTTAGCTCTATTCGTCCTCCTGGTGTCCAGTAAATGGAAATTATTCAAATCGAATTAGCTGATCTGAATTGTATGCCTTCCTAGCTTACAGAGAGAGAGCTTACTTTTAGATTCTTGGGGGACTCTAGCTATTTGGCAAACATTAACGCATGCATACGCCAGTCAATGCTGCGCGTCGTCATCGTCTACGTCGTAGTAAATGACGCAGATATACAAATAATTTCAACTCTGTCATCGTAGTTTGCGAGCACAGACAATAACGAAGAATACATTTAAATTTTGATCCAATTTCAAACGTGGCCAGCGGAATTGCATTTTACAACGCGTAAGCTCTCTGTAAACAAAAAAACGATGAATCAAACAACGAGACAGCAAATCACACTCGACAAACTTCAAGAAATATGTTTTCTATAAGCGCTTTACAAAGCTCTTACCGAATATGACCAAATGGATATTAGGACTGGTACTTCTCCCTACAGCGTTCAGTACGTTCGTTACAGAACCGAACAATAAATGAGGCAAATTGCTCCTAAAATTATAAGCATGCGGAGCAGGCCACTCGTACACTATTTTTATAATGCGAAACAGCCATGGGTAAAAATACGTGGATAACAATACCTATTTAATCGGAGTGGGTGTTCCCCTATACAAATCGCAACAATCTCAAGTTAGGGTATGCCAAGATCAAAGGCCGGATTTAAACTCTAAAATTTAAAGCCATTGCTTCACTTCGCAAATGAAGAGGTGCTTTTTTGAGGCATCTTATGTTTCAGAGAGGCGATAGGAGTACTGAGGGCACTGCGAAAGTTATTGTACGCCTAGTTGATGCTCGACCGAAGGTAGGAACTAGAAACGCGATCTCTGAATACACTTCGCGAAAGTGTAGATGCAGCGTATATATTTTCCACTGGGAGTAGGTTAAATCAATATATATATATATATATATATATATATATATATATATATATAAATAACTTCATCTAGCAGGTTCATTAATTCAACATCGAGGTCGCAAACTACTTTATCAATATGAACTATCCAAAATAATAACGCTGTTATCCCTAGAGTATCTTTTCACATATTTAAAAAAATAAATTCAAAATAAAGATAAATATTCTTTGCCAATCGCCCCAACTAAGTTATTTCTAAATTAAATGTATTTAAAAAATAATCAAGATTTATAGGGCCTTCTTGTCCCACTTACATATAAAAACTTTTTTATTTTTAAATTAATATTTAATTAAAAAAACAATTATTATACATTCATCCATTCTCTCGGCACTCATTTAAAATTGTATTTCAATACCTTTGTATAGTTATATATATATATATATATATATATATATATATATATATATAAATCCGTAGAGCTGCAAACTGTCATTGAGGAACACAAGTGCAGCTTGTGCTGACCGCTGACGTCTGGCCGTGTTGCCCTTTTATTTTTCTGCTTGTCAATGCGTGACCGATGATCAGGCCGTTTCCACATCTAACCTTTTCTCCTCCCTCTTCTATACAACCTGTAACAGGCTTGACGTAGGCCACACAATAGCAGGTGCCCAACAGGTCTAAACGTTGGTACGTCAAAGACTCTACGTGCCGCTACCCGAAAAGAGACGTCGTCATACGAAGCAGCATGCCAGAAACAGCAATGAGAGCGATAGCAGAGCCATAACATCGGAAACAATTTCTATAATTTTAACAGCAGCAGTAGCAACAATATAACCAACAATAACAAAGTATTAACAATACAAAATAAAAACGACAGCACCTGACGAAGCAACGACACCAACAACAACAACAATAAAAGAAGCCAAAACAACTATAGCTTTCGTAACAACGAAAAAAATTCAATCGGCTTTCTAGACTGTGTTTGAGTCACGGCACAGGAAGGACAGGTGAAGTGCGCTGAGAGACATTGGAATAGCTTATAAGCTGCCAGAAACAGCTAACGAGGTGGCATCGAACCGTATCAACCGATGATGAAGGCGTTGCCCATCATGAAGGTTAACAGGCTTGACGTGTTGGTTGGCGTTGGTGGCATTGATCTCGCGCAAACTCAACGACGAATAATTTGATTATCACAGTCACACACACACAGGCAAACCTGGTCCTAGTTAGAACCACTACATATTATGTTGGCAGCAAAGACTTAACAAAGGCAGCGATCCGGACGGCTCGTCTGATTTCAATTATTCAGGCTTTAACTTCACCATAAATTAATAGATTAGGAACAATACAACGATTTAGGACAGTACATATTTCACTCGCGAGGTAACAGACTCCCCTTCAATTTCAGTACATTCGAGTATGTGGTAGCGCAGTCGTCCGATTTAGAGAAAAATCACCTCTTTTTCCAGTCTCTTTTCTTGTGCTCTCTTTTCACCTCCTCGTATAAAGATAGAGAAAGAGCGATACAATTGTTCTGTTGCAGAAGCGTGATAATGTTGACACTAGCTATCAGTTGCTGAGGGACTTTGGCGTCTTTGACGATGTTCTTTCGGTAGAGAGCGATGATGGAGAGAGCGAGAGAGAGGCGTTCCAGGGGAACGTTGATGGGAGAGCTGGTTCCTACTTGCCAATGTTTGTCGTTTGACATCTGTAACCGTCAAGAATATGCTGCGTAGGTTGTTGCTCCGAGGGGCCTGGGCTTATTGATTGTCTAGCTGCTAGCTCAGCTTCGTTTCTCGTCCGCGGGGCATACGATGGACATCCGGTCCTAACAACGTCTCCGCGAGACCCGGGAACTCTATGAGAGAGGCAGCGTAGTACGACAAAGCAAGCTTTGCTACGGACCTTAGTCTCGCTGACAGGAAGCGTGGTCCTTTTCCAGGATCTGTCAGTAAAGGCGACGTTTAGAACTTCACCCAGTATCTTCTTTGCCACGTCGTCAAAGGCTTGCAAATTATGACAGTGTTGACCTGTGTGAACGTGTGTAGAATGTTGTTTAGCCTTGGTGGCCCTAGGCCATCTCCCCATAGGCAAAATAACCTGTGAGTGCATAGCCTATAGCCGAGGATTTATACATCGAATGGTGCCCCGCTTATCCCGGATTGCTTTAGACATCTTTCGGGAGCCAATGGGTGCTCCCAAGTTTCTAAGTCGAGCAATTCGATTTTCTTTGTGCTGGGCAGGGCGTCGATGATGGTTTTGCATACCTCATCCTGTTTGTAAGAAAGAAGTTCCACCTACAGCTATGAGCTTGCATTCATTGGCCTTAAGAGTAAATTCTCCCTCCTCTGCAAACTGTAGCACTTCGCGATTATTATTATTATTAAAATAAAAAATCGCTCTCTGCATATATCGAATATGTGTACATGGCTGTAGTCTATTAAATAATTAACCTTGTGTTATTTTACGTAAAGTTGTACGTGCAAAATTACTAACGTAGACTGCAGCTTCGTCATAGCGTCACCATACTTAAAAACGATTTACTAATGTGAAAGTCAAAATATTTATGACCACAAAGTTTTTATTGAGGTACATATAGCACAACACAACTGCAGAATGTGGAGAATAAGAATGGAGACAGTTGAAAAAAAGTGTGACAAGAGCTTTAAATTAATAAGAAGATATTACATTTTGACAACAGTTGGCGCCCGACGTGTTGTTTATAGAATCACAGAAAATTGTTTGTGTCACATATATAGGGTTTCTTACATAATGACTTATGACGTTCCCGTTTGTCCACTGGACTTGCCCACCGCAACAAGTATGAGTCTTCACGATGCGTGACTCAGGTACACCATGTACGAGGTAAATTATAATTGTATATATCTGTATCTAGAGCCTATGCGTGCTGCTAACGCGGCGCTCAGCGATAACTGCGCATCGAGGCGGCGACCACCACAGCGTATATTACCTCATTTTCCGGGATCGGTCGTGCGCATGCGGTGTTAAGCACTTTTTGCTGGCGCTTAGGCACTCCCGTGCACCTTCCGAGTTTTGCTGACTAATAAAGTTTGTTACCGTAGGGATCATTAACGTTACATAGGCAATTGCCAAAGCCTAATTTCCTCAATGTCGACCTACGCGAACATGAAACGCAGTTTAAGCACGTCGAACCGGAGCCAGTGAGAAATCAGGCAGCTCGCAATGGGTCGGATATCAAGTCGTTAAACGTTATCAGCGATACATCTGCGGCAGATTGTCATGCTCCTTAAGCACATGCTTAGTTTGGTGGCGACGTCAATTATTTTGGCAGAAATAGGCGTCTGTTAGGCAAAGCAGCAGGAGCCTTTCCAACTTTGCCGCCAGTCCTTCTATATATCAGCTTAGGTTTAGTCGGACGGCACACTATTACGCCGGTATATCCAACGATCCTGAAAATACAGATTATATCTTCACGCACTCTGGAGGAGCAATTCGTGTTTTCTCAATCCCCGTGGCCCGTTTGCGCAAATAAAAATTCGGCATTTTTCTAGGCTCACTTTTAGCTTGCTAAGCCGTCGGTCGCAATCAGCCGATAGAAGTCGTTCACCATCTTGCCATCAGATCACCACCCAAGGACTACCTATGTACTAGAGGCTTAAAGGCGACTAAAGGGAGTCAGGACTGCCAGGTGAAGCGATGCTCGCCATAGAGTCTTCTGTCTTCTTAGTGGACACCCGAGGTAGGCGACAGGACATCCCGGCCCAGAAGCACGCGGAACTCCCAATTTATTAAGGTTTTATAGGTATCTGAGACTTTAATATTCCGCGTCGGCCAATGAGCTTCGGTGTCTAAAAGGCAGCACAACGCCTATAAGAGTCCACTGCGGTGCTAGAGGTTATTCAGCCGTCGCCGATTTGAGTTCGTCTAAACGGGTTGGACTGTTCATGCCTGCGAAGCCTAGTATAGGTCTAAATAACATACGTTCTACAGCATGTCGGCGCTATTCGTCGGCGCTCGCCCGCGACGATTGAAGCGTTTACGTCTGAATCTAAGATAACGGTTCTACGCACGGGTCGTTTTTGCTTCCCTTCCCGCCGCCTCCCCCCGGGAATGTCGCGCGTCAGTTGGTCTGCCGAAGTACACGTACAAGTAGTGAGCGTGTCGTTGTCTGGCTTAAAGAGCTCTGCCCTAAATTTCCCCAGGGACAGAGGAAGCCCGGCGGAAGTGCACGGGCCAGTGCACGCCTATGTTCCTCCACTCACCCAACAGCTCTCCACCGTTAACGCCGAATATATAACGAGTGGTTTGCTGTATTACTGACCATTCGTCCCCTAAGTCGGGAAAAGTCGCGTGAAATTCTGCCTCGTCATATCGACCCACTGTCAGCTGGTCCTGACTCCTCAAGGACAGAGTTAAGCTCTGGTTCGACACTGATTTCGCTGAATCTGCTTCTCCTGCGGCCTCTTCTTTATTGTCCGCCTTACTGTTCTTGTCTTTGCGTCCTGTACTGTTGTTGTATTCATGTTGGATTATTGTTGTTGTTGTTGTTCTTAGTGCAGTTGTTGCTGATAAATTAATTGTTGTTGCCATTATCACATTTGAACTTTTATCGTTGTTTTCTGTACATAACTGATGTTGTAGTTACCTATAGAAGCTATTCAGCTACAAAGATAGAATTGGTTTCTATCGCGTTCTTCTCGGTTCTTCCTGTGCTTCTTAAGATAGCCGCCATTGAATGCAAGCTTTTAGTTATTATTATTATTATTATTATTATCATTATCATTATCATTATCATTATCATTATCATTATCATTATTATTATTATTATTATTATTATTATTAAAGCATCATTGTTCAATACGTTTCGACTTGAACGTATTCAAACTTGCGGACAACAACGTTCTCAAAGGATCAACGTTAGCGACAAACTGATATGGCAGAGATATCCTACGGCATCGATATCGGCATCATGAGCCGTGTTCGATCCCGACACGGTTTGGTATACAGTAGAGATGCCAAAGGAAGACTCTTGAGAGTACGCGGACCGCATGCCCTCCATCTGCATGGCAGGGCCACCTGAATAAAAAAAAAGTCGAATAAATCGAAGGTTTTTCGGCACGCTGAGTTACACAGAACCCGATGCAAGATCGTCTAGATATATTAGCGATATTACCGTTACATAACATCATCTCGTAGATTTACAACCGATGCTGGCGGCCTGACGGGGCACGGTAGTTGCACGGCATAGAAACGATTACCCATACCTTCGAGTTATTGGCCGGATTGGGCGTTCAAAAAGCTGTGGCTGTATACGAACGACGACACTTATCTACGCTTAGTGTTTTCTTGCAACTCAAGTTAGGCTAGATGGAGCAGATATGAGAAACATTCTCTTTGTCACTTCAGCGTGATTGAAATGCAGCCGCATTGTGAGTTCGCGCTGTGACGGTGACTAGATTACATGCTTCCAAAACCTTATTTTGTTAAGACAGACTAACGTGAAAAGTAGACAAGACACTTTGTTATATGCTACATCTCCCCGTAGAGCTTGGCAATGTGCCAAGCCTCGTTAAAGTGAGTGTTGCTCTTGCAGAGTCACAATTTTAATATTCAGCAAAGTTGGATTGTGGCCAACGTCCCGTTTGCTGTTTCTTGGTAATATATATATATATATATATATATGCATATCGCGGCAGGATTACGTGGGGTGGACGACTGATGACTCTAACATCAAAAGTGGCGGATCTATCTGTATCTAAAGTGTACGGCTTATGTATGTACGTGTATATAGATATATAGGTATATGTCTACGTGACATGGAAGCAATTAGTTACTATGTTATTACAGGCGTATCAGGCCTTAAAAAATTGACACCCTTAAGACAGAATGAGGCTGAATAGTTGTGGGTCTGCAACCATAATTGACAATGACTGCACATAGTCAACGTGGACTAAAACGTTATTCTAAAAACATTATGTCATACACTGTGGCAAAATACGCCCATCGTCTATGGGCTAAGGTGTCTGTTAATCTTCTGCAAACGACTGGCAACGTTTTGTATTACATCTACCTTATACCTTTGATTAAAACAAGATTGTAAAACAAAGAACAGTTACGTAAGCAGGGCCCGCTGCAACATTTAGCACAACATTCAGACTAGAATTAAATATATTATAATACGCGATATATATATATACAGGGTGTTCCTATTTGTGTGTCCAAAACGCTAGGGTATGGTCAAACTCGGTGAGAAAATAATTTTTGCCAATGGGTGGAAGCCGGGAAAACGTTTTGTTTAGGAGTGAGGATGAAATGTATAAAAGCAGTTATTCTGTCTTTTTTCTCCTACATAGTTGTGCAAAATCTACGTTTGCGGGAGAACTAGTCAGCGCACAAAGGAACCGATCATACCCGCGTGTTTGGCGGAAAATTCTGCACAATAAAGTATACATTACTAGCTTGCGTAGCAAAAAGCGAATAGCCAGATTAAGGAAAGTCATAAAAAGTCAAAATGTTACGTTAACGCTTTTTTGTGCAACATCGTAATGTTTTCCATTACGACCAAAAATGCACGTCCAAAAGACTACCCTCAGGCAATAGCAGATTGAATGCCCACTACATTCGTACCAAAGTGATGGTGCTGCGTTGCGTAGTTGCCAAGTGACTAAGCTTTTTCGACAGTCATAGTTGTTATGTTTCACGTTGAAGTTTTCACGTCCAGAACCGTAGCATTTTGCCAAGACGTTTCCGCCCCCTCTTTCCATTAGAAAAAATTATTCTCTTGCTGAGCTCTACCAAACCTCAAAATATGTACCTAACTTTCTCATACACCCTATGCAAGTATGCATGCCTTCGCTTTCGATATGACTGTCGAAAAAGCTTAGTTACTTGGCAACTACGTAACGCAGCACCATCACTTTGGTACGAATGTAGTGGGCATTAAATCTGCTATTGCCTGAGAGTAGTCTTTTGGACGTGCATTTTTGGTCGTAATGGAAAAAATTACGATGTTGCACAAATAAGCGTTAACGTAACATTTTGACTTTTCATGACTTTCCTTAATCTGGCTATTCGCTTTTTGCTACGCAAGCTAGTAATGTATACTTTATTGTGCAGAATATTCCGCCAAACACGCCGGTATGATCGGTTCCTTTGTGCGCTGACTGGTTCTCCCGCAAACGTAGATTTTGCACAACTATGTAGGAGAAAAAAGACAGAATAACTGCTTTTATAAATTTCATCCTCACTCCTAAACAAAACGTTTTCCCGGCTTCCACCCATTGGCAAAAATGATTTTCTCACCGAGTTTGACCATACCCTAGCGTTTTGGACACACAAATAGGAACACCCTGTATATATATATATATATATATATATATATATATACAGGGTGTTCCTATTTGTGTGTCCAAAACGCTAGGGTATGGTCAAACTCGGTGAGAAAATCATTTTTGCCAATGGGTGGAAGCCGGGAAAACGTTTTGTTTAGGAGTGAGGATGAAATTTATAATATATATATATATATATATATATATATATATATATATTGTCATCACCGATTGGGCTGTAAGCCATGGTCCGTCTCAGGCAACGAACTTACGCACACTATCCATATAGTGTGGTGCAACCGTTCAACGGGCAGATAGTCAACCAGTCGAGCAACTAGAAGTGCTATCTAAACGCATAGAGTGGCAATAAGTGTTTTGTGGCCGATAAAGCTACCTCGCTGAAATAATATTTTTTTGTAATAATACAAATATTAGTTATTTTGTTATCAAAGTCAGCCGGTTAATATACAGACTGACGGTATATATACATACGTTTCTCCAGACCTCTCCCCTTCGGGAGCATAATAGTAATAATATATATATATATATATATATATATTATATATATATATATATATATATATATATATATATATATATATATATATATATATATATATATATATTTATATATATATATATACATATTTATATATATACATATATATATATATATATATCTATATAAACAGGCTGCGTTTCAACAGTCAGCTAGCATGTTGAACTTAATACAGGTCATCTTTAGCGCTAGTTTTTCGCTCGAAATCAGAAAGAACAAGTCAGAGTCTGGCCTGTGCCATTTTGGCCGCCATGTCAAAAGCCCTCAGCAACGGCAAGGCACGACGAGACGTATACTGGCAGAGTTACAACTCCTTCACAGTAGAATTGCAAGGCCGTTTGCTCTTCTTCTTCGTTGCCGTGACGTCGTCATCGTCGTTGTCTTCTAGTTTTTTCCTGTACACCCTCATAACGAGGACGCCACGTGAGCTGACTGAAAAACACAAACCAGTCGTCGTGGAAGTCGCCACAGTAATTTCATTGGAGAGACACCGAATAGGACGACACGTTGTCGTATCGGGGGGGGGGGGGGGTCCCACCTAGCCCCCCGGGCCATTCTAGACCAACTAGCTTCCTTACTTTGGATATATTGGCTGTGTTCACTGCATCATTGCTCCGCGTATCGTATAGCGGATGGAGGCTCGACAACATAGTCCAGCGTCAAATTCTCTGCAGACGAATGCAATTGGTTTATTGACGTCGTCTTCGTTGTTGTTGTTGTTGTCGTCGTTGCTGTTCAAGTCGTGACCATCTCCCGAGTCCCCTTGGAAACGACGGGGTCATCACCGATCGGGCTGTGAGCCATGGTCCGTCTCAGGCAACGAACTTACGCGCACTATCCATATAGTGTGGTGCAACCGTTCAACGGGCAGATAGTCAACCAGTCGAGCAACTAGAAGTGCTATCTAAACGCATAGAGTGGCAATGAGTGTTTTGTGGCCATTAAAGCTACCTCGCTAAAATATTATTTTTTTGTAATAATACAAATATTAGTTATTTTGTTATCAAAGTCAGCCAGTTAATATACAGACTGACGGTATATATACATACGTTTCTCCAGACCTCTCCCCTTCGGGAGCATATTAGTAATAATAATAATAATAATAATAAGATGAAGACCTTACTGGCCGAAAAAAAATGTGTTGTGATTGAAGGAGAACTCATCAACGTTGTCGCGATGTATATACAACCGCCGAGCAGTGAGGGAGAGATCGAACTTGAGGAGAAGCTCATCCGCTGCCTTCAATTGGTCTGCGACAAGGGCAACACTGTACTTGCAGGAGACTTTAACGTCCGCTACGACAAAGCGGATGAGAGAAGAACTATCAGCTTCGTAGACACGCTCTCTGATTTCGGGCTGTGGATCGCGAACGACCCGAGTCAGCGTACGTTTGAAGGACCGATGGGGTCGTCGACGATCGATCTATTCGCTACGAACCTCACGAGAGAGGAGGTTCGCTTTCGAGGAAGCAGCAACAGTCTGCGAGAGGGCAGACTCCTGACAAACCACATCCCGGTGAGCATTGAAATTTGCCTACACCAGAGGCTTCGGACTACGGCAAGAAGCCAGCCACCTTCACGGCGACTGAATATCGCGAAGGTCCTCGATGTTGCGATCACCGTAGCTCCGATTGGACCCAATGACGATCTCTCTGTCTACAGCGAACGACTCACAGCAAGTTTGAGAGAATGCGCTGAGCCGTTTCTTCGAAGAGCCGGCCGACCCTGGTGGACACCGGCGTGTTCAGAAATGAAACGCAGACAGATCCTGGTGAAGATTCTGTGCGAGTTGCAACCCTACATGAGGTTTCTTCTGACCAGGGCGAAGGCTGCCTACCGTTCCACTCTGAGGTCAGCCAAGACGGAATTCCTGTCAAAGAGAGAACTGAAGCTCGTGCTGGAGGCCGAGAAACATCCGTATGTCTGGCTTCGAGGATCAAGAGCGAGGAGAACGGCGTGCCCCGTACAGCAGGAAGGCCTCCAGAATCACTTCAAAAATATCCTCGCCGCGAAGGATACGATCCCAACGAGCATTCCCCAGCTGGACACAGAGTGGCCGGATTGGATGCAAGAGTGGAGATCACGACTTCAGGCAGACTTCACAATCGCCGAGGTCTTCGAGGCAGCAATCCACCTCCCCCGCGGAAAAGCGTGTGGAATGGACGAGGTCTACAACGAATTTAACAGCGGCGCGACGGAACTCCTGCCCCTCTGGACCGCCCTGTTCAACGAGTGTCTGAGAAGAGGGGAGATCCCGAAGAACTGGCGGGATTGTCTCCTGATTCTCATCCCGAAAGGGAAAGGCTGCCCGTCTGACCCGAAGTCCTGGCGGGGAATCGCCAAAAAGTCGTGCGTTTATAAACTTCTGTCAACTTTCCTCACACGCCGACTTACCCCGTTCCTCGAGGCCTGCAACGTAGTCCCTGACGAGCAACATGGTTTTAGAGCTGAAAGATCTACGCAAACAGCTTGCAGAATACTCAAAGACAAGGTCGAGAAAGTTCTTAGAAAATCCCGCCAGCCACTCTACGCACTCTTCGTCGACTTTAAGAGCGCATTTGACACCGGCTCAAAATCAATCGTTATTGAGAAGTTAGCCTCAAGTGGTGTCCCGACGAAGATCCTCGGCCTGATCGGTGCTATCTTACAGAAGAACGCGATTCTAATTGATGATGGCGTGGCTATTAGGGAGCCAATCGAGCAAACCACGGGCTTTGCCCAGGGTGATAATCTCTCACCTTTGTTCTTTTCCGTTCTCATCAACGACTTGCCGTCGTTCCTATCAACAAAGCACCCTCTTGTGGAGACGCTTATATACGCCGACGACGTATGCGCTTACAGCACCAGCTGTTTTCATTTGTCTCAAGCGGCAAGAACGCTGGAGAAGTACGCGAGCCGCGTAGGTCTGACCATAAATGATTCGAAAACCGAGGCTCTAAAATTCCGTCAGGGAGGGAGGCTCGCGGCCAGCAACCAGATTCAGGTGAACGGAGTCCCAATAAAGTTCGTAAACAACTTTACGTACCTTGAGATCGTGTTCACGACGAGTGGATCGTCGTTCTCTCGACACATAGAGGAGCGATTCAGAAAAACTCTGGTGGCGTCTTTATCGATATCGGACCCGTATCGCCTCTCGTTGGAAACCGCCTCTAAACTCTTCATGCTCAAGCTAGCCCCATGTGCTGCCTATGGCGTCGAGTTGATCTGGGAGCATCTTAGCGAGCGAGACCTTCGAACACTCGACAGAGCCAAATCGACGTTCCTAAAGAGAGTTCGTTGGCGTCCACACAAATACGCAAAATCGTATGGTCTACCTCCTGACGGGAGAAAAGCGATTTGTGGAGGAGATCCAACAAAAGTTCCAGCTAGAAGAGACGACGGCATTTGTAAACTTCATGAACAGGAAAAGAGAGGAGATCAGCGACGTGAGCCCGCAGTTCTTCACTTCGCCAGCAATGACAGACGACACATGGAAGAATCCGGATCGGGCGAACAGGCACGTGGTGGTCAAATTCTCGACCCACGGCTATCATCATGTGGTCTGTCGAACGGAGTCGTTTCACGACCCAGTCGAGTCGTGTATCTGTAAATATTGCGAAGGCCCTTGTGATCTGTATCATGCCCAAACTTGTACATACCCACAGTCTCTGAATCACCTCGAGAGACTTAAGAGTAAACTGGGAGTATTTCTTGATTAACCAGAGTACTTATGTACTCCAATTTTAACTAGATAGAGGTTTACACAGACAGTGTGAATAAAAGAAATTGATAATAATAATAATAATAATAATAATAATAATAATAATAATAATAATAATAATAATAATAATATAATGGATGCATCTATCAACGAAGCCTTGTCAGCGCCTACTCCCTCTTTACAGGGCTCAAGCAGCGCGGACTCTGCTTCTTCCTCCCCGGAGGGGGCGACATATGCCTCGGTGGTGCGCGGCATCGCGGTTGGTGAAAACACCACTCCGCAGCTCCTTCTATCCCGGCCTAGAGCGGGTCCCAAACAGCGTCCTTGAGCCAAGCCACGAACGAAGGTTACGCGCACTCGCCTCCGGGGACCTCGCAAGCCAGCGGCTCACGGGTCGTCCGGATTAGTTCGGGACTTAATATCTATGAAGTCTGAGCTGTCGAAAATGGTTAAGTCAATAACGAACGCATTGTAGCCTTTAGTGGCGCTACTGTCGGTTGCTAGCGACCTCAGACAATTATAATGACGGGTGATCACAATGATTGCAGGACGGTGACAGAACCCACACAGGTCAGGTCGTCGGATTCTTCAGAAGGTGCCGGTCCAAGCCTCACATCTGGACAGAACCCTGCGACTTCGCCAGACCCCTTGGGGCTCAAGAGGGTTACCTGTCACCAGTGCGGCCAGACCTTCGCCAGGCGAGGCCTCCGTAGACATGTTACGGTCAAACATGGGGGTGGGGGCGCCATACCCGTCCCTAACGGGGCCGTGAACGAGTCTTCTCTAGACCTCACGGAGTACATCCAGGCTTTCATTAAAACTGGGAAGCTGGTTCGTATCCTGCCCAAAGTGGTAACGAAGTCGGTGGCTGACGCTTTGTCAGAGGTGTGCTTAAAGGTTGCCTCGGACAACGACGACGCTGCCTGGCTTGGGCTTTTCTACTACGCCCCAGTCGTGCTGGGGTTACCGATAGGGCGCAGGGATTCACGTTCTCTGGCAGTGGTCATCAGAAAGAACTTGGTGGAGTTCCGACGTGGTGTTCGGCACAGACCTGGCTCCCCTACTTACCGCGGGTGATTCGGGTGGTAAGGTTGAGCGAAATTAGTCGATCACGCGGGCTGTGTCGGCCAAGCTACGGACGGGGATGTGTCGGGAGCAGCCCGCCTTCTTCTATCTGACGACTTTATGGTCGATGAACCAGCCGCTACGGCGTCGTTACGGGAAAAACACCCCCCCGCGCAGCCAGACTTGTGCTGGCCGTCTGCTCCACCCTCACAACTCTTACCTTCATCTACGTCGGTCGAGGATGTTTGCTATGCGGTTGGATCATTTTCAAAGAGCTCGAGCGCCGGCCTGGATTTTATAAGACCTCGGCTCCTACAGGACCTCCTCTCACCGATTCTTGGCTGCTCATCCGATGAACTTAGCAAGGCCCTGGCAAAGGTAATCGACCTACTGCGATGGGGAGTTCCACATCCAAGGTGGTGCCCCCTCATCTTCGGAGCGAGGCTGTTCGCATTGAAGAAGAAAGACGGCTCGTTCAGACCCATCGCTTGTTCTTCAGTACTACGCAGGGTCGCGGCAAAATTGGCAGTGAGGGACTCTAGGGGTACTATTAACCTAGCGATTGGACCGCACCAGCTGGGTTTCTCCACCAAGGGAGGTGCTGAAATAATGATTCACGCTACCAGGGCTTTTATTGATTCTCGGCTTGATCCATCCGTGCTAGTCAAACTTGACGTTAAGAACGCGTTCAACACCGTCAGGAGGGATCATTTGTTGAAGGTGGTTGGAGATGAGACCCCTGCCATTGATCACCAAGTAAAATTGGCCTACGGCGATCCATCGCACTTGGTCTTGCCCTCGGCACTGCTCACTTCGGCTGTAGGGGTTCAACAGGGAGATCCCCTTGCGCCCCCTCTGTTTTGTCTTGCCGTTAAGGACTTGGTTAACTCACTCGAAAGTCCTCTCAATCTTTGGTACTTGGACGACGGGGTAATTGGAGGTAACAATTTGTAGCGGCGGTGGCTTAGGCGGCTAACGCACCGTTCGAAACGGGGCGTTGCCATGGCAACCACGGTTAGCAAAAACATCGCTAGTTCGAGCCCTGGCCGTGCTGGTAGAATTTGTTGGACGTAGTTGTCATTGCCTTGCTGCTACATACCTCTGCTGGAGAAAGCCTATATAATTCCAGTACGAGAACGCGATGACGATAGATGCATTTAGACGCTATCGTGCCACAGGCAACTTAGCCCATTACGAGAGTCTAAAATGTAGTTGTCAGAGCGTTAAAAAAAAAAAAAAAAAAAAAAAAAAACATCGGTACGGTCTGTGAAGACTTAAAGAAGATACTTAGTTTCTCCACATGCAGCGGTTTGGAGCTGAACCCAATCAAGTGTGAGGTTCACATAATCGGCTCAGGTACAGCTGAAATCTCCGCTATACAAAACCTACTTCCAGGTTGCCGCGTAACAGGCGACGACCTAGATCTTCTTGGCGTACCCCTGTTCTCTCGCCACCTTGGACCGACAATCGAACGTGGGATGGAAAAACTGGAGGTTGGTTTTAATCGTCTTCATTAGCTGGGCGCCCACCGAGGGTTGTACCTCCTGCGTCCATGTTTCTCTGCGTCGAGGCTGAACTACCTGTTCAGGGGAATCAACAGTTCAGCCTTCTCGGCCCAGTTGGAGGAAATTAACTCGAAGATGGGCTTTGCGTTGGAATCTATACTCAACCTGCGGCTGCGAGACGATTCCCTAGTTCAGGCCTTCTTACCGGTTGCCAGAGGTGGGCCTGCCTGAAGCTGATTCTCTTTCAGTCGCAGCACACATTGCTTCTTTACATTCGGCGACTAGTGGTGTCGAGTCTATCCTGGACACCCGGGCGATTGCAAACTTCCAGGCCACGCTTGAACAGACTCACGATGACGCCATCGCATTCTGCGGGTCTCTACCGGAGACTCCTTCTCTTCAGCGCGCGTGGTCAGAACTGGCAAACGACGGCCGATGGAACGGCCTGTGGGACCGAACAACTACGGCCGCTAGCAAAGCGAGGTTACAGGCAGTTTCGCCGCCCGGTGCAGGTGCATGGCTACACGCTCTCCCGAGCCCTCAGCTGGGTACCCTGCTCGACGATGAGTCTACAAAAATACTAGTCGGGTTGAGGTTAGAAGTTGAGCTAGTCTCCCCACACCGGTGCAGATGCGGTGACGAGGTCGACTCCCTAGGTCACCATGGACTCTCCTGTCCCCAGAGTTCAGGCAGAATCGCACGCCACTCGGCGCTGAACGAGACATTTAGCAGAGGGCTTCGATCGGCAGGCTACCCATGCATTTTGGAGCCGTCTGGCTTAGTCAGAGACGATGAAAGGAGACCTGATGGAATGACCCTGACTCCCTTCGAGCGGGGCCAAATGCTGGTGTGGGACGCGACCGTAACCAACTCTTTAGCCCCCTCAATGGTCGGTACGGGCGCAGCCCGCCCTGGATACGCGGTAGCCCTAGCGGAAGCAGCCAAGTGCAGAAAATATTCAGCATCAGTTATCCACACTTGTTCCCACCGCTTGCATTCGAGACATTGGGGGGCCTGGGTCGCTCACGACGAAACTGCTCAAGGATGTCGGGAAAAGATTGGCGCTCGCTACAGGAGACAAGAGGGCGGGCGAGTATTTAATATAAATGATGAAAATAATAATAATAATAATAATAATAATAATAATAATAATAATAATAATAATAATAATAATAATAATAATAATAATAATAATAATATAATAATAATAATAATAATAATAATAATAATAATAATAATAATAATAATAATAATAATAATAATAATAATAATAATAATAATAATAATAATAATAATAATAATAATAATAATTCCGTGTAGCTCAGCCTAATCAGATTGACCATGCCAGGGCCCTGCAAGTAGTGTGTGGTCTACCTATACGTCTAGTCGCCGACAACTTGGAGTTGTGGGGACGAATCACAGGTGTAAACCCGCAATTTTCCGAGAAAGATTTATTAGAATGTCTTCGGGATAAAGGGGTAGTAGAAGTTCGCAGAGAGATGTACGCCACTACCGGCCTGGGGAAAAATAAAGAGAACGTGAAAGTAATGAAACCCTCAAGCCGTGTACGCATAAGATTCGACAAAACCCCCCTGGCCGAAGTGACAATAGTTGATGAGAAGTTCAACGTTATCCTATGTCCCGGTTCACCATTGCAATGTCTTTCGTGTCATCAGTTCGGACACAAGTCATCTGAATGCACAAAAAGGGGTAATCCCACCTGCAGAAAATGCGGTAAACCGGGTCATCAGATGTGGGCCTGCCAAAGCAAAGCCCGATGTGCAAATTGTGGTGAGCCTCACGCAGCAACCGATGGAAGATGTGGTGTCAAAAGAGTTTATGCAGAGGCAGAGAAGCAAAAATTGTATTCAAGAGTCGCCACCCGATTTGAGAACGTTGCGGAAGACTTTCCTTCATTCTCCACGCCGGTGCATACGTCAACGAGTTGCGTAGAAACACAAATGGAACCTGGGAGGTCATACGCGGACATTACTAAAAAGTCAAGCCCGAAACAAGTCTGTGACAAAGAGGGTAAGGTACTCTGCCACCTTCCACCGCCGACTCCTCTTAAAAAGTCGCCCGCCACCACTCTGAGTAGACCAAAAACTCAGCAAAGCAGCACTCTACCGCAGAAGCACAAAATATGTCCTGCTCCGCCACAAGCATCTTATATTGTCGATGGCATTATAAAAATTTGGAAGCTCGTCAAAGGTCTACTATCTTCATGGCTGAAAGAAAACCCTCTCATTGCAAAGGTGCTAGAGTTCCTCGAATCAGAGGGAGGAAAAGTTTTTTTGATCTCTGTTTTTGAAGGAAGTAACGAGGGAGACACATCGATCTTGACCGGCTTGTATAAAGATAATTCAGAAGCGACCGCAGCCAAGTAATGAGTACTCAACCACCCCCCGCAAGTCCCGATCACCCGCCAATGCTTTCTCAACAATTATTTATTTGTGACATTTGTAGAAAAGCAGTGAAATCTCTCCGCGGCCTACGCATGCATAAGACCCGTGTGCATAGGTCCCATACTCCACCCAGCAGACTTCCTTTTGACAGTGCAAGGAGCACAGAACCCCAAGATCACGCCGACCCGATTTCAACGATACCAAATCACGACCCAAAGATTCTCATCCGAACCCTGTCCAATGCTCGCAAAACCATCAGGCTAGTGAGGATAATCCCTAGAGGAGTCAGGGAAATTTGTTCCGCGGCGTATGCAGAGGCCCTCGCTAATTTTAACTCAAGGCAGGATTACCCCTCTTGGCACAGTCTAATCACCCTGCCATTACTCATGCTGAAAGTTCCCGAGCGAAAAGGCAAAGACATTACACTGTGCCAAATTATTAGGAAAAACCTTGCCGATTCTCAGTGGAGGGTGCTAGAGAATGTTGTCGAAGAGCATCACAGCGACAACATACGGATTTCCAAAAAGCATCACCTTGATCGTCACAGAGCCACGATGGCAGAACGCAAGCTGGCAGAGGGAGATATCCGTTCGGCGGCTCACACGCTCCTGTCCGTTGACACCTTTGCACCACCAGATGACCATACCTATCAGGAGCTCATAAACAAGCACCCCGCCCCGCCGACCAGCGCAAGTATCGATAATCTTCCAGCACCGAATCCTCAGGAAACATGTGTTGCGCAGGAGAAACTAATAGCCGACGCTGTACGATCTTTTGCGCTGGCATCCGGCCCTGGACTTGACGGACTCCGGCCTCGTCACCTACGCGACATGCTGGATTGTATGGTGCCCTCTTCCGAGAGATTATTGACGGAATTGTGTTCCCTGGTTAATTTGGCTTTGAACGGTAAACTACCATCTTTTTGCCTTCCGATTTTTTACGGAGCCGAACTGACAGCACTAAAAAAGAAAGACGGCACCATTAGGCCCATAGCATGCGGCCTCACCTTGCGGAGACTGGCTGCAAAAGTTGCAATCGTGGTAAATCGAAGAGCAATTAGTAGTGCCGTTACGCCAAAGCAAGTTGGTGTTTCAGTAAGAGGTGGGGCCGAGGCTGCAGCACACGCGGTTCGAGGATTCATAGAGGCGGACGGTCCCCCACGTGTGGTGGTAAAGCTCGATTTTCGAAATGCCTTTAACACCATCCGACGCGACGTAATTCTCAATGAAGTGAAATCGAAAGTGCCCCAGCTTTTCCCATTTACATTGCAGAGCTACAGCAAGCCATCGCTACTATCTTGGGCCGATAAGGAACCTCTCCTTTCATCCAACGGTGTACAACAGGGCGATCCGCTCGGCCCCGCTCTGTATAGTATTGGAATCTCTGAGATAGTGGCCCGTATGGACAGTCCATTAAACGTTTGGTATCTGGACGACGCCACCTTGGGAGGCCCAATAAACTCAGTTGTCGGTGACATTCTCAATGTTTTAAGGTCCGCAGACGAAGGAGGACTGGAACTAAATCCTTCTAAATGCGAAATCATCGCCGTAGGCGGAGATTCCCACGAGCAGGGCGAAATGTTCAGAACCATCGAAAACATCTTGCCCGGATCGAAGAGAGTTGATCAGGCGGACCTGGAAATTCTAGGTGCCCCGATTGGAGCTCGAAGAATTCTTGAGACGATTGCAGTTAAGCGCAACGCGCTTTTGCGGATTAAACCCCGCCTCATCGCAATGCACCCGCAGGCAGCTCTTTGCCTCTGGAGATATAGCTTAGGCTCGCCAAGGTTGAATTACATCCTGCGGACCTCCCCTGCGAGCAACGAGCTGGCCGGCCTGCAGGACTTCGACGACACCGCAAGGGAAATTCTAGGTGAAGTTCTTAACGTCACTCTGACTGACCATACCTGGCAAAGGGCAAGTCTTCCCTTTAGGGAAGGGGGCTTGGCATCAGGTCCGTGACGGAGCTTGCGCCCGTATGTTATGCGGCTTCGCTACTAGAATTCGCACAACTCGCTGGGACCCTCGTCGAGCCTAATATTCGTCATGTAATACAAGTGACGAAAGACAAGGCCGAGCTAGCTGCAAGAAACGTCATAGGCCCTGGTCCCTGGGAGGAGCGCCCTACACAGCATACGCTTGACGGTTATAGGTGCAACATTGTGGGTCGAAATCTTCTCGATAGCATGCAATCCCCCACGGAGAGAGCGGTTTTTATAGCCGCCCGAGACACCTTTAGTAGCGGATACCTAAGGGCTCTACCCTCGCCGCAGCTGGGCACCATGCTGGACAATACCTCCTTCCGCATGGTGACAGCGCTCCGAATTGGAGCTCCCATATGCGAGCCATACACCTGCTCAGCCTGTGGGACGCCTGTAGAGAGTAACGGCCTTCACCCCCTGAGCTGCATCAAAAGCCAAGGAAGAGCCGCTAGGCACGCGGAACTTAACTCGATCATAAGGAGAGCCCTGCGTCGTGCAGGCATACCGAGTACGCTGGAGCCCAGACTCGATACAAGCAGTGACAGGAGGCCCGACGGAGTCACTATTCCATTGTGGTCTTGCGGTAAGTGTCTGGCATGGGATACAACAGTATCCTACACTGTTGCCCCGTCCTACCTGCGACACAGTGCCCTTGAGGCCGGCTGGGTCGCCGAACATGCAGATCGAGAAAAAAGACGAAAGTACAGGGACTTAGAGCCCAGATACCACGTCGTGCCTATCGCTATGGAAACACTAGGTCCCGCTAGTAAAGGCACAAGGAGATTCATTAAAGAGCTTGGCGAGCGGATACAGGAGAACACAGGCGACCGACGAGAGAGCGAGTTTCTGCGGCAGTTGCTCTCGCTGGCGGTATGCAGAGGTAACGCTGCCTGTATAATCGGGTCAATGTTTTGAGAGGAAGAGACTGCTACCGAGATATTTAATTATATATTAATACATGTTCAGACCTCACAATTGTATGATCAGCAATAAACAATAATAAAATAATAATAATAATAATATTAATAATAATAATAATAATAATAATAATAATAATAATAATAATAATAATAATAATAATAATAATAATAATAATAATAATAATAATAATAATAATAATAATAATAATAATAATAATAATAATAATAATAATAATAATACGTCATAGTGAGAAGAGCTCTTGGAAAGTCAGGGATACCATCTACGCCCGACCCAGTAGGTCTTAATGGCAGCAGTGAGTTGCGACCTGACGGGGTCACCATCCCGCTGTGTTCGCACAGAAAATGCCTTGTATGGGATGTTACGGTTTCATGCACGGCGGCGTTATCATATTTACGCCACAGCGCAGTCGAATCGGGATGGGTAGCAGAACGTGCGGATTCTGAAAAACGGAGGAAGTATCTAGAACTATCTAGAAGCAACCACTTTGCACCCATTACATTAGAGACACTCGGCCCCATCAGCACAGGTACAGCAAAACTCCTGCAAGACATCGGAAAACGAATCGAAGACGTTACGGGCGATCGACGCGAGGCCATGTTTTTAAGACATATGATGTCTTTGGCCGTGTGTAGAGGGATTGTGGCTTCCATTATGGGCGCCATGAACTGACAGAAAGCGAACAGAGCAGGATAAACATGATTTAAACGTTAATGCCCCACAATTGTATTAACTAAATAATAATAATAATAATAATAATAATAATAATAATAATAATAATAATTGGAGACCTTGGTATTAGAAGGTCCATCGACCTCGCCGCAGTGTGCTATGCTGCATCATTGAATCAATTTGGCTCTCTAGCGGAATCACTTGTTATTAAAGATGAAACAATCGTGTTAAAGAAAACTACCATGTTGGCAGATGCGACGATGAGGAGCCAACTTGACCCCGGCCCCCTGAAAGAGCACGTGAACCAACATTTTCTCGACGCTTGTAAAAGTAAGAAATCATCAAGGGATATCATGAATGACCTTACATAATCAAGAGAACGTGCCGTTTTTTTAGCGGCTCAACATCCTTTCAGCGGGGGCTGGCTTCAAGCACTGCCCTCCCGCCAGCTTGGCACTATGCTGGACATATGCACGCATGGTGTCAGCCCTTAGGATAGGCACGCCCGTCTGCCAGCCTTTCTCATGTCTGTCATGCGGCCAACCTGTTGACTCTGATGGTCTACATCCTCTATGATATTACGGGTGATCGACGCGAGGCCATGTTTTTGAGACAGATGATGTCTTTGGCCGTCTGTAGGCGGAACGTGGCCTCTATCATAGGCGCTATGAACTGAGGAAATGAGCAGAGCATCATGAAACTGGCTTAAACCTCCATACCTCACAATTGTAAAACCGAATAATAATAATAATAATAATAATAATAATAATAATAATAATAATAATAATAATAATAATAATAATAATAATAATAATAATAATAATAATAATAATAATAATAATAATAATAATAATAATAATGTATAACATCTACAACCACAAAGTTTGTTAAGTTCTGAGGACGTAAACGTTGTCATCCGTCTTTGCATTCGGCTAAAAAAAAAGCCTATAATTCAGAAACGCTTTGCCGTATACGATTTTTAAATGTACTCAATCCTTTATTTTCCACTAGTCGCATCTAGAATTAAAAACAATTTTAAGGAGGTTGTTTTTAATTCTAGACTATCCTCCGTCCCCTACGGGCTTGGAACTTAACCTGAGGTATATCTTCAATGCACCGAGGGCCGGACATGTTAATATATCTAGGGTTTTCTCAACAGTCCTTGTGGCAGCATGGCCGCTGACTCTCAGCGGTATGGTTTATCATCTATTCTCAATGAGCATCGCTCAAAGAAAATTCGATCAACAACAGGGATCGAACCGGTGACACCTCGGTAGATGACAACCAGGACTAGCTCATTAGTCCCCACCTAGACCACGCCGCCACTCTAGTCGCATCTAGGCCAGTCGTACGTAGCTGATCTTGATAGTCACTATCAATCAGTAATCTTAATTGTATAAATAATGTCAGTATTTCTAATATATCTAGTTTCCAAGTTTAGCAATTTTTGCCGTCATCCAGGAAAACGCGAAATCTAAAAGACTATGGAAAGCAGGTCAACTAGAGACAATTGCCAACTTCCTCTCTAAGGGGGTGCAACAAAGTTGAAAGAATTCGATCACACTTCAATACCCCATCGATGGCTTCGAACTAGTTACAGCTTGTATATATATATATATATATATATATATATATATATATATATATATATATATATATATATATATATATATATATATATGTATATATATATATATATATATATATATACATATATATATATATATATATATATATATATATATATATATATATATATATTTATATATTAGGTTGTTCCATAAAACCCGGGTAAAGACGAAAACTGTTGAGAGAAGGTTGTCTGTTTACATAGCGGTAAGAGCAGACGTGCGCTGTAATATACCTGTACCGTGAAATTCATTCGAATTTCTAACTCACGCGAACTGTAACACTCGAGCGAAGATGGCAGAGTCAATGTGCATTTTCGGCATTTTATGCTATTTTATTTCTGAAGACGAAAGAGTGCAACCCAACTCGTAGCTAAGATATGCAAAGTGTATGGCGGAGAGACACTAACAGACAGGACAGTTCAAAAGTTGATTTGTCCAAGTTAGGAACGGTGATTTCGAAGTTAACGCTCGAGACCGGCTCGGACGCCATGTAACAGTGGACACGACCGCATTAACAACAGTGGTCGAACGAAACCCACACCTCCCGCCGCGCGAGATCATAGCCTTTGTCGCCAGCTGGAAATGCGTGTTCTTGTTTGCGATAAACTACTAAAAAGAACGAGAATCGCCCCTTTCTCCGCACCATGGTGACAGGGGATAAGAAGTGAATACACTATAAAAACGTTGTCTGCAGAAGGGCGTGGCCTATAAAAAAGTGAACCCCAAGCAACTACCAAGCCTAGACCCCATACAAGAAAAATTATGTTATATGTTTGGTGAGACGCGAAGGGGGGTGATCTTATGAGCTGTTGCAACCAAACAAAACGATCAATACAATAAAATCAATACAATTTGAAGAGGGCAATTTGGTAAAAGCAGCCGGAATTGGCGAACAGACGAGGAGTGACTTTCCGCCACTACAACGCAAGACCGCACACACCTTTGCTCACCACTAAAATCTTAATGTTCTGAGCTGTATTTTTGGGTAGGCTGTTCGACATAAGTTTATAAAATGCACGATTGCAAGAGAACGCATTACTCAACTGAAAAACCATACCGACTCATTCTGGAGAAAATTTCGCATCGTCTGAAATATGATTGGGCTTAGCTAGAGCAGGAACTCGATATACATTAACATAAGTTTGCCAACTCTCCTTATTATCACATTGGTTCCTGCACTAAGGCCAGTAATATTTCACAAGCATTTCCGCCTCAGCTTTCCATTGGCAAAAAAGAAAACAAAACTATCCGAACCCCCTGTGTATATATATATAAATTTTGAATACGCTCGGATAAAACAAGTGTCTTTACTGCTTATTGAATGCTTCCAGTGCAGGCTTGACTGCACTGACATATCTGAATCCTTCATAGGATTTTCCTATTACCCATAAGACTTGCGGAATCATCGTTCACCTTAAAAACAATCGCTTTATTGTTTCTTGCATCGATACGTTAATCCACAGGACTCACGATGCAACCTCTATCGTCACGGCCCATCAAGCCTATGCCAAAATGACACTAGCTCATCTCAGACTAGCGGCAGGGAAGTGTGTTTCTAGTTGTTGCTAAAAAACGTCTGTGCTTCCGAACTGCTCCTCATCTAACTCATCTCAAAAACGGATTGCATCATCACAGCATACAGGCGGTAGCGCGAACAGCATCGGCATTGCGTAGTCTTGCTGTTGTCAGGTAAGCGTATGACAGTACTAATATTCGGAGCCCGCGTTCCCGCTCTACGGGGCAGAAGGCGCAAATTTGAGTTGATGCGTATTTTTCAAATGGGGCAGAACTAGGGTAGGTTATGAACGAAAATGCGATACTAGAGCTGTAGGACCCAAATACACTCATCGGCTGTTTAATAGACCTTAATTAACATACTTTCTTTCTTTCTCTCTCTCTCTATTTGAGTTATGTGATGTTTGTATATTTTATTTGTTTCAGTAAAGAGCACCCGCTTGTGTCGTAAGAGATCGTCGTAAACCTTTGGTGCAGGGATAAAGGGAATAGATTTGCTAGGTTTTCCCACTCACAGTGGCATCGCAAAGTGTTGCGCGTTTGCGCTCAATGCCGCTATCTGTGTGCTATATACTGACTGTTTTGGTATAAAGCTTGCTTCTGGTGCCAACTCGCTTAGCCTCAAAATGATCGCTCTCAACTGTGCATTTTACAGCGTGCATCTACGTCTTCGAAATGGGACCGGATGATGCTTGCTCGGTTGCGGCGCGATCGGACATCTCAAATGTTTCAGAGATGCTGCTCCTAATACGCAGAGTTTGGTGTGTGCTATCTGCATACAAAAGCCTCATAGCCGGCAACTATTTATTACACGGGTTTTCGGAGAAGTGCAGCTGACTAACATACTACTTGGTCAACGTTTTTTAAGATTTCCTCGATGAGGTCGTAAGCTGATCCAGTGCGGGTCCGAATTCAGGGTCACCCGCTCTGCTGAGTTAGGGCTTGCTACGAGTACTCCAAGCTACGCCAACCATGCCTCGATCAGTCAACCCTCTTAGAACGTTTTCGAACTACGGCGCACTCAGTCAACTGATGGTCAGTGATCGATCACACGCCGCTGCCTCATCGGACACTGCCGTGCTTCTCGCGCGGACAGTCGCATCACCGCCAGCAGAAGCTCCAGCAGCCGCTGTGTTTATTATTACTATTATTAACACCCGGGCTGGGTAACCGCGTTTATGTTGCATCAAAGTGTTCGAGGCAACCAATAATCTAGCGTTTTGCTAGTTCTGCTATGGACCGAACTTCCGGATTATTATTATTATTATTATCATTTATTACATGTTAAATAATGTTACAATTGTGAGGTCTCAACGTATTATTGCAAATTCTTTAAATAATTATTTCACTCCATGGCGCCTAAAATAGATGCCGCGTTTCCTCTGCAAACGGCCAAAGACAACGCTTGCCTCAAGAATTGACCCTCTCTTTGGTCGCTTGTGACCTCCTGAATTCGCTTACTCAAATCTTTGAGAAATGCTTCTTTTCCCTTGCTGATTGGTCCTAGCGTCTCCATGGCAATATGCACGAAAGTATATCTTGTTTCCAGTCCAGTGTATTTAACGCGTTTTCTGGCTTCCGCATGCTTTGCCACCCACCCCGGCTCAACTGAGCTGTTGTGTAAATAGGAACCCGCGGTGGTGCACGAAACCATTGCATCCCAAGCAAGGGACTTCCCATGAGACCGTAATGCAATGGTCACCCCATTAGGTCTTTCTTCGCCAGCTAATAATAATAATATTATTATTATTATTATTATTATTATTAAATTGCCGCTCAAGTTACCCACTTACCTCTCCTGTCGACCTGCAAGTTAGACCAGTTCCGTATTGCCAGTGAACTCAGACTTGGCATTTTTTTGGCTGGCCGGGCTTACGCAGGGCTGCCGCGATGCCATAATGACATCCTCGGGCGCGCTTTTTAACAAGTCGGCTGCCGCGTCACACTGAAGCCTGGTTGACGTGAGACGAGAGAACATCGCTTGATCCGAATTTAACGGCGCCGCGACTGTCATCAAGCTCTGCACCGCCCGTCTGCTGCCCAAAAACGTGATTGAGCGATGCGAAGTATTGCTGCCGTTGTCACTAACTGCCAATTTTCATTGAAAGCTGTAAAGTAATCTGAACATTGAACGCCTTATCTGAACGGCTGTTCGGCGGTAAAACAAGACGCTATTGATTCTTCCATTATCTTTTAAAGTGTATCTAACAATTTTAATGCAATTTATTTGGCTCAACTAGTTCATCACGAACGCCGAACGTTCTTTCAATAATACTTACCGACGATTCCGGCTGGCTCGTGGCTCAGGGAACGGACGAGTGTGTTTTCCAGTCTCAGCTCATCTAAATCATCAACGTGTATCATTGGAACGTGTAACGTTGGACAAACACATTGGATAGCATACATACTAACACCGCACATTAAGTTTCTTCTCTGTTGTTCTTATGTTTCGAATTCCGGTGATAGCCTTTATCGCACGCAATAGATCAGCGAATGCTGCGACGCTATCAGTTTTATGGACCTGTAACCACCACTGGCAACTTTAATCTAACTCGTATTGACTGGGCAACCGCGGAAACCTCAACTACTAAGCCAACGGGAGCTCTTTTTGTCAACTGCACCATTGAGAACAATCTAGTCCTGCTAATCGATGGTTCCACGCATCAAGCCGGCTTGACCCTCGATATTCTCCTGTCTACTCCCCCCGAAGCCGTCGACAACATTGACAACTGCTACCCCATAGTCAGTTCTGACAAACTCGTCTCGTTCGGTTTCAAAGTTGACGTCATCAAAGCAGTTCAATTAATATATGGGTTTTTAGCAATTCTTAGCAAATGAACGTCGAGATAATGGCCAACTATAACAATATTTTCGACTAGAACACGTTTTTTCAAACTGCTACAATGTTAACGAGTTGTACAATAATTTCACACTGCGCTGCCAATTTCTGATCGGGCTTTTATTCCTAATGTAGTCGACAATAAGTTCGAGAATTGGCGCTCAAGTGTAGTCCGACCCATCTTTTCGTGTCTCGACATGTCTCTTTCACTACATACCATCAGAACTCGTGAAAGCAACAGAGCGTCCTCGCATCCTCACTGAGATGACCATAAGGGTCAAAGACAGCCGTTCCCTGTCTTGCTGCGCCAACTTGCGGCTCAACGGCAATAAATAAGAATACCTGATGGTATCCCCCATATATAAAAAACCGTTAGCTCTTAGTAAGACGCGACTGACAACTTCAGGCATCCCACAGGGATGCTGAGTCTTTCCACTGATGTACACAATATTTGGCTAAGACATCGTTGTTTATTGTTTTACACAAAAAATTGTATACGTAAGCAGATAGGTATGATTGAGGGTGCTCAGAAGATCTTTCTGAAAAATTCCGTAGAGGACACGATATCGAGCCTAAATCTTATCTTCCGTTACTGTCAACTGAATTTAAGGGCACTATCACAGCTCGTGAGTGCTGCAGATCTTGTTGACCAATTATTTGCAAGTTTTATTGATCACAGGAATAGAATATCATGAATAATATTTTTCTGCCGTGTAATCAGAGAATTGCACAACAAGGCGGCTTTCCCTGCATTCCAGCCACACCCATTCCTTATTCTGTATCTGAAGGCGCTGTTCCATTATATATGCGGCGCGCCTACTCGGCAACGAATGATTCGGTGTAGATTAGACTTCGCTAGGAAATAGGTATTAAAGCTTGGCCGCGTTAAGTAAGCCAGGTTAAGGGCTCGAGCGAATCCGAGACCGTTAAACGGCCCGAAAAACCCAGTAACCAGAAAAGTCGATTTCTCCTGGTAAGTGAATCACACGGTACGCGGAGAAGCAAGATCTTAGACAAAATTAAAAGCTCCAATAGGCTCCAAGCAATTCAAGTCTGCGTGATACAAGTTTCAACTCCACGAAGTCAAAGATGGGCGAGTGCAGCAAGTAAGAACTACATCGAAATTTTGCATCGGATATTGCCTACGTATCGCACGTTTGGATTCCAAGCTAGTGACAGTGGCATCAATCGACGAGGGCTGTTGTTCGTAGCACGGCGAGGGTGGTTGGCGCCAGTGGGCAGAATGAGCTGCGGCGTTGAATATTCGGGTGTAGACGAGATTCCCCTTACAACGGCCGTATAGTTGTGGCGACCGTTCCACCAGTTCGTGCAGTTCCAGCAAAAGACCCAGATGCGCAGGAGGCTAGGGATGGCTCCAATACCTCGTCGACTATCGTGGTGGAAGGGTGTGCATGCAACACAGGTGTGTAACGCCTTAATCTCTAAGAGAAGTTGGTTGCGCTCGGGATAGTAAGAAAAGCATGGAGCAATCAAGAAAACCCGCCAAGGCGCTTCTGTAATTTTCAGTCGTGACCTCGAATAAGCTGAGAGTAGATGATCGGACGCCTCGCACTTTTGGTATGCGCGTTGCACTGTATGGTTACCAGCAAAATGCCTCACACGCTGACATTTGCGGCACGATGAGCCAAGCAGTAAATTCCACAAAAACGGTCTGTAATGGACTTCACTTCGCAGTTTTTCGAGCTTCACGGATGCCCACGGATTACAGCCTTTCGTTTCGATTGACTTCGAACCGGAATGCAGTCATCGTAAAAACCAGCGCTGTCCGTGGTACCCCTTGCGAGGAGAGAATTGCCTTCGTTTAGTACGAAGTAGAAGATATTCAGCTAATGTGGGCGATGGATTTGAGGTTGCATGCCAGTGTGCATTCACCAAAACACTGACATATTTCGGTGCTGCAGAGTCCCCTGGCAATTAACCTGGGTCTGGCAGAGTTATCGTCACCCAAAACAAATCGAATTAAACATATCGCCGCGCTGGGAATTGAATCTGGGCTGCCCAAAGCGTAGTTAGTGACGCTCCACCTAAATTACGATACTAATCTAATTTATTGAAATATTTTATTCTTGCAATATTTTTATTGCAAAATATACAAAAACTAAACTTGACGGTAATGATACATGAAATCGAAACCACGAAAACACTGATCGGGGTCCCTATTGCGCAAAGAAACTGTTGCCAACGGTGCCAATCGTAGAATGAAGACAGTCGAAAATGCGCGTCTTTACTGACGCTGATTTATATGTATTATAATTTTTTGTTCTAACACGTTATCCACGATTGTATCTATTGGCCCTTAGTCGTTGAGTAATTCTTCGCATCGCGTCTTGAAAACGCAAATTCCTGAAAATTGGCGCAAATTTCGACGATTTATGGCTTACGCGCTATGTTGGACTGAACGCGTACTTATGTTAGCCAATATGATCGACACTTTTTGCTGCACGACTTCCACAATATTCTTTATAAACTGACCACCTAGTATGAGCCCACTAAGCTATGCATATTTGTAAATGGCAAGGAACCTCACGTACTAGTATACATTCTGTCAGTTAGTGTTTCTAAGTTTGGCTCGCAGAGCGGCATCGTTGTGATAGTTTTTTTACGGATACATTTGAAATCTTCCGTGTGTTTTATTAATTGTATTATCACACGGACTAATCCAGTTGTGTTGTCACACGGACCATCCCGCAGTCTACAGCTGCACGTTGTTGAGATTTGCATTGAAGGTATATAAAAACGTTGTTCAGATGACAAACATTGTAAATAAAGAAATGATTAGCCGCGACTAAAAGAAAAAACCCGTAAACCGTTCAGAAAGGGGTACGAAACGCGTAATGCTCTTAAAAAGTATAAATCAGAATGGCGGCAATTAAATGTCCACATATACTTTCAGTTTATGCAGCTCGGGGTACAGATAGCACTCTTAGCCACATGTGAAATAAGGTGGGGTTTTTCTTTTCAATGAGGGATTTGCGCTATTGAATACATGCAGGAATATGATTATTTATGTGTTGGAGTCTAGCCCGCTGCTGACGAAAGATCTACAAAAACGATGGTCTGAAGAAAACGTGCGCCTTTGAAAATTATATGCGGAACTGGCAAACCAAAATTAGTGAGGTAGACATAGCTATTTATGAAACAGCTGCAATGACGAGCACCGAATGGCGGGGTAGCGGTTTCATAACTATGACCTTTGCATAAAAAATATATAAACTAGGCATCAGGCGTAGCTTTGGCAATCTGAACTCACTCCTTTAGCTGGTCGTGTTTATGATAATAGTGTCTGCGCAACGTACATACTTTTCATCTTTAATCACTGTTTTTAAACCTTTTAATTGTTTAAACCTTTTTTCGTGAAGAATAGTTCAATGTTTCTCTCGAGTTTGTTTGCAGCATTGCGCTAAGCATTAAGCAGCTTAGTGCGCGCCTATAAAAGTTAATTGTACGTTCTTGCTGACAAAAAAAGAACGTAGCGTTTTGTGAACGTGAACGCTTATGAAAAAAAGATACTCAATAGAAACGAGATACAACAAATGTACGTTTCGTGCCTTTACCGTGGGAAAATGGTTCCCACAAACTTAACGAAGCGAGGAAACGAGTAACTTTGTCAGCCCTGTCTGATCGTACGCAATTACTCATTGCAACAGATTACCTACAATAAAAGTTGGTAGAGGTTGACGTTTTCGCTACCTATTCGCTGGTCGCCGTAAAATCGGTCTCGCTCAGATGTCGGGCGTGTACATTGCAGTGCACGTTTGTTGTAACGCCCCATAGACTCCTTTCGTTTCTATTCGATTTGTGATACGACTTCCCGATGGCAGAAATAGGAAAAGATGGTAGCGTGTCTCCTCCTGTGTCGATCGCGCACCAGCGCGATACTAGCGCGGAACTAACACGCAGAGAAATTGAACTGAACCTTGGGACAGCCGAAAGCCTCGACGGCGATTTCCCTGACTCAGTGCGTGTGAAGTTTGTGAAGGCAGCCCCTCCCCACGAGGTTTTGGGAGCGGAAAGGAGAGGTCGTATCAAATTGAGCCGCCACAGAAACAACGCGGTCAAGAGTCGGGAGGTCGTCTCGGCGATTCACAGCTGACCGCAATGTCACCTGCAGAGAGTCGCGGGTCATTTATTGTCAGACGATTACGCCCACTTATTGCTGGCTGTCCGGGCCCAAGTGAGTCTCAAATGGTTTACGAAGCCAATCTTGGAAGAGAGGGCGGTGGAAGGAAGAATGAGAAAAAGGAGTTGAAGGAGAGGCTTAGGGATGAGATCGAGCTAAATGAAGCCAAGCCGAATTCTTTTCGAAACCATCGTCGACCTTGGGTTCTACAACACACGGATCTAAGGAAGGGACGGCCAGCCAAAAACACATGCGAAATGGAGAAAGTATATTTAGAAGCATCAGACCGAATTGGACAAATGCACATGCAATGACTAATGATACGTTGGAACAAAAAGATAGCACATCATTTGTTTAAAGAGAAATAATTTAGATCTACAGTTGGGAGTTTCTGGTGACAATATATTGTGCTACGCCTGCACGGCTAAGCAACTACTGCGGGACCTGATTCAACAAAAAAAAAAACTCATCTAAAATGCCCATTGGAGACAATACCTTTCTGCTCAATTAATTGGCAAAGGGTAATTGCATGGCCAGTTTGAGGTTCGGACAGTTTAGACTAGAACCTAGTTGGCAGCCTTGTGTAGCGCTGTATAGTGCTACCAAAAACCGTGATGGCGTCGAACATTGTAGATGCTATGTGGTTGACCATACTAAAAACAATTATAACGCCAAGCCTAAAGATAACATACCTTGTGTGGCACATAGACGAGCTTCTTGACCGTAAGCGGCTTTTAAACTTGAACTTGCTATCAGTCGTTATGCTAACTAGCTTTAACAGTTTACAGATCTCTATTTTGAGGTCGAGAGTACTCGCGCATGGCTTCGGCAAAATCCCTATTATGTCGTAGAATTCTTGCTGGCATTCTGCAACATCTGATAGTATCAACTACTCTAACGTGATTTTCCGAAATCCCTGATCCTCAACACTAGGCAGCTGTTCTATGTGCCCTAAACTCGAGCTTTTCCGATGTCTATATTGGCGATCGCACAGCGGACCGACTTTCAGATAGAGGCGTTAATAATATATCTGCTAAATCGCCTATGATCTGGGCACGTATGTACTCGGATTCGTAGGAGCGCCTGCGCAGAAAGAAAGCCTCTCCATACCAAAATACAATCCTGAGGCACTGCCGTTGTCGAAACCTTAGTTACATGTTCACCTAACTAAGCAACTGCATCTGTGGTGGGCATAAGATCAAATAAACTCATTGCGCTCTATTGACTACGATGTAGCCAATTATTGTTGTTGCCCAGCGAAGGAATGTGTACTGACAGCGCAGCCACACTGTGTCGTTTTTTCATATATATGAGGTGGGTTGTGCACAATTTTTCCATTGCGGCGTGTGTTTTTCGTTTGTTTTTAGAACATTTAATCTGTCGTGTTGTATTATGATCTACTTTGGTCCTTTGGCAAACTGGAAAGCATACAGTTGTCTTTAGGCAAATTGGACAGCATACAATTGTCCTTAGGCAAATTGGAAAGCATAAAACCAATTTAAGGTGAGCAGCCCTATACCTAAACAAACAACCTCTTACCAAATGAATGCAAGGCATTTTTTGGTGTTTTTTTAGAACTCACCATGACAATAATATCAAACTGTAGTAACTTGTATTCAGCGAGTCCACAAAAGAAAAACCTGATCAAATAAGTTTCTTTATAGCTGCTTCAACTGAACCCGTAGCAGTTGGTCATTGTAAAAGTGGTCGTAAAAGTGACTATATGTGTGTGTATATATATATTTATATATATATATATATATATATATATATATATATATATCACCCTTCACTGTTTTGACTGCAAATGCTATGTCGAGCTCCGTACAATACAATATATGATATTTATTAACATTTCTGCTTCCGCAATTTCTGCACATGCGGTTGTCTACGTCGAACAAATATCCTAAAGATACACATTCCATATAGTTCTGCATAGTGACGCTCGTTGTTAGATCGCCGATTCAACGCAGACAGCTCTCGCTAATTTTCGCATTCCGTGAAATTCAGTGCCGGAGCACACAACACAGAAGTCTCTGGATCGGTTCGTGGTATCTCGACTCCAACGCGACTTAGAAAAGCAGATTCCCGACAGTTCAGGGAGAGCCCGTTTAGAAACGTGCTTTTAACTAATGAGTGGCAAGTGGCGCTAAGCCTTTCCCTCGCCGCAGCTGGAAACGATGTGGGACAACAACACATTCCGCATTGTTTCCGGCTTGCGATTAGGGGAGGTTGTTTGCGCACGCCACACATGCAACCTGTGCAGAGGTCCAGTAAGCGGCATGTCTTGTCGTGTCGCTATAGCGCTGAGCTATTACCTACGTCATTTCGTCATCAACGATGTTTCCAGCAGTGAAAGAACCTGTCGGTTCAGCCACCTGAGGCCAGACGGAAAGATTATCACTTCGTGTGGGATGTTGCGGTGTCATGTACACTGGCCAGAAGCTACGTCAGAACACGAGCCGTGAGGTGGGTGCGTGCGCCCGACTCGCCGAAGACCGAAAATTAACGAATTACCTGGAATAAATCGTAGCCGCAAATCGTAGTTTAGCCGATCGTCATAGAAATGTTTGGCCTCATCGGACCGGAATCGATGAAATTTTTTAAGGAACCGGGCCGGAGAGTCATCGCTGCAACCATGTTACCCGCTGCAGCGCATATCGACAGGGGTTCAGCGCGACAACGCGGCGGTTGTGGAAGGCTCTGTTTTGTCAGCCGTAGGGCTTCCGAAGATGCCGTAGAAAATTGTTTTAATCCCTATAATTGTTTACGAATGGCAATAAATTAAATGTCTAACACGTGAAGAATATATATATATATAAAAGGTAATGCCCGTTTTTTTTAAAGACTAGCTCTTTATCGGTCCATTCTGAATGCTGGACCAGTAGTCCATACATTAAAATCCTAGTTTTCAGTAATGCATACATTTCTAAACTTTTCAAACACGAATTTCATATTGCGTTTTTCTTGATAACTGTTGTATTGTTCTATCTCTTTGTCCTGAATTGGGTATTGATTAATTCTGAGGTCACATAAAAGTATTTTCACCGCACACTTGAAGTGCTAACGTTTTTTTGGTAATCCCGTGGACGCTCTTGTTCATATTAACTTCTTTAAAAATCTGTAGCATAAGATAAGTTGTGTATCATCATATGTGCCACTTTTAAAATGACTCGTAGCCATCTTGGTATCTGCTTTCCAAAGTGGACAAGAAGCATAATAAGCGCTTTATCAACGCTTAGCTAGATTTCGCCTTGTCGCGCATATGATTTGGTTTTTAAGACGGAACTTGCGGCAGATCATTTGCACCTCCATTAAAAATCGTCTAATCTAGTTTTTTTTCACTTCTTTGGGTCAAACATCAAACAATATTTGATGCCGCTAGCAGCATTTAATATGTGCGTAGCTGATAAGTGGCGCTTCTAACTAAATCAAACCGGACGACCTTGGATATAAATATATATATATATATATATATATATATATATATATATATATATATATATATATATATATATATATATATCTATATATATATATATATATATATATATATATATATATATATATATGTGTATATACATTTCAGACAAAATAGCGCGCGCGTCTACGGATTTTAAACTCAGCAAGTAGATTTCTATTTTACAGTCAAAACTCAACAGAACGCCTTACTGACAGGCGTTGGTGTCGCGTTTAGTGCTGCCGTCATCACGTGAAGTCACACACTGGGGTGGCCGATGAGGCTTTGCTATTTATGGGAGAACTGACAAAAATAAGTTTGTGAACTAAGCCTAGTAACACCGCGTAGAAAGACAAAACAGATATGGTAAAAGAAGAAAACCCCAAAAAAAAAAAATATATATATATATATAAAGAGAGAGAGAGAGAGAGTACAAGCATTTATTCACCATCCATAATGTACTAACAGACGAGGTCAATTAGTTATTCCAGATCGTTCGTTGCTTTGTGCGTGCCTCGCTCTATTGGTCGGTGGGTCCGTTACTTCGCGAAGCGCACACTCTACTACTCGCTATCCCCTCGTGCTAGCCCACAGTGCTCGCGGTCGTACGATACGATTCGCGGGCTGGCTGGCTAGCAGACACGCCAGGCGGGATTGAACACGCTGCACGTCATTGGCGACGCCGGTGAGCAGAGCCATGGCTGAGATCGTGGGCGTCATTATTGTTGTTGTTGTCGTCGTGGTTGTCGTCATCGTTGTTGTTGTTGTTATTGTTGTTGTTGTTGTTGTTGTTGTTGTTGTTGTTGTTGTTGTTGTTGTTGTTATTGTTGTTGTTGTTGTTGTTGTCGTCGTCGTCATCGTTGTTGTTGTTGTTGTCGTCGTCGTCATCGTTGCCTGGACATCCTATCAGCTTGCAACGGCAGGAGCTAATCATTTGGCTGGTAAAATATTTATCACAAGCATAGGCGAAAACTCCACCTAAAATGAAGGATCGTGGTATTCGTATCACTGTCGTTGTTGTTGTTGTTGTTGTCGTCCCTCATCTTCTTCTTCTCCTCCTCCTCCACATCATCATCATCGTCCTGTTCTTGCCCAGGGTGAAGTGCATCACTACAACTGCATCATCGCGAAACGATGGCGTTTGCTAGCTTGCAACAGCATCGTAGCATCTGCAGTAGCGGCAGCGGGAACAGGGGGAATGGCGCTCTGATGGCGCGACCAGCCTCTTTCATAGGTCCATCTATCCATACGATCAGTCGGTTAGTGTCGTCCCTCAATGTTCAATGGCCGGCCATCCCGTCAAAGCAAACCTCAGTGGTCGAGTATCGCCTCGCTTCGCCTCACCATCATTACAGTTGTGTGGAGCACTAGTTCCGTCTAGTCTGCTAATAGTGTTTGTTGTTGGCAATGTTATTGGTATTGTTGTAGTTGTTTTCCTTATGCTGTAGTTGTTTTTGTCGTTGTTCCTGTTGTCACCGTCGACCTTATCCTGCAATATTAGCAGTTTTTATATTGCAGAATTTACTTTCTAACAAATACCGATATACAGATGAAATACACAATACGTTGTACAGCAAAATGTCGACTGTGCGATTCTCATGCGGCCCAAGGCGCTCAAATTTTGCGAGTAGACATGTCGCCGATGTGTAGCTCCAAGAGGCGCGCCATCGCAACTGGCCTTACATTGACGTTACATCTTTGCAGAAACGGGTGTCTCCGGATAGCATCCGCTTCGAACAGAAGGTATGGAGTTGCACATACAGGTATTCTGCCACATAGGCGACAGAGCAAATGCCGCCGGGATGGACTGCTCGATGTTGACGGCTGGCGCAAGTCTTCTTGCGGACCCGGTGGCATTCTTGTCGTGGTGCGGGCTCGTACTTCTGACTGGCTTGGCTTAAAAAACTGCACATAGGTTTGAAAAGTAGATGATGAAACCCGGCGGGTGCGACCAGTAGTCTTGTCTAGCTCAAACCTAGTTTAAACTTATAAACAAGGCAATTTATGGATTTACTGGATATTTTACTGGATTTAGTTTTCTAACACGAATTACTATTTTGCCTCACCTAATTACAATGACCACGAACAGCGAACTGCAGAGACAAACGACGAGACCACTTCGAGGCCATCCTCCGTACTCTGCCGGCTTGGAACTTAACCTGAGGTATATCTTTAATGCACTGAGAGCCGGACATGTTTAGATATCTAGAGTTTCTCCAACAGTCCTTGTGGCAGCATGGCCGCTGACTCTCAGCGGTATGGATTATCATCTATTCTCAATGAGCATCGTTCAAAGAAAATTCAATTAACAACAGGGATCGAACCGGGGACACCCCGGTAGATAACAACCATGTACACCATCTCAAGTTGCCTGTCAACCGCATTAAAAGGACATTAAAGTGCCATCGTTTTCGTAAATGAGAACAAAATCATTGTATTATGCACTTCCTATAATGAACCACGTTTATTATCGGGAACCTTATTAGTAGTTAATTCTTTCTAAAATATTGTATTGAAGTAGTTGCCATGTCGGGCTGCAAAGGGCATCCGTAACGATGTGACACCACGCTTAATTCGTATATACTAACAGTTCACGTTTATTAATTACTTGTAATTCCAACTCTGCACTTCCTATAAAAGATCGCATTAAAAAAAGTATGCGTCGCGTTAGGCTCGAACACGTGGCTTCTAGTGCTACAGTCGCCGGCTATCTCCGCCATCAAATCCCGTCGACAATATTAGAAGTGCGCTTGTACAACTATATGTTTAAAAATGTGCTGCTATACAATGGTAGCGAAAGTCATGTTCTTTGTCGGTAATGCTTTGGCGAGACTCCAGAGCACATTGCCAATTAACAAAGACAATCCTACACGTTAACGTTACTACATAACTAACGTTAACACGGATACAATTGTTTACTCCAAAGTGCTAACATAAAAAATGTATATTATAAAAGACATTTCTTATTGTTGATAGTCTTAGCTAAATGCGTTAGTTATTCAATTTAGAATCACTATTAACGGAAGCTTCGTGGGCAAATGTATTTAATCCGTTGTCCATTACAATTGTAAGCACCGTTTATATATCACTTATGCGTTGGTCACTGGTGAGAGTTAAACCAGGACTGATTCATTTTTCTACCGCGTTATCTACTGTGGTTTAAAATTGAGATTTAGTGATGCACCTGACACGGAAGAGAGAACAAGATCCCCCTGCTCCTCGTAAAAATACCTCTAAGTTCTTCTAGAGCTGCTTCGTCTAGGAGTGGCTTTAGGCAGCTCTTCACCTGCGGCATCGACTTAGGTTGACAGGGCCGGAAACGTCCAATCGTCCTTATGATACCGGCAAAAGCGCCTGTGTACCAGAGTTATGCAGGAGCTCCAGGTCGAGCAACTGTTACATTGTCGTTATCTTTACGTTGAACGTTTGAACCCAGCAGGTAATTCATCCAGGACATCCGGAATATACTCCGCAAATAACTGTAAAGACAGTAGTTCCGAATACCAAAGAGTACTTATATATATATATATATATATATATATATATATATATGTATATATATATATATATATATATATATATATATATATATATTAGGCAATGCAAGAGCTCTCGGAGTAGAGCAATAACATTCTCAGGCCACGTTGAGTTTTCTAATCGAAACACTACATCATACTTTGTCGCGCTTAGTTCCAGTCCGTTCGCCGCCTCATATTCAGAAATCCTACCGATATCTTTTGAGGCGTCTCCCACGTAGAACCGCTAAAGTTTCTATAGTCTACGTTACATAGACTTAGCGTCCCTCCATCCAACGTACAAGGGTACAAGGATACAAGGTCCTCCGCTTCTCTAAGAGATGGGTCTAAATAGAGTTTTTGGTCCAGGCCGCCCGCTGGCTGGGCAGTCCCCGTATCTAAGGGTCTTCCTTTTTACGTTGGTTACAATCAGCGAGATGATCTGCGTACGCCAGTATCTCTATCCTTAATGGACCTCTAACATCTCTGACATAATGATCTCGGATCTGATGCCATCAGCATAAAAGCGTTCTGGTAGCCTGCCCAAACGTTGCTGTTGATACGGAATGTCTTGTGACCTACCACTCTCAATATTTTGTCTCCCCGTAGCGTGTAGAAGGCGTTCCTGAAGTTTAATTGCATTCGAAAACCCGGGCCGAGTACATTGTGATTTAAATCTCAGGGTTCTTTGAAAGCCCTCACTAGTGTTCGCCAACCCAGGGAATAATTATATATATATATATATATATATATATATATGCTCTAATCATAATTTGCGTACATCTTAGTTCACTTGCCATACGAACTTGACAGATACAAGCAGACATTACGGTGTCTCTATTAGTAACAAAGTACTAGTGTTGGGCGCTTGTCCTGCTAGTTGTCGAAATGTTCCTAAAGCAAGTAGCAGGTTGTATTAACGTTACCGCCATAGCTGATTGCAATAGCTTGATTTGGCTAGTTTTTGTAAAGCAGTAACTAAGGCTTTAGGCTCTTTATACGCCGGTGCGCTATACAACCATTAGTGCTTCTATCTTGCATTGATCAAGATTAGATCTCTGTTCTTCAAATAACTGTCGAGCCCGGTGGCGTGGTGCATTCGCCTGCGTCTCGCGACCAGAGGGGGCACATGAGTGCGCGGGTTTGAACCCCACCGTTGCACATTTGTATTTATGGGGGTCCGTCTATGAAGCAAAGCAGAAAGTAGTCCTGTGGACGTTAAATCTGATGGTAGATGTAGTCTAAACTGGCTGATGGTGAGCTCGAAAAGTTTATATATTATGTTCGTTAAATAGCTAGGTTATATAGGGCTAGCAATAATTACTTGGCGTTTTTATTATGCAACAACGAAGCCATATTCTATAACTCTTTGAAGTCCAGAACGTAAGCACAGAATATGGCCAGTTATGCGCGCGGTAGCATTAGCCCTATTGCGGATGCCTTACCTTATTTAAATTTAAATATTTAATCTATATCATTGTTAAATAACTAGATGGAAATAACCGCTGCCAGCCACATTGCCCCAATAAGCAAGGACGTTTAGTGGAAAAGCCCTAATAACCTTGCGTTGCGTCAAAATCAATACGATGATATCATAACCAGAAACTACCAGGCGACTCTTGGTTCAAAGTGAATATAGCTGTGAACTATACTCAGCCATTACCAAAAAAAAACACAGAAAAGTACACATGTCTCAATAAAGTTGTGCTGCATTACCATGCTTCCCTTTATTATAAAAAATATTCTTGCCGATACTCACTGTATGCAGAATTACCACTAGTCAACAATCCAATTGTTATATGAAATAAATATCAATTTACAGAGCTGAAGTTACGTTTTTTTAGTCTAAGTGTATAGGTCTCAATGACTGACAAATAGGAGTACGCAGACACCACAAACTACAACGCAGACACGAATTTGTGGTTTTCGAGACGTCAGGCAGACCTAGTTTGCCTAGAATTAAAAACTTTTTATAGGGAGGTTGTTTTTAATTCTCAACCATCCTCCGTCTCCTACGGGCTTGGAACTCATCGTAATCAGCTACCGCATAATTAGTTAACAAGGCGCCCGATTGACTCAACCGCAAAAGGGAATATTCAAACTTTTCCCAACGTCTTTCCTCCCGTTCCTTCTCTACAACCTAGCGGGGCAATGTAGCAAGTGATATGAGGGTACACACTGAAAGTGGCCATTGTTATAGCCAACCTGGAAATAAAGTGCAGTAGGCACCGAAGCGCTATGTTTCCGAAGGACGCTCTCCAAAGGGTAAAATAATTATTATTCCGTAAGCAAAGCGAGGCGGAAATGTGTTCCACCGTGTCGCGTGTATGTCAAGCGCCTCATTCAGATGCCAAAACTAAACTTGTGTGCGTTTATCATTTGTCTGCTCTGCAGGTTCATCATGCCTTGCTCTTTTCTAGTATAACGACAAGCAAAGCTTAGTACCGAACGAGCGAGCGGACGTAATATACATGTAGAGCAGAGTAGAACACCTTTCTTAGCAGAATAACAAGAAGTGTCGACAAGGACGCGCTGTAAAATGATCACAGCAAACGTACCTCACATGTGTGTCGTATGACTATTTGCTTAAAACGTATACGGTGGCACCGTAGCCCCATCACAGTTACGCCCGTTCATCCGTTACAGTGGATATTGTGCCTGTGAAACAGCGAATTACACAAGTAATATTGTGGACTAAATTCAGGTGAGTAAATGTTTTTCAACTAGGCCAGATCGGCTTAATTGGTCTAGTGATATAACGTTCTCACGCACGACGAATGAAGTCACGGGGTTAGTTTGATGATTAAGCACTTTAACAAATCTGCGTAGATGCGGTTTTAACACGAAAAAACAATATAGGTTACGCTTTAGGAAGTACTAAGTATTTATACGTGCGGATCTGCATGTCAGACTCTTTTAAAGCAAAAAACGGAAGATTGTGTTTATAAGTATCTAGGCAATCCTAAAAATCATTAAAATGCAGGTTGGCTGAGGCCACTGTACCTATGTCCCGAACAAAATATATCAATGAAGAACAGGTTCTACACAATTCATAATTGACACGGCTCATTTTTCAGTACGACATGTTTTGCATAGAAAATAACCTGCTATTCTCAACGCATCATCGAAGTATACTCTCAAGTACGAGTTGCAAGTTTTGGGTGAATCGGGAGTATGCAATATATATAGATAAGAGACACGTGTGTGATACGTGTTAGGTTTTTTTTTTAGTTAAGTAGACATTACACTTACCATTCTTAAAATGTTCGATAACATTTGATACCTGTCTTGAAACAGTAAGTCTTGCACTTTGTATGCTTACCAAATGTGTGTATATATATATATATATATATATATATATATATATATATATGTGTGTATATCTATATATATATATATATATGTATACATATATGCTGTCGGCTCTGTAAGCTCGAGAGTATTGACGCAGTATGCCTTAACAATAGCAAGCGACCTCGGCGGCACAGAAACGGGGCCTGGAAAGCGATGCCTGCTTTTCGCTTGTTGCACGTAGTTTGCCGATTCTATTGTAGCCGGCGTGAACGGGTCTCGTAAAGAAGCGCACCTCAGCGAGTGAACGAACCTCACTCACCAAAAGCAGGCCCGCATAAAAAGACCGAACACGTTGCAAACAAGCAGCGGCAACCCCCGACTATACGTCGCCTCCCATACCCCGTTCTCGCTACATCCCCCCGCTCCTCTCCCGCCGCTTTCACAACACTGATGAGGAGACTTATTTATTCAACTTTCTTGCTCAGTAAACAGCAGATGCACAATAGAGAAAGCGTCACACTAAGCCCACTTTAACTGCGTGCAATAAAGCGCGCATATATATATATATATATATATATATATATATATATATTTTTTTTTTTTTTGTAAGGCTGGCCGATTTTAGTCTACTCCGGCTATCATCTTGGCTAAATGGGGAACTATGAAAACCAATTTAAGAGTGGTCTGGGTGTCGAACCCAGACCTCCCGAATGCAAGGCAGAACCTTTTCCACTAAGCCATCTTGCTCGATATATATAATGCGACAAATTTATTTACGATGACGACAGCCGCATTATTTAATAGCAGAATATTGTGACGTAGGGGTGAGACGGATTGCCGGGTTTCACCTGACATCAGACTATGCACGCTTGTTATTGATAGGACATGAATAATAAACTTGTTGATGCATACAATACTTTAGTTAGTTCCGTATATATATATATATATATATATATATAATGCATTTATTCAATGTAATCAATTATTCAAGGTGGGAACATGACATTTGAGTCCCTGCGAACGTGTGCACCGTTACGGGGGGTCCAGAATGTATATATATATATATATGTTTCTTTTTGGAAAGCTCAGCGAGTGAGTTATTATTGGGCAGAGCATACAGGCGGAGGCCGCTAGGCGCGTGTCTTACTGTCAGGTCCGAGAGGACCAAGTAAGCCCGGAGTCGCCAGCAGGGACGTCTCTCTATGCCAGTTCACCACGAGAGGTCTCATGGGGCGCAGCACGGCCAACGGCGCGTTTCGCAGACCTACTGAATGAATATAGACACGAGCCGCGCACTCATCTACACGCACACTTACACACGAAAAGATATAGATTGATGCGCTGCTCGTAAGCGTAACCGAGAGAAAAGCAAATAACAGGACAATGACAAAATAAGACGTACTTCCGCCCGTAGCCCAGGCGTAAACACAGCCTAGGAGAAGGACTGCGTCAAGATGCATTGAGCAGTCCGCAGACAGTAGCAACGACGGAGAATCTACGACCTCGACCCTCTATCAAGCGATGATCGAGCCTTGCGAAGGTCACGACGCACTTCATTGAGACCAGCACGCAATGGGTGTGCTTATAGCTCGTTCCTCGTGGCCGTTGTGACGGCCAAGAGGAACAGATAACATTACAGTAATGTGTTTCCCTTCGGAACCACCCTATGTCGTAATAGATGATATTTGTCGTACCCGTTGGCGTTTAGAAACGCACAACAACTTTTAAACGTTTGAAATAGACTACGCAATTATTTCATTAATGTTTTAAATATATATATATATATATATATATATATATATAAATATATATATATATATATTTTTTTTTACGGTATGCTGTATTTATTTATACCATACGTAACAGGTTTATAATACTAAAAAGTCGTACTTCATGCTACATACTACGAATGCAGCGAAAACATTTGCTCTAAGGAGTGGCGCGATCGCCGATTCGTTTAGCCCTAGTATACGTTGACAACGTCATCTAGAAACTAGTCTGTTCTGAGATTTTCACAGCGATTAATACAATATAGAACTATCCTGTATTATATACAAATAATATTGAATTATTTGCGTGACTTCCGTACTCTAGCATGTCCCGCTATCCAGCTCGAAATAGGCGGTAAGGCGAAAAGGACCGTTATGCATAAAATCGTTTCTTCCCAATGTCAACTCTTTTCATGCGATCACATGGGGATAGATAAAACTTCGTCGAGCTGTTCAATCATCCACAGACTCTGGGCCTTGTCATGTATGTTTGTTTTAACTTATAACCAACATTATTTTTTATTCTGCGCGCAACAGTTTACCACTTCTAAGTCTATTTTAAAGAAACATTAGTAAAAGTTCTAAGACGAACATAAGCAAGTTTTAGCTTTATCTATGAGGCTTGACTGTAATTAGATTACATGGCCAGATCATGCCGCCAAATGGTTTTTTTCTCACTAGTTGACAATGCAGAGCACAGAAGATTCTAAATGTATATTTAGAATTAAACATATTTGATAAAAACGTTGCAACGTATGTGCATGACCAGGACTGACTCAAACGCAAAGTTATTAAATCGATGGAGAACGTTTTGCGTGAAGATGTGAGTATGAGGCCACTATTGCGTGTTATAAGCAATTGTGTAGCTCGTTAAGGCAAATAATTTTTAAAATAGAACACGCTCTCAGACAAGTCTTGTTTCGGAGTGAGAGATCAAAATGTGTGACTATTGTGTTGTTGCCCGATGTAGGGACACAAAATGTGCCATTGCGAGACAATCAGTACATCTAAAGAGAAACACCTTCGTATTTGTGAGAGAATTCTACTTCCTCTGAAGGGCATACGACGCCGGCTAAAAGATGTGACATGGTCGTTTAAAGGAAAATTGGCAAACATTGAAGTTTTATTATTAGCTATTACGTCCAATGCCTCAAAAGCATAACTCTATGGCCATTCACAGCGTCCAAAGTTAACTCATTCGAGCAAATGCGCATTTCATAACGGTCATTTTGATACCAAATCTATGGCGAGCCTTTTTGTGGTTGTGGGGCAATAAGGATTTTCCAGAAGGCATGTTAAGATTAAGTACATGGATAAATGACCTACTCTAGCAGAATAATTACGATTACTTGGCAAATTAATAATACTTACTCATAAATAAACCTACACGCGATGTATTGGTTAATTGATAATAGAACGTCAATGTTTGCCAATTGTCTTCTGAACGGCCACGTTGCATTTTTTACCCGGCGGCGTATGTCCTTCAAAAGAAGCACAATTTTCTCACAAACACGAACGTGTGCTCAGGGTCTCCCTAGAAGGTGCTTAGGGTCTCTTTAGGTTGTCTCGCAATGGCTCATTTTGTGCTCCTATGTCGGGCAACAACATCCGTGCCACAACTTTTAGAAAATTCACTCTCACTATAAAACAAGACTTTCCGAGAGCGTGGCTCATTTGAAAAAATAATTGCTTAAACGATCTCTACAATTCTCTATAT
>QVRM01004937.1:0-30018 GCA_003439945.1 Dermanyssus gallinae | reverse complement strand
ACCTTCGTGACGACGACGACGACGACGAAAACCAGATAAATGAATGAGGAATGAGTGTGTCTTGCCTGCTGGAAAAACACAATTGCTATCAGCGGGTTGCGTTGATACAAGAGCACCGCATCGCCTCCTTTCTCTAAACACTACATTTCAAAATGAGTCGTAGTGTTCAATGTTATTTGTATTATTATGTTATTACTATTATTTTAACCACTCTTCTTCTTCTTTTTTATTATTATTATTGTTATTTGTTGCTATCGCCTTCATTCGTATTGTTACTGTTTGTCCCGTCAAAGGAGGAGATTTGCGAGGAGTGTTTTGATATTTTCTTTCGCTCGATTCATCAAAGAATAGCAAAAAGTGCATCAGCACAAGCAGAGCCGCCCCCTTTACGTATATATATATATATATATATAATAGCACAAAAGACAACCACAAAAACAGGTGACGTGCTCGTCAAAAAATCACTAGTCTTAGTGCTTTGAGGCATCTCTGCAGCTCGATGTTTGGTTATCCATCGAACCTTTGACTGATTTCCTAACGCCAAGTAACATTATCCTCACCTCAAAACTGCGTTGTACGACTACTGTCTCGTCAGCTGAGACGGACTGTTCGCGACTAATATTTTATTCTTATCATTATTATTATTCTTCTTATTTACAACGATTTGCAAGCAGCGCACAACTCCCACAACAACACCTCCGCCGCCCTGTTTCCTGCTTCTCGAAATACGACCTCGGGCCTTGTCTGCGCATCGATTGATGATGATGTTCATGATATAATCGCACTCGTTGATAGTCTGTGCCCTATAGCCACCGTATGTGCAGGCATCTATCTGAATGCGGAACACGCTGCACCCCCCTCCCACAACTCCCACAACAAGATCACCCGCTACTCAAAGCCAGCGTCAATACCGTAATCTATCAATATTGTCATCACTGCTACCATCATCGGCATCATCATCACCACCACCACTATGGCGTCACCATCTTCTTTCTGCCCGAGTTCATTTGCTATTTACGCCTCTTGCCTTTCTTTGCTATATATATATATATATATATATATATAGATATATAATATATATAAGCTTATAATTCGTCACTACCTGACTGCACGCTATCACTAGAACTTGCTTTCTCTCGTATCTTGTGCCATCCTTGTTCTGCCTTGGTCTGTCACCAACCTGCCTTCCCTAGATAGAACAAGCTGTATTCAGTCAAATGTTCTCCTTCTTCTTCAACGCTATCCGGCGCCATTTCTTAGCGTGGTACTGCTAGCACCGCTATTCAGCATCGGATTGTTGTTGGTACTGCTACTGTTGTTTGTGATCGTTGTTGCTTCCGTTCGTCTCGTCAAGCTGCAAATGCGGCTGCTGCTGTAGCTGTTGTTGTTGCTGCTGCTGTTGGATGGCGTGCATCGCATGTTGCTGTTCTTGCATACGCAATAGCCGCTTGCGCTTTTTCGACCACATTTCGTGACAGTCCTGGTAGTGCGGAAGTTCGGGTGGCCGTAACTCGTCCGGCTGCACGTCGCAAAGCCAGGGACAGCGTAGAGCGTTCTCGGCCGTGATTCGCCGCTCGGGGTCGAGTTCGAGCATCTGATCGAGCAGGTCAAGAGCCTGCTGTGGCATGAAGCAGAACTTCTGCCGCACCCGCCGTGGATGCTGCTTCTTCGGCTTGAACTGCACGAACAGCGGCAGCTGTATGACGCGCGGCCAGACGGCCGGCGTCGGCGTGCCGCACACCTGCGAGATGATGTCGAGCTGCTGCATCTCCTGGCTGGCCTTGAACAGGGGCTCCTTCGTGAACAGCTCGCCGAGAATACAGCCACAGCTCCACACGTCGATAGCCGGCCCGTAACGTTCCTCGCCGAGCAGAAAGCTCGGGCGGACGATACCACAGCGTGATGACTTTATTCGTGTACGGCCGATCCTTATCTTCCGCATTGTAGTATCGCGCGAGGCCAAAATCGGCCAGCTTGATTTGGCCCTGGTTATTCATCAAAATGTTCGAGCACTTGATATCTCGGTGTAGAAAGTTCTTGCGGTGGCAGTACGACAGCCCCTTCAAGCAGCTGCTTCATAAACGACGCGATGTGACCGGGTTTGAAGTCGACAAGCCCCGACTCCAGTAAGCCCATGAGGTCATGGTCCATATACTCGAAGACAAGATAGAAAGCTCCTTTATCTTTCCGAAAGTCCAGTGCGTCTGACTTGTCGGTGACAACCTCCATGAGGTTCACGATCGACGGGTGATTGAGTTGGCGTAGAATCTTGATCTCGCGAATCGCCGTGATGGGGAAGCCTCTTTCTCATTCTCATGCGGACCTTCTTGAGAGCGACCAATCACGCCCGAGTTGCGATCTTTCGCCTTGTACACCTGTCCGTACGTGCCTTCGCCGATCTGCTGAACGATATCGAACACGTCGACGCAGCGTTCGCCCCAATTCGGCAGGTCGTCGTCGAACGCGTTGCGTGCGAGAATTGTCGGCCGTCGAAACGTCTCATCGAGCCGGACGCCAACGAGGGCTGCTCACTTCGGCCGTTCCGTTCGGTCTGCGTTCGGTGCTGATCTCGGCGCAGATCGTCGACCGTAATGCCGGGCGGCATCGGAAGCTCTTTGACGCCCCTTCGGGGCGGCGTGGGCACCCGGTCGCTGCTGATGGCCGTCGCCGACACGGGCAGAGGCGGGGGCGACCGGGGTAGCGGCGGCTGTGTCGGTGGCGGCGGCCATAGCGCGTCGTCCCCTAACGGCGGCGGTTGCGGACCATCGAGACTCGGTGGTGGAGGTGGCGGAAGAAGCGAACGCCGTAGTAATCATCGTCGCCGCTGCCGCCGCAGCCGCGGTAGTCGTTGTGGCAATACTAGAGGCTGTCGCAGCAGCAACGGCCGCCGCCGGCCCAGTGGCCGATGCGGCGGTTGCCGCAGTGGCAGCGGTCAGCGACGAGGACAATGCCGAGACCGACGCCGACGCGAGGCCAGACGGTGCAATATGCCGCTTGGCGAGGTCCCTTGCCCTTCGGAAGCTTGCGCAACTCGGACGCGAACGACGACGACGAGAAGCTGCGCTCATCAGCAGGCGACAGCGACTGACTGTGCCGTCGGGAGGCGGGCCGATGGCTCGGCCGTCGCGGCGGTGTCGGCGGCGAAGGCGACCGAGGGCCGCGAAGTTTCCGAATGCTCGAGCTCCGCGAGCTCCGGTCCGATCGGTAGCTTCCGCCGTTGCCCGCCGGACTTCGACTTCGCGAGCGCGAATGTCCTCCACCACCACCGCCGCCGCCTCCACCACCGCCACCACCGCCGCTGCGTCGCGACGAGTACGTCCCCGGGCTGGGCGAATGATGGTCGCGGTAGCTCTGATACTTCTTCGATACGGGCGGCGTCCGGCGCGACCTCGTCAGCGGGCTCGGACTGCGCAGCGAGCGAAACCGCGACGACGGCAGAGAATGCCGGTGGTCGTAGGTTTTCGACGAGTAGGTGGTGTCCGACGAGGCCGGCTCGCGCGGCCGAAGACGTCGACGAAGACGACGCTACGTACGTCGACGACGTCCGATAGTCGTTCGAGTTCGAGTACGAGCTGCTCTCGTACGACGAGTAGCGGCTGCCTCGTGGCGGAGGCGTTGTGCTGGGCAACGGCGAATAGCGGCTGCTTTTGTGTTTGCTTGAGCTGCTGCTGTTGTTGTTGTTATTGCTGCTGCTGCTGCGCCCACCGCCTCCGCCCCCCGCCGCCACCACCACCATCGCCGCCCGACGTCGCCGTATTCGACTCACGTAACCGCTTGCGGTCGGGTGACGAATCGACGACACCTTCCTCCTCTTCGAGACTCGAGCCGGATGACACATTGTCGTACTCGACCAGCCGACTGTGCTCGCGTGTGTCCTTGCTGTGTCGTCCTTTTCGGTCCTTTTTGTGCTTCTTGGCCTTCTTGTAGTGGGTCCCCTTGCCCATGTCGCCTCCACCCGCCAGGGCGACGGCCGGCCTGCCCTGTCTGGGGGTGGGCAGGCTTCAGCCGCCAGGAACAAGTTGATGTTGAGTTGTCGACTTGGATTCGAGAGAGAGAGAGCGAGAGAGAGACACACACACAGAGCGAAGAGAGAGCGAACAGAGCGAGAGAGAGAGAGAGAGGATATGAATGATGAATGACGATGGTGGATGACTGAGGTGATGAGGACTAGGTGGTAGCGAAGTAAGTCTCCTCTTCGGTATCTTGAAAGGACGGTGAGGACGAGAGACGTGTGGATGAGGACAACGTGATGATGTTGATGGTGATGCCGATGTTGACTCCGTCGCCGCTCTTGCTGCAGTTGCTGGTATAGCTGCTGCTACGACGGTGAGGCTGGCCCACAGCGCGTGCACTGTGGTCCATGGACGGCTGCGGGCTTCGGCGGCGGCGGCGGCAGCAGCAGCAGCGACGCGGCCCCGGACCGAGCACTCTCTCTGCAAAGCCACATATTAGCTAGAGATGCCCACTTGGGTTCGCTGACAGGGGTATTGCTGCTAGAACCAGAAATAAACACATCTACATAGTACGTCTACGAATAGAAAAAAATAGGATATATACATATAGAAATATATTTATATACATATTCTTACAGGTATGCATACACATAAACTGCTCATTGATGCACATATATATATATATATATATATGTGTGTGCATCATTGAGCATATATATATATATATATATATATATATATATATTTACTTATATATGTATGTGCATCAATGAGTACCGCAAAGGTCAGTAAGATACAGCGAGGAGAGCAAATATATGCAGTTGGACGGATCTAGATGCAATTCTCACATGTGTCCTGTCTATATGAATATGTAGATACAATTTATATATATAAATATATATATATATATACATAAGTCTATATATATATATATATATATATATATATATGAATATGTAGATACAATTTATATATATATACATAAGTCTATATATATATATATATATATATGTCACAGTGCGCTCAAATCAAGCCAAGCAACGATCTTTACCAGAACAGAGGACGGTTTTTAGGAGTTTCGGCGAGATCAAAGACGGAGGAAAAGGGGTCGGTCGAACACCGAACCGGGTCGAGCAACCACGACGGAACAAATCATGGCGAGCACGGGGCCAAGCGGAGTGGACTGAAACATAGATAGATCGGTAGACGTATAGATAGATAAGACGCGGATATCGAAAGTGCCGGGAGTGCACAGAGAGGAAGCAGTACGAGAGAGCCCTTCTGCGCCAGCGGCTTCTGCACTAGCTCTTGCAACAGCAACGGTAAAAACGAAAACAACAGCAGCCTCCCTAGACTCCCACCCCATTGTCCCCGTTGCTGCGCAAAGGTGCTCAAAACCAAGGCAGCACGCACAGTAGGAGGAACAGCAAAAGAACCCCAACAAACACATACATCACCCCCCCCCCCGCCCAACACACCTCACCGATGCACATGGGACGGGAGTGGCGGAGAGGAATAACGGAAAGCACAAACGTCACCGCGAGAATCCACAGGAAGCTAACTATCCGTTCGGCAGCGGCAAACGTGCGAGGTTGCTCGACGCACCTCAACATCGTACTATCTCAGTTAGGCAATCAGTCTCACCAAAAAGAGGCAAAACCGAAATATATATACTCGATGAGAAACGACATCGATGACTGCCTAACTGGTAGTAATTATTCGGTCACAAATGATGTTGTTGTTATTGTTGTTGCCGTCGCTTTTTCTACCGTTGTTCCCGCGACGACGAACACATTTTTTTTCCAAAGGCATCTTTTCTTTCATCTAGCAGCAGCAGCACCAGCGCCAGAACCTGCGTTAGAAGCAGCTGTGCGTGAAAGCATGGAACTCGCACTTTCGGCCGGTTGCTCATGCTGCTGTACTGCTCATCGTGGTCGTGGTCGTGATCCTCCCTCGTCGTCCGAGAGGAAATCAAGGAAGAAACGATGGACAAAAAACAAGAAAGGACGAAGGGGAACAAATTCCAACATGCCCCTCCTCCCAGAACACACATACGCACGCACGAAACAGAACAACAAAACACAACGACGACGACAATGACACACACACACACGACGATGACGATTGATGATTTGCTACTTATTCTTGTTCTACTGCTTGTTCAACACTATGATGAACGAGAGACGGGAGGGAGACAGTAGACAGCAAAACAAAAAAAACTCACCTGCGCAACCACAGCAGTAACCAGATACACAGAAACACGCGCTGGCTGGTTGGAGGCGACAACCACAACTCGTAGAACGAAACACCACCACGACGACGGACCAGAGATAGACCGAAGACTTCTCTCTCTCTTTCTCGAGAGAGAGAGAGATCGAATCGAAGAGGATTGTAGTCGACGACACTCGCCAATCGGCTGTTCTACCGGCGGGCCCCTTAGTTCGGTTGTCCGTTCGGCGCCTGCCTTATTTGCCTTGTCTGTCGATAAGTAAGTACAGTTCAGTTGTTACTGGATCATCAGTCGATATCGTCGTAGGTCGCACACACACACACACACGCACCACAATCGTGAGCGTTTTGTTTTTCGCTTTGGAGATTTTTTTGTGCTTGTTGCTGTGTTGTTCTGTTCGGTTGTTTGGTGCTTCCTGGCCACACCGAACGAGATGAGATGAGATGCTACTCGCCGTCGTCGTTGTACTGCTGCAGATGACGACGACGACGATAATGTTGACGTACTGGTGAGGATGATGTTGAGGACATAGACAGATAACTAAGATGCTGCCTTGTGTTGATATCCTGTTCGGGCGAACGAGCGAGATATTGTTATTAATACTTCTACTCCTCCTTCTCCTACCACCACCAGGACATCGGCGTAGCTGCAGCAGCACGTCGTACAGCGGCAGCAGCGGCCACCACTACCACCGACGATGATCACTTTGATATGCGTTCTTTATTCCAACTATTACAGTACTACCATGAATGACTACGAACAGGACTGGCAGGACTGCATCGTACAACCAACCAGTCAACTAACTAACTAACTAAGTGCGGCGGCAGCAGCAGCAGCAATAGCAACATTACCACCATCACTACTATCACTGGCCATTCATTCGGTCAGCCAGTCAGTTCCTGCCTGCTTTTCAACCTCAACTCAAAACACACACAAGTCGTCGTCGTAATCGTCGTGCTGCGGCGGCTGCTGCGGCTGCGGCGTCTGCTAGTGTCGCTTCCGACGATTAGTGCTTTCACGATTAAAACGCGGAACCGACGACAACAGCCGACTCAAGCCGAACGGGTGCGAATGCGGCGCGCCAAAATTCAAACTGCCTGCTTTCAGACACGGCTGTAAGACGATGATTATCGTCGACTGTCACCACCATAGAAAGCACCACCACCACCGATCGACGATCGTTTGAGGAGGCGGCGATTGCTTGGCGAGCTAGAATTAAAAACATGTTTTGAGAAGGTTGTCTTTAATTCGAGACTATCCTCCGTCCCTTACGGGCTTGGCACTTACATAAAGTAAAGGTGAAATTGGCTAACTGCTGTTTCGACTATTTTGATGGCTCGGGGAAAGGGGGATGGAGAAGGGGGATAAGTGACGTCATATACGTGGTGATGATGGTGGTGGTGGTGATGATGGTGGTGGTAAATTGCGATGGTCGTAATGATGCAGATGATGATGCAGGTGCAGATGACGATGTTAAGAAAAAAAAATGCTACTAGCAGGCTAGATAAAGTTCGAGGAGCCCCACACTACCTATGCGCCTACCATTTGCGTTGGATGTGCGTAAAGCGTAATTTTTTTCCTAACCCCACTAAAAAAAACTAGATAAAGTTGCGCTCGCGACCTACAGACAAATCACCCACACACGCACGCACATAAATCACATAAATACCCAGACACAAGCTCACACCAAAATAAAAAAACAACAACAACCACAACAACACACATTCGCATATAAACATAGCAATGCTCACACAACCCCATAGAAACACGCAAAAATCGACACACTCACAGAGACCACGAGCAAAAACACACGGTCGACCGGAACGGGCGACGGGTGGTTTGTTGATAATAGCCAGCTGACGGCTGACAACAACAGATTTGTACGGCGGGTCGCGGCTGATCTTATAGTAGTTGTAGTTAGTAGTCGTAATAGTAGTGGTTTAGTAGTAGTGATGTCAGCAAACTTGAGGAGAACTTTCTTCTTTCTTTGAGTTGTTTCGGCGCTGACGAATCGAAATCTAACCGACGAGTTGAGTTCTGATTGAAGCGTGACAGAACTGTAGCCTTCTTCTGGCCCCTTTTTTTCTTGACAACGTCTACAACAACAACAGCAACAACAAAAACAACAACAACAACCACGACTGCAGAAGCGCCTGTCTTCCATATGTACTGCAGATCTGGCGACTTCTTGACGTGGTGGTGGTAAGTTAGAGGAAACTGTCTGATTGGTGATGGAGGTGGTTCGATTCGACGCCTGACAAATCATCACCATTGACATTTGACAGTGGTGTGGTGGCATTTGTTTGCTGGTGTTGTTTTTACTTCGATATGATGCGATGCGCCTGATCTTGAAACGCCTGCGTTGACAGCAAATACCTGTCACGTCCTCGGATACATATGTTTGACATATGCGTCGGCCGATACGTATGATGCCACGGGTTGGAATTTTCGTGTTGTCTCAGTCACTGTAGTCACAGCACAGTACAGTGAGTTTCGTGCTGTGCAAAACTGCGCAAAATATTCTGCGTGTGAAACATTGAAACTTTGCATTACGCAGTTTTCGCTGCTGCTGCTGCTGCCTGGTTGGCTAGGAGCTAGCTACTTCGTTGGTACTAATAAATTATTAATATCATTAAACTAAAGTAATGACACTACTATTTGATTTTAGGGTTTATCTTTTTTTTACTTATGTGTCTTAAGCGACAATTGGACAGTTGTTACAAACCGTAAACGAACTCGAATGCGATCATGGCTAACCGGGGTTTTAAGTCGAGAATTTAGATTAGATTAAATTGAAAGAGGTGTTTAGATCTTTTGACATATTTCGTTCGATTTTAGAGTTTTGCTTCTATTTGATTCGTTTCTTGTTCATATGCTCTATGTTGACTCGGGCGCTGGATAGCTGAATGTTTGGACGTTTACATCGTAGGCTGAACTATGTCGTTTTAGAAAGCGGTATGTTTAAAATTACGTTCGATTTTATTTTGGACAAACTCGTGCGCGACGCTACATTCCGTACACTGCTTGGGAAGCCAATTGCTCAAGTTTTCTCATCTTCTGAAAGCTTCACTGTTTAAGTGGGCCAAGTCTTGAGCCCAACCCATACGTGGAGCGCGTAGTTGTGGAACATGGTAGTATTGGCTTATTATTATTATTGCTATTGTTATTATTATTATTGGTATTAGTATAATTATTATTATTTCAAGTGGGTGATTTGTGGTCCTCACCCGACTATGATGTGGACGGCCTGCTTGTAGAATGGCGTAGAATTCTATGCTAGTATGCTTGCGATTACATGTCTCCTGTGAATAAAATATAAAAAAAAACTACGTTAAGTTCTATAAGGACTCCGGCTTAAACTGCAATTCATCGTGGTCTCTGTACCACTACGTCTGAAGTCCGGCAATTTACTGTATGCCTGTTTTTTGTTTTTAATAAATATGATAATTTTAACGTGCGTTTACAGTTACATTGTCCGATGGTATAATTTCCCTTCATGGAAGCAAATCCATGGCTGCATGGTCTTCTGGCATGGTTCCCACGGTCGTCACAGCATTTCCTCGTTGCGGCGATTCGTTCAGGAGCAGGCGTTGCTCACGGAATTCTCTACTGCTTGATTTTGGCGGTAGAAGGCATATTTAAGAAACGTTCGGCTTGAGGGGATGATCTAGCGTTTCAAAGGCTAAGAAGAACGGTAAAACGAATAGTTGTTTCGGAGACCAGAGTACTCTCACAACTTGTTATGGTTCGCAAAGGACAGCGGGGCCCACACGGTCGGTACCACGGTGAACGTAAGAAGGGGCTAAAGTGTTCACCGCCGCAATCTCAGCCACTTGACTTTGCCTTCGAGTATGAAACAAACGTAAGAAATCTTGTGAGGGCGGTCTCGGGACCCTCCTGATGAAATATAGGGGGCCTGTAAATCGCAACACTCCCGCTACGCTTTTGTTCTTCGCTACACATACAGGGCGGCCGGTAACTAGCCCACTTTACCCTGAGCTAGGCGGTCTTTTTCTACTTCATATCGTAATAACGAACGTTTCGTAAACTATTTTTGACAGATGCTTAGCCACATAGTTAGGAGGGGGTGGAGGCGCGTTGTCCGAAGGAGCCTTAACAGTCTTTGCACTTTTTCGGAACTTACTGATGAAATACGAATGCGGGCTTTCTCACTAGCCATCACTTACTTGCTCTTCATGAAGCAATGCGTTTTCAGGTTTAAAAAACACTGAGACGACAGATTCAGTTTTTTTTGCTACCACCTATTTTATACTGTCATGCGTATGGTGGAAATTGCAGGCCGGTAAAAAGAGTAGATGCGGCAACTGCAGATGGTCTTTAAAAGGGTGACAGTGTTGATAATGTTCTTCTGGAAGTGCGTACCGCATGAGAATGATGACTGAGAGGACAGATAGAATTCGAAACGGCTATTTAAGAGATATTCGGCACATTCATTAAGGTAGCGTGCCGGGGAAGGTGACGTCATATAAATTAATAGATAAAAGCTTATTGGCGAGGTGAGCTAAAATTGCAGATAAGGGAACAGCTTCTTCCTTTATATGGGGACGCCATGTACGACCATAGTTCGAGATCCACTCATATGCGATCATGATGAGCTATGAATATCTGAACGACATATGCATATGACAATGCAAACTTCATGGTAACGCGGTATTTTTCCACAAAAAAACAAATATATTGCAGTTTTAAGGAAGATTCCCATGATCAATCAACGTTGATCTGAATTTTAGAGATCATTTTTTCAACATCGACCCGTTTTCCCTTTGTAGTAATTTTCCAGATGGCGGATCCGTTAGCCGGTGTTGATGGCCACATACAGGAGAACCTCTGCCACGACGTAATCAAAGAGGCTCTCGAGTCGGGCCGAGACCTTCGAGAGTATTCGCGTTGCGTCGAGCAACAGCTCAAAGGCAGCGAAGATGAGGCTATCCGAGACTACATGCACAACTGTCGCGACATCGCCTCGCTCCACTGTGAGATTGCCTCATGCGATGCCATATTGCAGCGCATGGAGAACATTCTGCGTGGATTCCAGGTATGGCAGCAAGCAATCTTCGTCCGTTTCGGGTCGAAATACCAAATGTTTGACTGGGGTGAATCGTTAGTCTTGAGTTGTTTGTAAAAACCGCTTGACCCATGTCTGTTTGCTTGTTTATTGTTGCCTGTGGTGTTGTTATTGTCGTTGTTATTGTGTTATATGCTGAAATAAGGATTTGGTACTATTATGGTGTCGCGCTTGGTATAGAAACATGTCATGTCCACCCCAAAACCTATACATGATCCGCATACTTTTACATGTAAGATTCGTAATAAATGTATGAATCAAGTATCACTCAATGGCTTACTTCTAGAAGGTGAAAGCTTCAAAGTCCTCTGTAGATTGGATCTGCAGTCGTAAAAAGTCGGCATGGTCAGCTTGATGAAATTAATCTTCCGCACAATGACGGCGATGGTAGCTGCTTACGGTCCCGCATTTAGGGGATGCGTTTAGCGAGAAGTCATAGCTTTGGCCACATTCCACGCGGCATACATAACTTGTGCACAGGATACAAGTACAGATCATGCTTAATCATTTGGCACTCCGGGGGAGGGATATCAGGCGCATATCGGTGATATAGTGATGTGGTGGCCTACGTTCCTTACCATTAGGGCGGTGCTCGCGGCAATCCATGTGGTCCCTTCGCTGACGCACGTCAGCCAGGTATTTACTTAATGTGGTTCGTTCACTGAGACACGTCCGCCATTTGTCTGCCTTTTTTGGTTCATCGGGCGCTTAGTCGGATATGCTCTCGACTAAGCTGAAAGGGTAAACGACACAAAGTATCCACTGTAATTTAAGTTTCTTTAATGTGGATGGAAGTGCTAACATTTAGGGAAGTCTGCTTGCATCTTGTGCTGGAAACTTTATTTGATTGAATTATTAAAAAAAAAGATATGAAGTCAATATTTGTTTGATGTATGAGGATATTGCGCGCACTTGTGCTCTTAAGCACGTTAGAAGAGTACCAAGAGGTAATGTTACGTGCTTTTTGGAACTTGACCAACAGCACCAGGCAGTGGACCGGGTAACGGGTGGTTCGTATAGTTGAGTTTCACTTTTTTCCACAAGCTTCCGATTTGCCGAAAAAGTGGAATATCCAGGAATTTGTATATAATTAGGAAGGAAGTCGCGCTGGCGTGTCGAGAGGACTATACGGCACAGCAAATGGATGCAAATTGCGAAAGAAATTTATCTTAAGGAGAAATACATAGAAATCTTCCTATACATTTTTGGAATGCTAGCTATGGACATAGCTACGAATCAAAGGAGAAGTAGAAATAGGGAATCTGACCAGACATTTAAAAAGGCCAAGTTTTTGACGTAGAAGGTGTCACTTTTATACAAAGTACTTTTTCGGAAAATGATAAAATTCACTTATGCACTGTCGTCATTGTTACTTGTGCCGTCTAGAGACCGTGTGGGGCTCGGCTTCGACAGTTGGCTGGTTCCGTCGAGACCAATGTTTAATTTTATTTTCTATCAAGCCATCGCTTTATTTTATTATTACTATTACGAACATGTATAAACCATGGGCGTGGAGTTAGCTAACGGGGACGACACATATTGCAACAAAAGACCGAAGAAAACCGGCAAATAAACGGGTCAACAAGTCAGCGTTTGACTCAAAGAGCACATGTGCAACACTTATTTAGTTACAATATATCTATCAAAAAGCAACTTTGTGTATGGTTATGCAAAACATGTTTTCACAAAAGAAAGGATCTTGAAAAATATTAGGCTAAAAGGAAGCAACGAGAAGTCGAAGCTAGCTAAGAATCGAAGTGAGAGCCTCGTTGAGTGTCTAAGGTTTAGTGAACAGCTCAGATAAATATTTTTAACCAGATGGAAGAATGGCTTGCAAATATATGATGTATTCATTCGTCGGCGACTTTTAGATTTGCAGGCCCTAAGGTTCTATATTAACCTCTCTTATGATTTTATTATTCGGACAGTATTCACGCGCATTGTATTACTTTAAAGTAAACAGGCTCGATAAGTCACCATTTGAGCGTTGTCGATGACAAGACATCTGCAAACCTTATCGCACCTCTGACATGGAACCGCATGTTGATTTTTAAATATGTAACGTCTCATGCAGTGATCATAGTAGATTTGATATGAATATCCGTATTGGGCGTCAAATAGAATCGGCCATTATAAACAGATGATTGCTCCTCTTTATTCGTTTATTTTAGAACGACCTCGGATCAATCTCCTCAGAGATTCAGAGTCTTCAGCGCCAATCGGTGGCAATGAACCTGCAACTGAAGAATCGGCAGGCGGTGCGTGGAGAACTCAGCCAGTTTGTTGATGACTTCATTGTGCCGGATGGCAACAATAAACGTCATTCTTGACTGTCCAGTTACCGACGAGGACTTTCTCACCCAGCTTGCCCTGCTCGACCAGAAGATCTCGTTTGTCAAAGTGCAGAGCTTCAAGGAAGCTTCGGCCTGTCAAGATGTTAAAGATATCCTTGAAAAGGTGTGCTGACATTTTAACGTATGTGCATGTATATATATAGGGGAGAAAATCTATCCTTGTTCACTGAAACAAACAGTTTACTTTTGTGTGTTTCAAATCAATTCCTCAACGATATCGGATAGTGGAGAGGTGGAGGCATTTGTTGACTTTGATAATTGATGAATGTCACGAAAGGATTCGTAGACCGATTGGGTACCCCTAACGATCAAACCGGTGGGCAATCGTTTAATTATGTTGACTTATGCGTTTTTATACTTGTTGTTGCCATCAAGGATACAATGATGTTTTTTACGGTAAGCGAAAAGTAACTTATCTATTGTAGAACACCATGTTTGGACGTAACAGTGGCGTATTTTACTGATTTTCTATATATATATATATATATATATATATATATACAGGGTGTTTCTTGAATATCTTTAAAGCGATACATGAATTGTCAAGCTCGTTAAAGCAAATGTTTTTTTTAATGGAACATGGTCTCTAAGAAGTCTTGTTTCGGAATGAGAGTTAAATTACTACAATATGTGACACTGGTGTTTTTCCCGACTTAGGAGCATAAAATGTGCTGTTCCGAGACAGCCAGAAAATTCTGCTTCTTCCGAAACATATAAAGCCGGTTAGAAGATGCGACATGGTCGCTTAGAAGAGAATTCGCAAAAAATGAAGTTCTTTATTGTTTTCACACCAAATACATTAAAATAATTACCCTATGACCACTCACGGCTCATGCGTCGAAAACGAACACATCCAGGCGTAAATAATGACGTTTCATGACGATCATTTTGGTACCAAATATATGTCAATGCGAGCGGTGGTTGCGGAGTAATTAAGATTTTTCGGCGGAATGTCCAGATTAAGTGTATGTAAAATTACTGTGTGGCGACGTTCACAACCGCCGATATGTCGCGCGACAGCCGCAGCGCGTCGCCACACAGTCATTTTACATGCACTTAATCTAGACATCCCGCCGAAAAATCGTAATTACTCCGCCTTGATTTTTGACGAATTCTCTTCTAAGCGACCGTGTTGCATCTTCGGATCGGCCTTATGTGTTTTTCGGAAGAAGTATAATTTTTCACGAACACGGCGGTGTGCTCAGTTTCTGAATAGGAGGACTGGTTGTCTCGCAACAGCACATTTTATGCATTTGTGTCGGGAAAAAACACCAGTCTCACAAATTGTAGTAATTTAACTCTCATTCCGAAACCAGACTTCTTAGAGACCATGTTTCATTGGAAAAATATTTACTTTAACGAGCTCTACAATTCTTACTATCGAATAAAAAACGCTTTTGAAACACCCTGTATATATACAGGGTGTGACTGAAAGGTTTTTAAAGCGTGCATGGAATTGTAGAGCTCGTTAAAGCAAATATTTTTTTCAGTAGAACATGGTCTCTGAGACGTCTTGTTTCGGAGTGAGAGTGAAATTACTTCAATTTGTGACACTGGTGTTTTCGCCCGACATAGGAGCACAAAATGTGCTGTTGCGAGACCTCCTAGACAGAAACTAAGCACACCTTCGTGTTCGTGATAAAATTCTGCTCCATCTGAAGAATATGCAAGGCCAGTCAGAAGACGCGACACAGTCGCTTAGAAGAGAATTCGCCAAAAATAAAGTTCTTTAGTAACGTTCACGCCAAATACTTCAAAATCATAACCCTACAACCACTCACAGCGCTAAAAACGAACATATTCAGCCAATGGGCAATTCAACGGCGATCATTTTGGTACCAAATATATGTCAAACCAGCTGTGGTTGCGGAGTAATTACGATTTTTCGGAGGGCGTGTCCAGATTAAGTGCATGAAAAATGACGCGCTGCGGCTGTCACGCGACACGTCGGCGGTAGTGAACGTCGCCACACAGTCATTTGACATGCACTTAATCTGGACACGCCCTCCGAAAAATCGTAATTACTCCGCAACCACAGCTTGCCTTGACATATATTTGGTACCAAAATGATCGCCGTTGAATTGCCCATTGGCTGAATATGTCCGTTTTTAGCGCTGTGAGTGGTTGTAGGGTTATGATTTTGAAGTATTTGGCGTGAACGTTACTAAACAACTTCATTTTTGGCGAATTCTCTTCTAAGCGACTGTGTCGCGTCTTCTGACTGGCCTTGCATATTCTTCAGATGGAGCAGAATTTTATCACGAACACGAAGGCGTGCTTAGTTTCTGTCTAGGAGGTCTCGCAACAGCTCGCCTTGACATATATGTGGTACCAAAATAATCGCCGTTGAATTGCGCTGTGGGTGGTTGTAGGGTTATGATTTTGAAGTATTTGGCGTGAACGTTAATAAAAGAACTTCATTTTTGGCGAATTCTTTTCTAAGCGACCGTGTCGCGTCTTTTGACCGGCCTTGCATATTCTTCAGATGGAGCACAATTTTATCACGAACACGAAGGTGTGCTTAGTTTGGTTGTCTCGCAACCGCACATTTTGTGCTCTTATGTCGTGCAAAAACACCAGTGCCACAAATTGTAGTCATTTCACTCTTAATCGGAAACAAGACGTCTCAGAGACCATGTTCTATTGGAAAAAATATTTGGTTTAATGAGCTCTACAATTCCATGCACGCTTTAAAAATCTTTCAGTCACACCCTGTATATATATATATATATATATATATATATATATTAATGTCAAGCAGGCGTCCACACGTCGTACTACTTAGAACACAAATAACGATCAATCATTTAAAAATGTATATACATATATATATGTTTCGCATGTCTGCCATTATATTTTCTTTAACTTGCAGATTTATGATTGTATTGCTGTTGTCCTATTTCAGTTAAAAGTCCGTGCAGTAACGAAAATTCGAGAGTGGCTTTTGCAGAAGGTATTCTCATTTCGCAAAGCAAACGCCAACTTTCAGCTCGCGCAAAACACGATGCTCAAACACAAACTGTTCTTCCAATTTTTGGCAACCCATGAACGAGAGGTGGCAAAAGAGGTGCGGGAAGAATACGTGGACACCATCAGCAAAGTGTATTTTTCTTACTTCAAAGCGTATCAAAGTCGACTGATGAAGCTGCAGTTTGACGACCTACCCGACAAGGACGACCTGATGGGCGTTGATGACGTACCAAAGTGGGGCATCTTCAACAAGCCCTCGCTGAAGAACCGCTCGACAATCTTTACGATCGGCAGTCGAAACGCCGTTATCAGCGGGGAGCTCGAAGCTCCCGTCATTGTACCACACGCCTCGGCCAAAAGTGAGAAACACTACCCATTCGAGCAACTGTTCCGCTCAATGCAGTACGCGCTCTGCGACAACGCTGCTCGTGAATATCTGTTCGTGTCAGAGTTCTTCCTCCTGACCAAGCAGGGGGCAGCCGACATGTTCAACAACATCATGGAGAAGAGTATGACAATGTTTACCAAGCACACCGAATCGTTCGTGGCCGAATGTTACGACTCGATTGCGCTGTTTCTCTGCATCCACATCGTGTACAAGCTTAAGGTTGTCATGCATGCTCGTAACGTGCCAGTGATGGATGACTACTGGGACCTGCTGGCACGCATTATGTTCCCAAGATTCGAATCGATCTTTCGCATGAACATTGCGTCCATTCGGGACTGTGATCCGTCGAAGCTGGGCAGCATCGACAATCGGCCGCACTATATTACACGCCGTTATGCCGAATTTTCGGCGGCGATCGTGTCGATCAACGAGAACCATCCTAACGACCAAGTCAGCCATCTGCTGGGCCAGTTGCAGATCGAGGTCGAGAACTTCATCCTGAGAATGGCAGCCGAGTTCAACGGCCGCAAGGATCAGCTGGTCTTCTTAATCAACAATTACGATATGATGCTCGGCGTGCTACAGCAGAGAACGCACGAAGACTCGAAAGAGACAACCAATTTCCGAACGCTCTTGACGGCCCGTCAAAACGAGTACGTCGAACAGATTCTAACGGTTCACTTCGGGGGAATGATGACATTTATCAAGGAATGTGAATACTACATTGAGCAAGGTACGTTAGAGCTACTATTTACATACGCTAGAATACATATTTGATACCTACATACCAACGTTTAATATAACAGTTCCTTCTCCACGCTGTGCTTAACTAGATTGCATTCAACAGTTTTCTTAACTGTCTACATATATAACCAACCATATATGTATATATATAGCCGAATGAAGGCAATTTTTACGGCTACATGTGCGATAAAGTTTAGATTGTGTAACTGTTGTACTGCAATGTATAGCAGCTCTATATTAGGAGATAATACATCATAACTTGTCACAGCGCTCTTGGTCGTAGTTTACTAGTCATCGGGAATGCCCCAACAATGAGACCTTTCGATCGCAATGAACATAGCAATCTTTACCGGAAAGCTAGCTAGAGTGCACCGTTATATTTATCGAAAAACAGTAATTACATAGTATATGGGAGTCTCTTATCATTATTATTATTATTATTGTTATAGACTTCTAACTCTATAATCACCCAGGCTAGTAACAGCTGGAAATTGCTTAGCTTATTAATCAGTTCTACCGTTCGATGTTCCGCAGGGCAAACTGACAAACTCGAAAATGAGTCGCATAAGGTGGCAACTCTTGTTCGGAACTTCAATTCGGGATGGAAGAAGGCTATCGATGACATGAACGGTGACATCATGAAAACGTTCACTAACTTTAAATGCGGCACCAACATCCTTCAGGAGGCTCTTAAGCAACTGCTGCAGTACTACCACCGTTTCAATAAGGTGCTTTCCCAGCCACCCCTCTGTTCGCTGCCTGTTCGTTCTGAACTCATCAACATACACCATCTTATGGTGGACATAAAAAAGTATAAGGCTACGTTTTAGTTGTGAACTGACAGCAGTGGCAAGCAGAAACTCACAATGGGCATCAATTCAAACGCTATGATGAACAAAGACAGTGTTTGTCAATGTATCTATGTAAAGTTTGAGATATATTTAATATATACGGTGACAAGCTTTGCTAGGTTGGAACAGTCAGCAAAGAACAATACGGCCTAGAACTAGATATTACTAATTAAGGTTTAGGTTACGCGCCGAAAGGCCAGGTAATAAATGAAAAAGCATCCCACTACAGCAGTTGTAACATGCAATAATTATACAAGTAATATTATTCAAGTGAAGTCTTCTTTTACCGTACTATCGGTAGTCCGTGATGTACCGTAGTAGTGATGGCGGGATGATGGGTACAATATTGGGCTGTGCTTATATAGTCAACGCGCGCCCGCAATGATGACTTTGATTTCAGTGCAATCAACTTTTTCAATATCGCCTTCACCACAGAACCTACATACGCATATAATGGCGCTAGCCATGCCATGTAAATCGATAGATTAACGTTTGATTTTTTATATAATTCTCTCTTCTATTAGGCAATACAATCGGGACGATCTTTAGTTTGAATATAATTATTATTTGTTTTAACATCGATGTCACGAAGATCACCTAGCAGTACCGCGGTTGCTGCTGTCTACGCTAGCACATGCTCAACATGCCTGTAGAACGATAGGCGTGGCGTCAATAAGTAAGGGAAGTGGCAACTAGCTTCGCAGGTGTGCGGCTGATCTTGATGCGATGGTGTGCTGCTGCATACAAACCTCCATTAATAATACCAATACGTTACTTTAATAAATAAAATCGATACAATAAACAGGCCATCACTGTAGTCATTTGTTTATTGATAAATATGCGCTTTCCAATGTGTATGTGATATGACAATATTATGAAATCAACAGACAGGACACACAGTGTCCAGCGCCCTACCGCATAGTGTTAGCTAGTGCGGTATGGTTGCTTGTTGCCAGATTAATTGTGGTTGCGCTGTTATTGATATAGAACATTTTTGGTACAATCTCAACATCGCTCTTCGTATCGTAATACGGTGTCGTTTGAAATGATTTCGTCCTGCTCAGGCCTGCTTGGCGAAATAAGTCTTGCTACCCTTAGGATCGGGCTTCATGGTGTCAGATCCGGGTTTCCAGTTGGCAGGACACACTGTAAGAGAAAAATGCATATCGTTAAACATATAAACCTTCGCTATGAAGTATTAAGTAAGCGTTTGCAAGATTTTTTGTCAAGATATATTAATATAGGGAAGTGAATTAAAAAGACATACGTGGCGGAAGCGCCACAGAAAGTGTTTCCATTTAATTTGGTGCAGTTTACAGCGAGTAATAAGGATCACGTCTCATGCGTTGCCAGCATTACTATTAGTCCCACGTAGCATGGAACACTCAGTTTCTTTGATGCAGTATAGTAATATTTTCCACGATCTAAATTTCATAAGAACAGGTGAAAACCTCTTATAAATAATTATGGGGAGTAGAAAAGAATGCTGGCGATTCTTAAAGAGTTAGTGTTGTAAACTCAAAGTTGGCTTTTTCTATATGCAAGTTAGATCAAGTGGAGTCTATATAATTTAAGTAAAATGCTGTGTATTTTAAAGTGACAGAACGGCCCATAGAATGTAGAGTATAAGACTATACGTAAAACGAAATTAAAGCGGATGTCCGCACCAGTAATACGTTTATGCAACTCATTGCGCCCATGTTACATAGCCTTAAACAAGATAAGGCCTGCTAGCCGGAGGCTCTCGTAATGATAAATGAATTCATAAAATCATGATCATCAACATAATCAATTACAATCGCTTCTGCAGATCCTGGCATACAATGCGCTGACAGATAGCGATCCGTTCAACGTGCACACTGCTACTATTATTAATTAGAACCGTTGTTGACATTACTAGGGTTGTTAAAGCAAATGCATGCAGTGGTGAAGCGATAGTAAGCTTGCGGTATAAGTGCATTTTCTGGAGTGAGGATTAAGGGGAGGAAGGAAAGCCAGCTCGTACTCGGGATGCCTTGGCGTCGGGTAGGTGTTGGACGAGGGTCTGAGGACTGAGGGGGTCTCTTGGCTGATGCTTGCTCAGAAATTTTGTCATCAGCACCAGCCGCGGTGGTGTCGGTTGTTGGTGTGGTTAGATTTCCATTATCGTCCGTTGGGCACATGGGGTCATCTTCTTGCCCATGCTGCTGCTGTTGTGATCGCGCTTACCCTCTCCGTGCTTGTCGGTGTACTGGAACGCTTGCACGAGTCGGAGAACCTCGTCAACGGAGCGGCCAACAGGCAAGTCGTTGACCGTCATCTGCCGCAGCACGCCTTTGTCATCGATGATGTAGAGGCCGCGGAACGGAACACCGTCGTCCTCCTTGAGCACGTCATACGCTCGTGCGATCTCCATGTTCTTGTCGGCCAACAGTGGAATATGCATTTCGCCCAGGCCGCCTGTAGGCCACAACATAAAGCAGCCGGTCGAACAAATCAAATGGTCTTTATACGAATATATATATATATATATATATATATATATATATATATAGTTTCTGTATATTATGTAGGCAATATTTATGTAGCTAGATCAATTTTGCTAAGATTGTTCCGGCTATCATCTCACACTGTTGCATTTTTTGAGGAAGGTAGTACTTGTCACGTGCAACATTGAAACCAACATTGCAACACATTTTCGAGACCCATATAGATGATTCAGAGTTATACGAAAAACTATTCATGCTATAAGTACAATAGGTATATATACATATATATATATATATATATCTATATACAGCTCCCGAAGAAGAGAAGCAATTTAATACGAGGCAAAGTCAGCTAATACTGGCAGAAGTACTTATCAGTTAACAATATTAAAGCTTGTAACAATAGTGCTTAATCTACTGTTCGTGGTCAGCGTACCCTCTTTGCGAGGAGTGTTGATCCAAGCAAGGTGGCTGAACTGTGAGTCCGTGGAGCACGCGATCACCTCGCAATTCAGTTCCTGCAAAATCAAGCGACAAAAAATTATATATATATATATATATATATATGCTTCCTCCGACACCATATGTAGATATTGTGTATACATTCATTGTTGGTTATTCTTTCGAGAGGAGAGGAACACTTAGCAGAATGTAGATAACAAGTAAAGACTGTACCTTGAATCGCTTAGCCGCTTCCGAGAAAGCGATGATCTCTGTGGGGCACACGAAAGTGAAATCCAGCGGATAAAAGAACAGCACGACGTACTTTCCCTTGTAATCGGAGAGTTTGATGTTCTTGAACTCCCCATTGACCACAGCGACACCCTTGAAGTCGGGCGCGGGCTTAGCGAGCTTCGGTGCCATCTTCAAAGTATTGCACTGCAAAGCAAAGACAAACGCAGCTTAATGAGCTGTAGTAAATTGGTTGAATGTGTGCAATTACAGCCGCCCAATTGTGAAAAGAGATGACTATTAGGTAGTCGGCTAATTGTTATCAAACGTAATTAAATAAGCTTTATTCCAGCATCGTGTCCACATCTACGCCTCTAAGCGGAATCATGCAACTTGGCAACATGAATCATTGCCTATCGTTGATTTCATTAAAGATGCTTCTCTACGTAACGTAACTTAACTGATGTGCACCAGACCATTAATTACAAGTATATGAGGAATAGTATATATATATATATATATATATATATATATGCACGTATATGTAGAATATATGATTTTATAAGCGTATACATACATATATTAATATCTATCCGCTCGGTGAATGCAGAAACATACGCCAATCAAGATTTGACCGCAATCAACACAAAAGTCCCGCCCAAACCCAAGGGCTAGCTTTTTTTTAGTGCGCACATCTGTGCTACAATATAATTTTCATAGTTGCCTCAAGAAATTACGGCTTCTTACACAAATAGAGCGCTCCAACGTCAGTGGGAGTACAAACTTCAATGCCGATATTTGGTGATCACTATTGATAGATACAATATTACTGTAAGCACTATCTAGAGAACTATTATTATTTCAAGCAGGCTGATCTGGGCGGATAGGTTGGCGGGAAGGAACGCCCAAGGTTGGAACAGATAGCACGCCGCCAGGTGTCGACCACTTCGACCAATCACCGGGCTCACGCAAACAAGACGCATCGTCTCTGAGAATGAACGCCTACATGTATATATATATATATATATATATAATATATATGCTTCATGTCAGCAAAGACAACATGAGACTGTTGCAATAAGATAGGCCTTTCATGATTGTCATTAGCCCGATAGTTCATACACATACAGAGAACATACGAATATATAGGCACACACTGTCTATTTCCTGCCAGTTTGAGAAATCCTAGACGTCTATGGTATGTATATATATATATATATATATATATATATATTATATAGTATATATATATATATATATATATATTATAGTATATATATATATATATATATAGTATATAGATATATATATAAACATACATACATACATATGTGCGTGCGCATGTGTTGTCTCATAAAATGTTTTAGATTTAAAGCTGCGCCTCTGTGATAGGATCGACTGAATATATTAGATTCAGTCGACTGATTTAGGCATGTATATATATAGAAACTTTCAGTCATTAACTGCATAAATACGACGTTGAACCCAGGAGGAAAAATACTGCAAGAAACGCAACACAAATTGCTTGGACAAACACTTAAAACTGGCAGAGTTTTCCCGTCTTTCCTGTGCGACATCGGCAGTTCAAAGTCACTTAGATAGTACCCTTAAAACGCTTCTTCCTGTCCTGTCGGTTCACATGACTGCGATCCTTCAGTTTAAGTATCGATAACACCGAGCTAGTCAAATCTTCATGTTTTGTGACTATTTATTTTTTGCCTAGTAAACACTATTTTCTTTGTTTTACTACAATGCCACTGACGTCGATATTGGGTAAATATTTATATTCATTTGTACTCCCCGAATTCATGCTTTGCAAAACTCGGATATTTCAACGGTTGCTTGGGGATGTTCTCTTGACTCGACGGCTAATATTACTCAGTCTCCTATTTCCAGACATGTAACTTGACATTATAATACCCTTGCCAACATCCCGGATATTAGGTGCGCCAGTATAGGTAGGGATCACTTCAATATCGTTAGCACGGCGGCGGCACTGACTTGTTGGTCGAGTGCCGCTGAAAGAGAAGAAACACCTGCTTTTACTTCCCCGGAGATAAAGAGTATTAGTCGGTCAAGGGTCAGGCTCGAGAAAGAGAGGTCGTTGCATTGAAAGTATATACATGTATATGCCTAAGACACCTTGTAAATGCAGGAGGTATACTAGGAGAAACAGATAAATATATATATATATATATATATATATATATATATTCTAAACATGTTGTCAATGCAAATAAATTAGACGGTCAGACATCTTGTGTGTCAGTAAGCTGGGCCCACCTATTGTCTCGAACAACAATCAACCTAGTCTTTTTCGAGCCGTCCAGTGCCACCGCAAATGAGTCTCTGGAAGGGTTCCACAAGTGCCTTTTGTGGACCATGTTTTTGAACGCTTGGGTTCTCTGGAGCCCGTCTGACCGAGCAAGAGCGGTCAGCTTAGCGAAGAGGAGATCGCGGGCTGCTTGGAAAGCTAGGAGGCAGGCCACCACATCAACTGACTGATCGATGCTTCGATGATCCGAGATACGAACCATCAGTCTCTGCGGTGACCACGGCATCTCTAAGACTGTCTCAGTTGATATGGGCATTAGGACCTGGTGTTTGCTGCTAAAGGTCGTTGGCAGAGATCTGAAGTAACAGCAGACCGACCAAGTGATTGATTCAATGGCGACCGACTGTGAACGCGGCGAACAAACGCTTGTTTCAAATACGGCAAACAACAGCCAACAACAGCAGCAGCCAACAACAACAACAACAACAGCAGCAGCAGGAGAGGAAGACACCGCGCAAGCCGCAATGTATCGGACGGTCAATGTTACAACACGACGTTACGTTCCGTTGCCGCGTTTTGTTTGCCATAATTTGCTTTGCGTTACGTTACCGTTTTATCGGGGGTCTCGTTGGCCAGCTAGACACGCTTGACTGCCGGCTTACAGCGGCTGGGATAGCCGACGACCTCCCTGCGGAGACAATTTACTACTACTACTACTGCATTAAAAATTTACTAGTATTGCGGGGGAGTCACCAGACGGCGATGGGCACTGGGCTGCTTGCTACACCGAGAAAACTCGTGTATATAATAATAATGGTGTTCGTGTGCGTGCGATGAGAGCGAAGGGAGAACGCACTGGTCGGCGTGACAATGAACGAACGTGGGGAACAAACTGCCGGGCAGAGATCAAGAGAGAAAGTATGGAAAAGGCAGGGGACAATGCGAGCTCGAGAGACATCGAGGCACGAAAGGAGACAAAGAGATAAAACACTGAGATATAGATACGAAGGAAAATACAGAGAGAGAGCGAGAGAGAGGGTAAGAGGAGGGTAGAACAAACTAAAGTAAATATTGCAAAATAAAGCATAACGGAACAAATTGGGCGGACAAGCACACGTGTCGCAGTGTTGTTGTTGTTATTATTATTATTATCGTTGTTGTTGTTGTTGTTGTTGCTGCTGTTGCAGTTGTGGGACTGCGAAACGGTCGAACCGGACTCGGTGTTTTTGAGGCGGAATAGTTATCGATGTCACCATAGTGCTGCGTTGTTGTTGTGTTGTTGGTGTTGTAGCTCCGTGGTTATAGTTGGTTATCGTTCTAATCTTAGTGGCGTTTTTTTTTAGTTAGAGTAAACGCTAGGTTGTTCATGCTTACCGCCCACCTATCGACAACAACCAACCATCCAGCCAACCAACCAACTGGCGGGCTTGAGAATCGCCTCGCTGTGGCGGCTCGACGAACAAGCAAGAGAAAGCAGAATGAAAAGCAACAAGTAAGAGGTGACGACTTTCACGACGACGACACCAACTAACAAACTACGCCGATAACGACGATTTCGTGTCGCAATCGTGTCCAAATGGAAACTCTACTCTTACTGCTTTAGCCACTCTTGCAACCTTTGCTGCTACATATAATAGCCTGCTTGCAACCGGCGTAAGTAAGTGTGCAGTTACTTCACGCCGGTTTCACACCGCGGTCATCAATGTTCGACAGACAGCTGCTTGTCTGAGCTTGACCTACGGTCGCCGTCAAAAGCTCAGCAGACAAGCAGATAGACGACGCTAGCGTATTTCGTACGCTACGAAGTGCTGCTAACACCGACTTAAGTAATCGTGAATATTTTTTCTAATCACCATAATCAGCTTCATTATTATCTAATTAACATAGATCATCACAGTCATGTATATCGTGACATAAATCATCACGGCTGTACTCGTGATGAAGAAACAGAACGTCGGCATGCACATACAGCCTGAGGCGCCAATACAGTCACTCAAGACACATGACGAATGATGCGACAATCATTGGTAGTATGAAACAGTAGAACAGCATTTAGCAAACAGATGACAAAGACAGCGACAAATGTCTATGCTACGTGCAGTTGCTATGCGAGCTCATCAGTTGGCATCGCCTTGCTCAGACCACGACAACCATGTTCAATCAATGGTGATTTGCCACTAACTCTAATAGATTTCGACTCTAGAAAGTTCCTAGAGTAGAGTAAAACTATATATATATATAATATATATAATTATATATATATGAAAGAAGTGGAAGAAGTGTAAGATACATTTGTAATGTACGAACGTGCGCACGGCCTGCTCGTGGCATAGCGTGGCTGGTCTCCGAACCAGGGTCCTCTTACAAAAAACGGCATCCCTTCTCTGAACATCTAATGAAATTGCAGTATATATATTATATATATATAGTAACACAATTAATTCTTAGCCTGATTACATTAAACCTCTTCTGCGCAATTTCTGAGGCTTTTCGAAGACTTAATAAGTAAGGATATATTGATTGTGCTGCCGTCTCTTTAATCATCATACTATTGACAACAATAACACGAATTATGTTTTTAATAAGTTTAGGAACAAGCTGAGAGTGATGCTGTCGACGTCGCTTGCCCGAAGCATAAACAAACAAGCAAACAAAACAGACAATCAAGCTTAGCTAAATGCTGCCGCTATGCTTCTAGCAGCTAACAGCGACACAACGCTCCGAGACACTACTGTGCAATAATATCGACGAAGCCCTTAGAGGTAACAGGAGTAGTAACACTATTAGCGGCAGCAGTACTAGTAATCATTAACTACCGCTAGCTAGTTATGAAAGAGGTCATTGTTAAGCCGTTGATCTATGTTTCTTTTCTCTGTCCCTCGCTCTCTCTCTCTCTCATATATATAAAATAATTTTTTTTAAAAAGATTTTTCGTAAGGCAATTGCCCGTGTACGGTTTTTTTCATGTCATGGCTTTTAATCCACTCCGGCATTTACCTTGTCTAAATTGGAAACCATGCAAACCAATTTAAGAGTGGCCGGTCTGGGTCTCGAACTCAGTCTCCCGAATGCAAGGCAAAGGCTTTGCCACTAAGCCATCTTGCTCGGTATATATATAAGTATATATATATATATATATTATATAATTCCTTCGATGCTGCCGTTCTATGCGGCAAGATTCCGCCAAGCAGTGGCGGAGCTACCGTACAACTGGTTACTCTGCGCGATGTACCATCTCCGTACATACGACGATTGTCATTGTCGTGACACGCCTGGTCACGATGTGCTGCTGCTGTTGCCGCTGCTGGAACAGGAGGACTACGAGACTCGAAAAACAACTGGCAGACAGATAAATAGCAGGCGAGAGAAAGAGAGAGAGAAAGGGGATGAGATGCATTTAGGAGCAGAACGATGAGAGAGAGATAGAAGCTTATATCTTGTCGGGGTGGGTCGTCCGGCAGAGGATCGACCGGCAGATAATACGGCTGCCGGCTGCCAAAGCCTCTGCTGCAAGGCCCTGGCGGACGGCCAGGGATTGTCAGGAGGCCAGGGATTGTCAGGACGCAGTGAGTGAGTTTCTCACTCACTCACTCACTCATTCACTCACCATCATTGGTGCCATCATGACAGCCGAAAACATTGCCGCGGCAGCAGAGCAAGGTAACTTGGTGGCAACGCCATAGCCCTGCATTCGGAAGGTCGTGTTTCGTGTTCAAGGCAGTTGCACTGGCCCACCACTCATAAACTGATTTTAATGGTTCCGATTGAGATGAGCTGATGAGTGAATGCCAGAGTGGAGTGGATTATAAATTGGCCATGAAAATCGAGAAAAAAATGGCAGATGAAAACACAACGGACGGGTATGTCTCAATACGAAGACATGGTGTGAACAATGCGAATCAAGAGAATGCTTGCGCGTCGGCACGCGAAAAATTCGTCCACCCAGTTTATCCATCGGAAGATACGAGAGAAATATGAAGCATGTTGGCCTCTTATCTACTGCTTAGTTCCGCTGGCCTGCCGGGAAGTTCGAATGTTCGTAGAAATATGGCAACGCTAATGTCGAAATGGTGTTTGTCATCGTAGTGAGAAAAATACTGTCTGTTGTAGTACGCATACTAGTACTAGTAAACGTTTGCGAGTCTGGCCGGAAAAGTTCTCTCGGGAACAAATACATACTGCGAGGAAAGAAGTTCATAAATGAAAGGTTTTCTATATAGGCAAAATCAGAAGTTTTTCGAATCTCCCTCTAAAGTAATTATTTATGATGTAGTTTCGCAGTGTCACACCGACGCCACACCCACCACCGTGGAGCTATCGATCTTAGTTAACTGAAAACCCGATTGATTTTTTAGGCATTCGTTTTGACCAATTTGCTAAGCTCGCGTGAGGCACACGTCTCACGACAATGTATTCGCCCCGAATGCCATGTGACAAGATCGAAGAACTCTATAAACACAGTTCTTTGCCACGTTTGTCATGCACAACTGTAATGCCTGTAACGATGTCATTACAGGCACCATTTGAGCTGTACATTCATGCGCAAAAGTTTATGCGCTAAAGCAATTTCACAATTATCCGTTCACATATCACACACTAACTCACGCCTTTACTACCGTAATATAACGTTGCATTCTATTTTTCGATTCGAGTCGTTGCCGAGTGGAGAGAGATATATATATTATATAGAGAGAGAGAGACGTCGTGTGCAGTTGCTGCATTTTGGTGATCGCGTAAAACAGTATTTTTACAATGCTGCTACTACGCTAGTGGCGAAATGTATCACGGGAAACCGCTGCTTTCGTAGTGGTCATCTACCAGCCTACCACCATAACCAGTTGGCCGTGTTGTTTTAGCATGTCACGGCCATCGGCCACGACCACGCGTGTCACGTTCATGACACGCGTGTCATGAACGAAGTGAGGCTAGTCTGCTATCCAACGGACAGGCCACAAGCGACATTACGCGGGCTTTTCTACCACGTAGCATGTCGCTGATGATGCGTACCGTGAGACGCACCGTGCACGTGCCCTCCACCATATGTAGCGTGCTTTATTAGATTATTATTATTTTTATTATTAGTAGTAGTGTAGACGAGCATTGGGTGCGCAATGTAGATAGAGTGAACATGAATTAAGCTACCCGGATTTTGCCCAGATACTCGACGACGAAACGCGGATTCAGATCGACATGAACGAAATGAGGCGTTCGTCAGTCGTTCATGTCGATGACCGTCATGGAGATTGTGGCGCATGAATAATGAACGCCTGGACAGCCATCTCACCCTGATAGTCTCTTTCTATCATCAAACAATCAGTCGAATCAAACATCTTGCTAGTTCTTATGAGATGGACGTGACAAGCTGCTACACTCGCATATGATGACAGAGCGTGACACTCGTGACAAACAAAAAAAGAGTTGACTAATGTGGACGCGCCGAAAGAAGGCCTCACAAGTAGCTTCGCAGACAAAAAAGAGCTGACTAATGTGGACGCGCCGAAAGAACGCCTCGCAAGCCTCACAAGCAAGGCTTGCAAAGCCGAAAGTTAGGGGTTCCTTCGGCGCGCCTTGTTCACGCTGTTGCATAGCATCGAGCATCGAGGACACAACATCGAGTGCTAATCTCCTAGAGTAACGCAATCAAATATTAATGCAATCATACATGTCATACATGTTGTCGTCGTTGTTGCTGATCCCAACTACATCATTCGATGACGACAACAACGAAAAAAAGAAGTCGCGACATATTCGGTTGGAGATCTACGCTTGGGCTGATCGGCGGTTCTCGGCTACCGACACGGTTTGTATACAAGATGTACGGTGGATGCATGGCTGTTCCTCTCATAGTTTCTGTATGGAGGCGGATTTTCACCTGACCTGTCCGTGCTGCCTAACCTGACCTGCCAGCGAGTGCAGACGATATTGTCGTATCGTTTAGCGTGGCGCTGTGTGAGAAATACCACGCCACAGGTTGGCCGCGCAACAACCTTCGCATCGACCCTTGGGGAGGCATGCCTGCCGGTACCG
>QVRM01004936.1:0-27430 GCA_003439945.1 Dermanyssus gallinae | reverse complement strand
GTTGTTGTAGTTATTTTTTTTTCTCTTCTGTGTTTTTCTCTCGTGATATGTTGCTCGCACGTGGACCTGTCGTCCACTGTCGTTTTCGCGAGCCATCGCTACCCCGCCTTGCAACACTACCGCAGAAATTCCAAAGATATCGGCAGACAACAACAACAACAGCAACAACAAACAAATTGAATAGCCATCGCACAGGAGACACTCGACGCTTGATGCAGATGTTGCTATTTTTGCTGCTGCCGCTGTAGCTTGTAGCTCGTAATTGCGGCCATGACACTGACGGCGACTGTGGTGGTGATGTCGATGATAATGATGATGATGATACTGATGGCGGATAGCGGTGGAAAGGGAAAGCCGCTTCTCTGGACGATTTTTGCTTGACGGTGAGATCCGGCGCCGTGGAAGGAGGATACGTGAACTAGACATGCAGATAGATCCAACGCATGCGTATGTATATAACCCTACCTAGTCAGTAGTACAATCTCTCTCTCTCCATATATATTTATTTATATATATATATATATATATATATATACATTCACAGCCGTTCTATTTCTCTCTAATGCACTGTAACTCGATAGGCATGTTTGTCTGCGTCATAGAGTATTATAGCAAAACGGAGTGAACGGCAGTACACATATATATATAAACATATATACACACATATAAACTAAATAGGTACACAGAAAAATGAAGGAAAGAGGACGAGAAAAAAGGATCATAACCAACAACCGCAACGACAAAGGTCACGCTCGCAATCATTTCCACTATGGCCGGCGTCCATAGGCGAGCGGTTTTCTCTCATTTCAAACATTCCTTCTCTCGACTGCCGGTATCACATTGTCAATTTGACAGCCACGACGCGTCTGCCGTGTCTACATACGCGCGTCTGCTGCGAAAGCCAGCGATTTCAACCAATGGCGATGAGGACATGAGGACAATGAAATTAGATTAACTTCGAATCGGGCTATAATGTTAGTTGTCGCATCAACAGCTGCGGAAGCAGCAACATCGGCAGCAGTAGCCGCTATGTTGATTCATCATTTGGACAGCCAGTGAGTGGTGATCAGTGAATGTCACGGATAGCCAGTACACGTCGGGCCAATCTGTGGTAGAGCCGCCGCTTTAGGTTGAAGATCACTTACACACTTTCTCCCCGGTTACCGCTTCTCCCTACGACATCTTGACATTTGAGATTTTCGAATCTCACAGTGAAGTGTCACGCCAACAAGATCAAGCTAAAAGGTGAGCATTTTCAGTCGTTTCTCTAGGAAGCCGTTGTGTTCCTGTTTTTTTGGCGTATTGTCGTGCTCGATATGCCGCCTTCACAGTGGCGTCACGCACAGTGAATGACAAAACTTCGACAGTCATGCATAGAAGTGTGTGTACATACGTCAAGTTTTAACAGCGATAATGTGACGGTAATCACATTAAACTGGGACGCGCAGATGTGTATACATGTATATATATATACATATATATATATATATATATATATATATATATACATATATATATATATATATATATATATATATATACATGTATATATATATATATATATATATATATATATATATATATATATATATATTAATATATATAAAACAAAGCACACGGTCACATGCTAGCTCTCGCGTATTATATGAGCACTCGTTTGGCCATAACATCTGCGCCAACCACCTCGCGGCAGATGAGACTAGCTCCTGTTTTTTTTTTAGCAGAATATAGTTGTGGACAGAGCCATTCAGATTCGAGAACGATTCCCCGTTTAGGGGCCTGTCTTTTTTCTGCTCCATGACCAGGACAGCTCAGACGCGGAGGCTGTGGAGGGGCGTCTGTTGCAGAAACAGCCCGTTCAGCCCGTTTCTTTCGTGGCGGAACAATACAGCAGTCTAGCGAGACAATGCACCGATGAGAAGAGATGAGAAGCTCTCTGGCCGAAAAACACATATACCATCTGAGTACTATGGCGCAAAACCTAAGGCTGGTCTATTGTTTTCGGTTTATGCGTCTACCTCTCTGCTCTCTTTCTCTCAATATCCCCTCCTTTTGCCTTACCTGCCGCGGACGCCTATGCTATTTCTATGCATTTGGTCGGATTTTTTGTGTATATAATGCATTTACGATGTGACGACTGACGATGACGATTCGGCGACAAAGTTCTACGATCTAGAACACTGTGGCGAAATCAACGTCAACATAGCCATTGCCTAGCATAATAGCAGCCGTGGTTGATGATCTGTGTAAACAGACAACAAATGATGGCATTCTAACGCATCTGCTAACTCTGCTTGGTGCTTTCGTAGTGAAACATATTTATTTGTGTCTTTAAAAATACAATTGTCTTGTATGAACGTTTCAAATAATTATACAAATATTAAAAGTGGTTAAAGCTAACCTCCTGCGCGTCCGCACCTTGTCTGTGCCGAGTCGCATCTGATAGGCTATTCAACGACGGTACCGCCGCACACGATGCCGCGTGGTACCTGGGGCATCTTTCACCACATCTTATACAGACACATGTATCTGCAGGTGCATGAAACCCCCCTGTTCCGCATAAAACGTGATGAAAGCCATGAACAGCAAAGCGCGTGAGAACGTGTCGGTTCGTTCGTCCGGCCTGTTTCCATGCTTCAGAGGTAATCGCACCCGTGCTATAGAAATCAGGATCGATCTCCGCCATTTTCCCCTCCCAAGAGCTGATAAATTGTGCGTAGGCCGGAGTGGAAGGGAGTTTGAATCTACGCTTTAGGTCCTCTATTAGCAACGGCGTGTCACATAGCAGATACACGTATCTGTTTAGCGATGTGCGATGCAGACCTAGAGCTCGCTTCAGGAATGCAGGCTTAATCCGCTCGAGTTTTTCGAGTTGCGCCGACGAGAGATAATCCCAGATGACCTGTATTCCGTAGGAGGCGACTGGCGCTACCGTCATGTTGAACAAAGCTAGCGTCGTTTGTAGGGATAGTCTCGAAGGTGTTCGTATACTAACACTTGCAACCAGGGCTCGGCGCGCTCTGTCTGTAATGTGCTCCACGAAGGACCGACCGTTTGTAGGGAGTATCACCCCTAGATATTTGAAGCTGTTTACATATTTCAGGGATGTCCTGTTTATATGCAGAGCATCAGAAGCCGCAAGACGACCGCCGCGTCGGAATTTCATGGCTTCTGTCTTGCCCATATTAATCAATAGGCCAGCCTCTTCCACATACCCCGACAGCCTTGCCAGCGTCTGCTGAACGTGAAACCGACTTCTCCCAAAAATCACAAGATCATCGGCATATAGCAGAGTTTTCACGTGTCCCGACTGGTCTTGAACGCGTCGTGGCAAATCGCTCAGTAATAAGGAGAAGTGTAGCGGGCTTAGATTGTCACCCTGTGCTACACCCGTGGACTGGACAAACGGGTCTAGGAGCGCTACTCCGTCGTCTATGCTCACTGAATTTGCCTGCAGTATGGCCTTAATCAGCAGTAGCATGTTTTCAGGAACCCCGCACTGAGTAAGTTTGATTAAAATCTTGTCACGTGGCGCCATATCGAACGCAGATTTAAAATCCAAAAATACCGCATATAGTGCTTGTTTTGGCCTCCGGATCGCCTGATGTACCTCTTGAAGCAAGATCTCACACGCGGTCATGGTGGAGTGACCTGCACGAAATCCATGCTGCTCAGGCGGGATACAGGAGCAAGCCTCCAGGTACCTTGTCAACCGCCGAGTGATGAGAAGAGCCAGCAGTTTGTAGCAGCAGCTCTTTTTCGCGATAGCCCGCCATGAGGATGCGTCAAGAGGGCTGCCTTTGTTCTTCGGGATGATGCTAAGGAGAGCATTGCTCCAGCATGCTGGCAGACGTCCATGTCGTAGGCAGGCGTTGAACAGACTTGTCCAACAAGGAAACATGTCGGGCCGCATACTTCAGGTGTTCGTTGCGGATCAGGTCCGGCCCAGCCGCCTTGTTCGACTGAAGATATTCCAGCGCACGCAAAACCTCAAACACTGAAAACTCGGCGCCTAAAGCCTCACGCATGGCGGTCGTTTCCTCGTCCCATACACAGGCATAAAATGGGACCTCTCGAGGGATGGTATCCGTCGCCGCGTACATCCCTCTAAAGTGCTCTATTAGCACATCAGAGCTGATAGGGCATGCCGTCGGCCTGTCTCGCGTCAGCCATCTGTACGGCTCCTTCGATGCCCTTATTACTAACTTGTCCTCTTCTCTTGCAAGGTGCTGCTGACGGGCTGATTCGAGTATTCGACGGTACCGGCTTCTTACAAGGATGAAAAGAGGTCTCAATGCTGGATGCCGTCGCGCCAGTTCGCAAGTCAGTTGTAATGCGGTGGAGGCCATCTTACATGTCGCATTAAACCACGGGCGCTGGCGTCGCGGCCTCACCTCTGCCACTGACGATTTCAGGACGTCGGTTAAAGTGCAGGCGTAAGAATCGATATCTGGATCGCGAGGAACAGGAAACAAGGCTGCCAGCTTGGGGCCTAATTTGGTCGGGTCCAGCGCCTTAGGAAGACCAACGTTTCTTCCGGGTGGAGCTGCCTCTCGCGTGAGAAGCAACTCGATTCCCACTGGAACGTGCCATCTTAGAGAGCTGCCTTCGCATAGTGCATTATTCTTGCCAATGTAAAGAGATCTTTCCGGTTGGACATTTGTCGCAAATATGTCGATTACCGACCGCCCCATGAAACCTTCGAACGTGGAGATGCTGCTATCGGAGAGTAGACGACATCCGAAGTCCCCGAGCAGCGCGAGCAGAGTGCGTGTACGTAGTTCATCCGGCTTGTCGATGCGTGTGTTTAGATCACCGGCCAGGATGAGTGGAGTGGACAGAGAAGGAAGGGCATGCATTGCGCGAGTGATCTTGTCAATCAGAACCGTCGTATTCTCACTGGGTGAGGGACGAACATAAGCGGCTATGATACTACATCTGCTGCCGTTCAGTACCAACAAATCGTCCTCTGCAAGTACTACTTTGACATCCCCAAGCTTCTGGTTGTACAGCAACGATACCCCGCCGCTCGGTCGACCTCGCCCTGAGGGAGGCCGAGCCAAGCAGTGGAATGCGTAGAAACCCGGTAATTCAAATTGCTTTGTTTCCCAGGTCTCCGTAAGAACGACGGCATCAATGCCTGAAAGTGCAGATTGTGGCAGTAAAGATAGTGCCCGTGAAGCGCCTTCTACATTCCATTGCACGATGGTTATCTTGTCAAGCAACTCTCCGCCGTCTGCGCCAATTCTCAGTCGAACCGACGGCCCTGGGTCCAACCTCTGCTCTGTGGACGACCGTGAGTTCTGCTGGAGTGCGGATCGTTGTGCTGCGAAGTCCGTTGCGACTGCACGTTCGCGAGTACTTGCTTCAGTACTGCTTCCAGAGACGAGAGTGTAGCTGGAAACCATTCTTTCTGACCGGATGAAGTTCTGTCGACGGGACGCGGTTTGTGATGAGTGGCCCGAGCACGGGTTGAAGAGCGGCGGCGAGGCGTAGGTGGCGGTTTCGCGAGAGACGCACTGGGAGGGTGGGCCGCTTTGTCCGGGTGCTGATGCGCCTGTAGCCCGCTGGTCCCCGGAGGTCTCTTGAATGTTGCATTCTCCGGTTCGGACGTCAGTACCTTTTTCAGTTTCAGCGGCTTTACTCCTAAAAAAGCTTTTATCCTTCGTGCCAGGATTGCCGCGATTTTCATGGAAACGTCTCCCTTGTAGGAGTACCGACCGCTTTCAACAACTTGTCGTTGTATCACAGTCAACGGCAGTGCAAAAAAGGGTGTATCTTCCTCAGCCGCTTTTGAAGAGATAGCATCATTCCCGGCCTTGCATTCTGCCGAGAAAAGCGGGACGGACAGCACATGAAGTTCTGACTCGGGTCTACTCGCTTTCAGCTTCGCGCCAAAACTTTCCACCGTCTCAATGTAGGTGTCTTTCTCGAACTCCATGCACTCATGATAGCCGGCCTGAATAAAGACGGTCACCGGACCATCCGTCCTGCTGATATATTTCTCAGCTTCTTCAACGATGCTCTTCGCGTCCATTCCTTTTGCTGAGCGGACAGCTATAGACGTCTTTTCGTAGGTTGGTGCTTTCGTAGTATATTCCGTCCAGGTCACAAAGCCTGCTCGCTCTTACAGCTAGAGCTCTTCCAGTCATCTGAAAATATCTTGATGTTTGTTTTCCCTTTTTGCCACTACTGTTTTATTAGTGGGAAAGCTTCGTAGTTGTTCGCCCCCGATGGGAAATTTAACAGAGTGCTATTCGAACGTGAGCGGTTGCTCAAGCAACGGATAAGAAATACAGGTGCATACTCATCAAGCAGCGAAGCAGTCAGGAGCTGACAAACCTGCTTCTCTATGGAGCTACGCTCTTCACCCGGTGGCTGACAAGATAGCCTTTCGTACCGGCGCTTATTGTCCTCGGGCAGGTTTTCGTAGGCTGTTCTATGTGGTCCATAAACCGTACCACAATTATTCGGTGGTCAGGGTTTAAACCGCTTGCTTGTCGAAGAAGCTTCAACACCTTCCGACGTTTCAAATAGCAGGTCTTGTTAAATCGGGGCTGTAACTGCCTTGCTCGTCTGCATTACAAAAAGGACCCTCAATACTTGAACGTTTTTTCAGTCCATCTTCTTTTTTGTCGGTGGTGCCACCAACTATATGGCAATTGAAATCGCCGTATGCCAATCCGGGCAACCACAGGTTATGGTCTCCAAAACTCGCGCCGAACACGTCGGCTACATCTTTATTGGCGTACTGAGGTGGCAGGTAAAACAGTGTAGGTTGAAGTTACCTTCGTCGTAAATGCATGTTCTTCCTCTCTAAAAAAAAAAAAAAAGTTAAAGCCACCAGCATCATAAATGCATTTTCTTCTTCTCTTAAAAAAGTTGAAGTCACCTGAAATGCGTGTTAACCAGTATAACTACGAAAGGGCATGCTCGCGCATGCGCCTGCCGTAATTATAATGAGCTGTTTTATCGTCATCTTCTCGTTCCAACTTCCTGGTTAGTTCCCATGTCATCGAATTCATTAAACGGAAACTGTCAAAACAAAAATACGAGGAATAGAGTTTACTTGTGTGTAAGGTTTTTGTCACTCGTATATTGAATACAAAGGCATTTGACTATGTTCGTAACACAATACACAGTGCATCTGTATTCAATGAGAAGTTAAACTTGTGTTATAGACAACATAAGCCGTTAGCCACTAGTAACGTGAAGTAATCGATGGTTAGATTTATTCATTGCTTTACAAGTACACATGTATCCCTCTTATATCAGTGGCGCTTAAAGCGGCAGCATAAGTAGGCAGGTTGAAATATCTAGGGTTTCACCAATAGTCCTTACAGCAGTATGGTCGTTGACTCTCAGCGGTGTAACTTTTGAAGACTTACTATCTAAATTCAATGATGACGTGCAATTCGTAGAAGCGTTGCAATTATGACAATAGATTATCTGATCGCACAATGTGTTGTACATGACTTCTACATGAACATCCGTTGTCGAGGAAAGTTCCTTGAAATCTCTTCGTTGTGCCTATGCAAATTCTGCATGTGGCAGTGCGATTTATATAATTTTCAACAATGCGATAGAGCAGTTCCGTTAGCTTGACTTTTGAAACCGCCATGAATATACATATATCTGGATGCTTGTTTTATTTTTCACACAATGCAAGTAAACCAACACTCGGCTAGCTAAGGCTATGTAAAAATAGCAATGCTAAAAAAAAATTCGATTAACAAGAGATATCGGACCGGCGATACCTAAGCAGATGACAACCATGACTAGCGTACTAGTTATTTAGACAACGTATATATATATATATATATATATATATATATTTTTTTTTTTTTTTTTTTTTGTGCAATTACTCATATTAAGTATGCATACAACATAGATAATTATACATATTATACAATTATACAGTCAGCTGCTCGCGGCATGTTATTCGAGAAAGGCAGTGCAGTGATCTCTTCGCAAGGGCCAGGCAGGCAGACGCATGAAACTTCGTACATGCCTGAGGGCACAGTCGACAGATGCACTCCGTGTACTCCTCGTGGAAGCTCGTACTCGAACAGACCAGGGATGATAGCCATGAACTATGTTTCTAGTATAGACCTGGCGATTGTCACATCCAAGACCAGACCAGAGGTGAGACCAGAGGCGGAAATCAACGCAATCTTAAAGCAGGCTCTTAGTAGGGCCGGTATACCAAGCACCCTTGAGCCTAGGTTGGGCCTCAAAGACGACAAAAGACCCGACGGCGTCACCACCCCGCTATGGTTCAAGGGCAAATGTCTGGAATGGGAGAATAATAATAATAATAATAATAATAATAGGCTGACCAAGCAATATCACAACTTATTGCGTCTAAAAATTTCATTATGTAGTATTTTTTACATAGGCAAGAAATGCCTAACGCACACGCACATAGAGTTTTAGCTTAAAACGATTTAACGAATAAAACACTTAGAAGAACACGACCTGACAGCACCAACATTTAATTTCCTTTTGGGATTAATTAGGTGAGCCCATATGTGGCGAATTAGGTCGAAACATCGGGTCCAAAAAGTAGGTAGTCGGGTACTGGTTTGAAACAAGCCGAGTACCTGTTAGTATTAGGGATTACATTTCTGTGTTATTTTATACTGAGTGCGTAAATAATGTACGATCCTCATATTATATTGTGCCCATTCAGTCACTCTGCTCCTGTCTCTCAAATGATAGTGCGATACGGTACGTCTTAGGCCAAGAAGATTGTCTCCGAGTGGTCATGTTTGTTTTCCCGCTCCTGTTCTTAGACTGATACGCCACCTTTTTTTTTTATCTGCTACCGAGCGTCGTTAATACTAAGCCCTTACTGGAAGCCCCGACACATGCAGCTCTCAACTTAAAGCCAGATAACGACATACGGTTGATACAATCGGAATACCGGTGTAACACGTATCGTGGGTCTCTTATAAGTTGTCAAAGTCCGACCTTTGCATAAGGGCGTCTCATACGTCGAACGTCGAACAAAGAAAGACATGCAAGAATAGCCAATGTATTGTATCAGTAGCAGCGCAGAGGCAAAAGTGTCGCGGCGGCCGTAAAGAGGCGCATATATACATATATATATGCAGTATGGCCTTGTCAGTGCTTGACACGTTCTCGGCCCCAGACCTTGTTTTTTGTCATTCCATCTGAGAGTATGTTGACCATAAATTGAACTAACAGCACCTGTCATCACTTGTCATCTCTGGCTGTGTATAGATGAATATATATAAAATGTATACTTTTCGGCAGGGGCTCATAGACGCGTGAGCGTACATTCACTCGCGATGGCCTGCTCTGATGGCTGAAACGACTGCAAAGGCAAACCTACCGTAAGTCTGTGAGGAAAGCAAGATACAGATTGCCACTGCAAAGACTGTGAAGGCCGGACTAATCCGGAGCTGTTGTCATGGTGAAAAAGGACTTCATTGCGCATCAGCTAGGCTTTGTTCGCAGGTCTTCACGCAAACGCTTTGTCATGTGGTATGTAGTGTGGAATACTATGCTTATATGACTGCTGGACCCGTCTGTAAGTAGTCAATGACAATACTCCGTTGCGAATCCCAAAAAGCAGTGGCCATTACCTTCCGAGCCGCCAAAACTCTGCCCGCCTTTTTCGGCGAATCCACCAAGTGCTGTCCACTACTCTCTGATTGCTGTTTTGATGCAGGTGCATAGTGATGGATCCACGGTCACGGATCGGCTGCAAGTATCTGTAGGTTGAAGCAAAAGAATTCACAAACACGGCTGCAAGATGTAATTTTGTGCATGAGTTTGATCGATGATCAACCACGATGGCGATACTCACCTTGCACACAGCTTTTTCATTTCTAATTGTTTGTAATCTAACCCCATCCACCGAGATGTCAAAGATCACAGCTATTCTTCGCCTTACATTAACTCGGCAATAATCCTTGAAGATTGGTCGATTGTTGGCCACATTTAAGTTTGTTAAAATAAATGTTTGCCAGCGCTGGTCCATAGTACCTATAGACTTTGTCTGACTCGGTTAAGCAAAAATGCTTTAACGCAGTACGGAATTTGTGTTTCTCCATGGCTATGCGAAGTGCTGATAAACATTTTCTGCCACACGTACTTTGAACGTCGCTTTTTGTTGAAACCTGATATGTGAAAGTGTATAGAGTTATACTTCTACTTCTTGTACTACAAAGATCATTGGTGGTAATATGCATTGGCTCTACATGAAAAGCAAATTAATAATAGCAATATATATATATATATATATATATATATATATATATATATATATATATTTCCAGTAAAGACCGACAGGAAGAAGACTTCTCTTCTTCTTTCTGTCGGTCTTTACTGGAACAATATAAACGTTTAATTACTCTGAATAGACATATTTTCTCTTGCTCTGACGGATCTAGAAGTACTTAGCTTTATCGACCGATGGTTGGCTTACAATATTGCGCGTACAGAGAAAACATATGTATATACGTATACTCATCAAGGCTTGAAAAGTCGAGTCAACGGAACTGCTCTGTCGCATTGTTGGAGGTGATATAAGTCACACTGTGGCCTGCAGAGTTTGCACAAGCATAACGAGGACTTTTTATGAAACTTCTCTCGAATACAGATCTTCATGTAGAAGCCATGTACAGCAAATCGTGCAATTAGACGTCTATTCTCATAATTTCAGCGCTTCCGCAAACTACGCGTCATTGTCTGGGTTTTATTAAAAAAGCAGATTCTCCCATTCAGACACGTACTCGTTGAAAGCTGCCGGTTTCGGTAAAACGTGTATTTTTTCTGTAAATCCTCAACATTTGACGGAGACGACACCAGTAAATAGACTAATCTGTTAAGACGGCCGTAATTTGGTCAAGCGCCTTACAGGTTAACTTCAGTCGATATGGCCATATCACCTGTATACTGTAAGAAGCAGTAGGCGCAATCTTCAGATTGAAGAAATGAATGGCCACGTCCATTCATAGCTTATAAGGGTCTCGGATACTGTTTAATGATTGTAGTCCGTTTCGAATTATTTTCATCCATTTGCTTTGAGAAGTCCGTACCTCGAGACTACCCGAGACTACTACGTACCACGAAGATATGACTTCTAGGTAAAATAAGTGTGAGACATATTCTGTAGATTTTGAACTCAAGCGAAGTTTGTCGATTCCAGCCAATTTCTACGTCAAAACTTCATTGTACTTGTTTTACTTATATTTACCTTCAACTTATTCCGGTGGACGTCATGCTGCAAGGTCGCAAGGGATTGTTTCAAATGAAATTGGCTGCGAGAGTATAACACAAGATCGCCTGCATACATAAGGACGTCAACTTACGAGCGCCGACTTTGTATCTCTTCAGGAAGGTCGTTCACCAGCAGAATATCACACTGGGCAACACCAGTGGTAGGTCTGCAAGATCGCCATGTGTTCAGCGGCTCCACCATCTATGATAACTTGCCCTTCTTGTAAAATGCCTTTAATAATTATTCCTAATATATTCAAAGAAACGCCGCAAAAAGTCAGGTTGTTAAGTACAATCGTTCGTGCGGCTGTATCAAAGGCCGCTTTGAACTCTACGAACTCTACTGCAAAGAGATAAGCCCTACTGCAAAGAGATAAGCCCTATTCGAAGTGCCTGTCGTGCACAATTTCGAAGTACAGCACATGCTGTCATTGTTGACCGGCCCCTTCTGAGGCCGGTCATATATATATGTTGCTTATATGTGTTGCTCCGGCAGCTTTCTGCCAACGTTAAGGAAATGTTTGAATCGATGGGCTGGGATAGCCGACAGAAGTTTTTAGATTTCGCTCTTCTTTGCAATATCTCGGTAAGATGATAGAGCCAAGGATCCCCTTCTTCTTCAGGGATAATGCTAAAGGGACTGGCTTTCCATTTCTTGGTTTTGATTTCACATCAACAATAGATATTACATCACGGCCGGATTTGCTGACGTCGAAGAACCAGCTTTCCACACAGCGGAATAAAAATATCCAAAGAAAGCCGTGTGGAAAGGTACCGATTAGGCTAACCTCGTACGTGAATCTGCGGCTCCGATTTCCTTTGCCCAGGGGCACTAAAAGTCAAATCGTTTAGGAGGATTTTAGGCATTCGTCTTATGTCATGAAGTTAGGCAGCATCTGCCTGGTGTCAACAGAACCAATAGACTGGTTCGGTATCGTTTGCTGCTCAATTTTATAATGAAGCATGAAGCCACACGCCGTGGTGTATAAAAAAATCCATATTTACCGCGGAAGCAAAATGCAGTCAGTCGCAGAAACGACCGTTGGCTTGCTTATGATTCCAGAAATATGCCGGTTCTAGGATAAGCCAATATAAAAATTCCAGCCTATGTGCACATACTGAGTGTTGTTTCTGGTGAGAGAAACGTTATGACTTTAAGCTCACTTCCGAAAGGTGAAAGACGAAGTCGATCTGCATGCTCTATCTCATTTACGGTTAAACTGTGCAGAGTAACTCTGTCACACGATAGACGCGATACGTTTTTCAGCAGTAAGGCGCTCCCACTCAAACCAGCAATTTATTGGAGGGGTGGCTGGAAGATCGTGTAAGCAAGTGACAATGCAAGCAAAAATTACTTGCGGATGCGAAACACCCGGGTGTATTTGTTTTAGACTGCTGAGCAACACATTTCGATATAACAATATTGGTCTACGCGCTGTTTCTACTAAAGAAACATTCGCTTTGAACGGAGTTGTGAACGATTTACGGCCTTAAATCGAATCGGAAATCTGAAAAAAGAACGGTGCTGGTAACTGCACTGTCTATATAGACTTGAATATATCGAGAATAGCCCCTGTTCAGACAAAATTTCAACCTTGTTAGGACACTTTCATGTTCGCTCCAGTAAGATTTAAATACTAAGAGCTTATATATATATATATATATATATATATATATATATATATATATATATATATATATATTGCAAGTATCATTGCACTTACAAGGTGGTTAGCACATAGACGTGTAATGTATAATCAATGCAAGCATCTTTTGTTCGCGAGGCTACATAGCGTCCGTCCCATTGAGCGAGAAAATGCAGAGATAAATGCCGATGCCTCCAGTAATTAGTCGCGTGGTACTTGCGCGTAGCGCAATCTTGCGAGCAGGATCGTTAAAGATATTCGTCCCCTACCTGATGAAACTCGCGACTATAACAGACTAGGTAATGGATCCCGCAAGATATGCTGGAAACGCTCAGTAAGTGGCGACTTCATCCTGATTTAAATGACTTTCTCTGCTGGTTGGTTTGCAGCAGACTCGGCACTGTGCTGAACACGTCAAGCAGAGTCAACCTGTGTCATGTAACTAAAAAGCATTTCTCGAGTTGCGTTCTTCTGGAATGTCAACCCAGTAGGTCACTGCCAAAACATTTAGTTATAGTTTCTTTCTGATTTCTTTCTTCAGCAGCAACGATGGCGGTGGTATGCTTGTGCGGAAAGCAAACTAGAACGCAAAAAAAGCGAATCGTTTTCATGTAACAACGTACTACGGATATTATCGAGGCGATGGGCGTACCGAGAACGCCCCTTTTCCACAAGAGAAGGGAGACCCAAGGAACGCCGACATTAAGAAAAGCGACACAAGCGCTTACCCCCTTGCAGTATCCTGTAGGTTTTCTGTGATCATAATTGAACCGTCCATTGAAAAAATAAAGCCACCTCAGCAAAGTGCAAGAAGCGAGAACCTTTTACTAGTTTTAAAATGCTCGTATTAAATACGGTCTACTCTCGGCCCTCAGGGCGCTGGGTTTGGCCTCTCGTGGAAGTACTGCCATAAGCTTACGCGGAGTTGGGATCGAATCCAAACCATTGGGCATATTGATGTGTTTATACTACTAATTACATGTCTATATTTACAATTATACTTATATTTATGTTTATACTCACACATGTCAATAAGTATCGCTTCCAAAAAACGTGTGTCGTCCGGGAATCATATCAGCGACCTCCAGGGTTAGAGTGGCTGACCACATCTCCCATTCCGTTTCCTCCCGATATATATATATATATATATATATATATACATACAGAGAGAGAGAGAGAGAGAGAGAGAGAGCGAAACGTCTATTTCTCCTTCCCGAATAAAACGGTGAAACAATGCAAAGCAGGTAAGCGGTGATTGGATGAGATATGCTCGTTTCTTTTCATGTTTGTTATATTTGGCAAGACCACTTGGCCTACCGTAGCGGCGCGAATGCAGCGAAAGGAGGAGAATTGCTTTCCGAGGAGGAGAGCAGCACCAATAAAAGACTACGGCAACAACAACAACAACAACAACAAGAACAGCGGAATGGCCTTGTGAGACCATTCGTGCACGGGTGGAACATCTGGCTTATTCTAAATATATATATATATATATATATATATATATATATGGCGAGAAGCTAAGGAGGCTGTTGGTAATGATGGCAGATTCCATTGCACTATCTGCGTGGCTTCCATCTGGTCCTCTGCACTAAGGTCTAAGAGAAACAGAACGCATGCTGCTCTGCACTGAGATGGTGACCAGGGCGTCGTGTTAACGTACAACCTAAGGTAGGTTAAATGCTAAAAGCTGTCCGCTTTGCAAGCTACAAGGAGCCAGAGAGAAGCACACAGCGCCAGACAGTGGTCGAGGATAGGGCTTATGCGTGAGAAAATCCTCCTGTGAATCCAACTCTGCAAGCCGGGGGGCCATCTGCAGGGCAGAAGTTCTTCAATGAGTCGAGGCCGCACCTATAGCATTCTAGAGAAGGGAGACCGAGGCAGAGAGGGTAAACGCAGTGACGCCACGTGTAGATACGTCTCTCCGAATACGCGAGAGTGTGTTTCCAGATGTACGGAGAGATGAACGAAGATCGATGACAAGATCTTCCTTCTGTTGCCGATAACATGGTTTATCGTTATCATATTCGACACATGCATCGGCCAGTTCTTTCTCTTTTTTGCGCGCATAGAGAAAGGGCGCCTTATGGATAGATAAAAAGAGAAAGTATATATATATATATATACATATATATGCATATGTTTATATCGTTCTCTCTTGTTGTCTTTCTATCTGTATCTATACGAGCAATAGCCTGCGTGCGTGGGTTTCTGTGTCAGCGTTGACGTATCTTTAAATGCTTTCCTCTACTCTTTCCATAGGTCTCTTGAGAACAAGGTTCATTCTCGTATCGAGATGTTCGTTATCTTCGAGAGAAGGCGAGGGAAACCGTCATGACAGGTCATTGTACAAAAATATCTCCCTTTTTATAGAATAAGCGCATGATCTGCCTTGCTCCCGCTGCTCCCGTGGTACTGTTCAGTATTGCTATTATTCGGCTTATTGATAACATTACTATTGCGGCAACGTCTACTACTACTATATTCTTTACCACTGGTACGTTTTTTATTGTTGTTGGTTTGTGCTTATTGTGGGAGGAAACAACATGTGTTTACGCACACCCGGTACGGATAGTAGTACTGTGGGTGGCGTAAAGCCACTGTCAAAAAAAAACACTTTTACTGAAAGGCCTCACGATGAGGAGAGTACGAGCTGGTACCCTAAAAAACCCTACAAAAACTTCAAGCCCTGACTGCTCTGACCGTTGGGTTTTGTGAACAGAGCGCGTATCGCGGCGGTCTGTACCGAGTCTTTCCGTTGGATGATGAAGCTGGTGATCGCGGCGGTGGCGGCAAATGATGAGGCAATCCTTAATGCTGAGTGATGTTCTCACTTTGAGAGTCGTCGTATGTGACAGTGCCTTTACGCCATTTGTTTGCAAGTTACAGGCAGTTTCCATGTGATTGCAGCCGCTATTGGTACTAAAAAAAAGTACTACCAATAATACCTACTATTGGTACTGCTGCTAGTACTATTACTACCACCACTATTACGCATACACTACAACGGGTACAACTGCTACAACCGGCGGAGGCGCGGTGTTTGTGTTTATCGTAGCCTGATACAACGTGCGTGGTCGTTATGTGTTGTGGTTTTGCAGCGCACCAAAAGATTGGCAGGATCGAAGAAGCAGGATTTCTTAGGAATGACCGACGTGTGACCGACGACGACGACCTGGGGGTTGACGACTTCGACTTCGACGCAGGCAGCCAGGAAGCAAGGAGGCTTTGTGAGTTGCCATTTTTGCTTTGCCTTCCACGCTTGAGCTTTGCCAAACTGGCCAACTGAAAGGATAAGCACGATACATGTGGCCGACCCACTCTATGTGAGTAAGTATCTAAAAAAATCCTTTTGAGGCTGACTGTCAGCCAAGGTTTAACGCCCATGGGACTGCTTCTCGCATTGCTCATGTATAGACGGACGACCCCCATAAATACAAATGTAGGGCAAGGGTGGGGCTCGAACTCGTGCACCTATCTAGTGTCTCCTCCGGTCGCGAGGCGCAGACGCATGCCAGCACGCCACCGACCGGACTCGACATGTGAAGGAGTATCTGTGTGCTGGTAACTAGATGTACTAGTTACCAGCACACAGATACTAGACATGTATAAGTTGGGTCACGGATATACGGCGACGGGCACACAAATCATGACGATAATGTTAACGATAACGTGCCGATTTTGACATACAGCTCTGGCTGATGGGCAGTCGAACCGCTAGCAGAGGTCGGAGGGAAAATGGACATTTGCGTTAGCATGGCGATGGTTGTCGCTTTTGCGAGGCACCAAGTAAGCAATCGTCCCATAGACTGCCAAATGCGCTCTCACGGATTTAAATGCGAGCCTGATTCAATTCCGAATACGAACATGACTCTGTATGGGATGGCGTGCGCGGTAATCTCCATGGTCGTGGCGTTGAAGACTGAATGCCGCAGGCACAAAGCTGGGAATTCGCACATAGAAAACAATTATTTTTTTATTCTACGTTTCGTGTGTGTCGATCAGTCATCCCACAAGGCGCTGAGGGAACAGGAGGGATATATTCCTATGACGTTTATGCAAATGTCTTCTAAAATAGCCTAGGCTACATTTTCTGACCTCACTACAACAGTTCTCAAGTAACGACTTTTTGGTGCTTACATAAGCTTGCCATTATCGGTGTGATGTATTACACAATTGAAAGCAATAAAGTGATTTAATACTCGTAATCGGACACATGCGTAGAGCAAAGCCCAAAAGACGAGCATTAATGGCGAAGTTAAGCCAAACTAATGATGTATATATTAACTAGCCTAGCAAGGGCTGACAATTGAGGCTATGCTCAACGTTTGATTCGGTAAATTCTTTATCCATACGTTAAGCCAACTTCACGGTTATTTTTACTGCCGAGTATTTATATCGGAGTGAAGAAAATATCTGCAAGAGTGGCTTTGGAAGTGGCGCGTTCGACCTTGGCAAAACACTTGTTCTCTTGACGCGGTATTTCTTATAAATTGCTAATATAGGCTTAATTAGATTTAAATACATAAAAAAATATATATATATATAGATATGTCTCAGTTACTGTGTCTTACTAGACGTAGTGTCGTGGTAGCCCATACATTAGCTGTCTGTGTTGTGTACACATGTTCGAAGATTTGCAAGATTGACCATGTCTATTGTAATAAACTCTAAATAATATTCGGAGCCCCTGGATGTGTTGTTGATTCTCTCTTGAATGAATAATGCCAACTGCTACAAACTATTATTTATTTTCAGTATATTGTGTCTAATGATTTTTTTCTATTTCTAGCAATATACATGAAAATTGTACTGTAAATACGTTCTATATATATATATTATATATATTATCTATATATATATATATATATATAGAGAGATATATATTATATATATATATATATTATATATATATATATTATATATAGATATATATATATATATAATATATAGATATATATATATATATATCTATGATTATAGATATATATTACTATATATATATATATATATATATATATACGAATATACCACATACATATATATATATATATATATAAACATGCGGTTAGCTCAAAAAACTTATCGTCCAAAACCAGCGTTAGGCCAAGGCGGCATAAACATATTGTTGCAAAAAACGCACACACACACACCGCATCGGTGACTTCTCACCGTGGAATGAAAAAGCAAAAATGCGTTCAATTATTTCTTTGGACCAGAGGCCGCACTATACCGTCATATAGGACACATGGAGCGGCTCTTCGTGACTCACGTGAGGCTTCTTGATTGCTCAAATATGACAGTTTTGTTTATTAACACTGCCACTCAGATATAATACTCTTTTTAATAGCAGCAGAAAGCAAGTCTACGCTCGCATATTTAGACTTGCTAGACTCAGCCACGCCCATTACATTGTTGTCCAACTGATTCAAACTGGGGTTGTTTGGCAAGAAGAAATGAAAACGGCTTACTGAGCTTGTTGCTTGAGAGGAAAGAGAAGCAAATGGCACCAAACAAAACTATTGACTTCTGAAGCCTCAGAGAACATTTGTCTGACTTATATCTGGCATACGAATTGTACCAGAGTTCCTTGTGAACAAGCCTGCGCAAGGTCGTTATGGACTTGTTCTATTTTTCTGTATTTGCAAAATCGGTTGCCATCCGTTTAACTGTCCGCTGACTTTCTTCAAAGAAGTTTGCAGTTTTATCAGGGACGCTTAGAGCGGCAGCAATAGCGAACATGTTGAGAAATGTAGGGTTTTCTCCAGCACTCGTTGAGACAGCATGGTTATTGACTCGTAGTTTCTCAGACGTTCATTATCTATTCGCAATACGCATCGCTCAAAGGACATTCGATCTGCAACAAAGATTAAACCGGCGATATCTTGGTAGATGACAACTATAACTAGCCCATTAGCCCCCTAGATCACGCCGCGCCTCATATATATATATATATATATATATATATAATTAGTTAGAAGGACTCTTACTTTGAACGGATGAACATACGAAACCGAACAATATGAACATTCATATTAATTCGTCGGGTAGACATAAGCATATATGCTGTTTAGCCGTCGTCGTCGAGTGCTGTTAAACGTGTTTTTTTTTTTAAGGACTTAACTAGGCAATTTTCGGTGCATACACGTATACCACACAGGAAGCTCTCTTGCAAATGTGAGCCGGGCCGGCAGTATGGGGTCCAACCCACAAGGCTCGTCGTGTCCCCGTCCGGTGCTCCAACTGGTGACAGCCGGAGAGGGCATCATAGTCGGAGAACCGCGTTTGGTGGGATTCCTCCTCGAGGGCCGTGGGGAGATGCGCTCTGCGTAGGCTGTTTGGTACCGCCTTTGTTTTCGACAACTTTTTTTTACAGGTTTGTGGCACCTCCCCTTATTGAACAAAGGCGGCTCCATCATAATTATGTTGACTTATAGATCGATGCTGTAATCTGGTCCTGTTGTCCATATTGGAAGCTGTGCGCGCCGCTCCTCCATGCCGTCCCGTTTCTCCTACCATAGATATATTAGACGCCGACGCCTTTTGTTCTTTTGCAGCGGTTCTCTTCTAGACCGCGGCTATTCTCAGCCTTCAAGCCGCTTAGTCACTTTGGGGGTCGTCTTTGAGGCTACGGTGCGTTTCGGGTGAGGACGTCTTGAGGCCTCGGTCGACAAAGACCCTTGGCCGTGTGTACAATGTTAATTTCCTGGCCGGAAGTGAACGGCTAAACAGCGCTTCCGGCCCACTATGGGAATAGCCTCGTTCGCGCACCTCTCCAGTCGGCATAGTGCAGAAACATAAACTTGGTGAGGACGAGGTCGTTGGCGTACCCAAGAAGGTCGATCCCAAGGGGCACACCCATCTTTCAACGCCTCTATGCGTGATTCAATCTTCAGCGGCAAACTAGCGTGTCAACGACTAACGAATCTTATTACCCAAGCGCCAGTCAATAGCGAACGTGATGCACTTTCTAGTCAGTTCTCTATGATCGATGTACTTCTCTTATTGCCTATATGTATAATTTGTTGTAATTTGCATATGTTCATATGCTAAAGCTGCATACAATTTTAACGCACAGGATAATTGCAAGTAAGTTCTTTCGCCTTCCCATTGAACTTGTAAGTTGTCGACGCTTTGACTTGGTTACGCTAGCATCCACTATTTGGGCATCTAAGAACATTTCGAGTGTTCTCCTAGGTCCGCCACTTTGTGCACTCGGTCTGTAAGGAGCGCGTTAACTAAACTAAGTAGGACTACGCCGGTTATCAACTATAGTGGCGCCCCAGTCGCCAGTAACAGGACGTGGTCGATACATTTTATGGGCCCCTCTAGCCTCGTTAGTCGTTACTTACGTCCACACCCATTCTTGCTCTTCTGTCCTCTCTGTCGCCATGCTGTGCTCCGTTGGCGTGATTCGAGTCAAGGTATACGCGTGCTACGTACTCAGGATTCCCGTCATCATGTGCGTCTCATCAGGTGCCGCCCCCACAGTGATCGCCATCGGAAGTGCGTCGTAGGAAGCACTAGCTAGATCGATACGAAACTTCACCAAAACAGCTTGACGTGACATTTGCAATGTGCCACCAACACGGTCACTCGTCACACATTGACTAGCACGGTAAGCGAGCGCTAGATTTGATAACGTTATATTCTCATTAGCGTGACATGCGTCAAGTGCGCACCGGCTGAGGTGCGCTCTCTACGTATAGTCGCCTGAATCATTGAATTGTCCCGTTTTATCCAATAGCGATCAGCTATATAGATATACATTTGTCCTTAGGTTGAAACTGACTCTATAAATATATAGTTAAGTTAAAATTTATCGAGCAGTTCTTTTTCAAGATTTTTTTATTTTAAAATTATATATATATATATTTAACAAGAAAATTTATTGACAGTGTCCGACATCGTTTCAGGGTATCCGGTCGACATCCGAATATGAATTGATAACGGTCACAGCGCCGACGTCCAAGTTGGAAAACAAAAGGAGCCGTTTAGGAGGCATTGCGCACCGAACTACGACTGTACCCGACATAATGAATCTTCAAAAGAAGGCTGTCCTGGTCGCGCTCGCGAGCTGTCTCGCGCTTACGGTATTTCTGCTCTGTTTTTTTCTACGTGGCAAAACAGATTCCCTGACCCACCGCGAAGGACCCTCTATGTCAGTGACGTACCGAGAGTGGGCTACCGCTATCGATGAACACCAATGTACACACATCTCGGAGTAAGTACTCGTGTGTCATGGATGTGTCACAACACGCAAGTTGTATGTGCTAGTCACATGGTACATGTACCGATTAGAGTAGTAGGACAAAGTCGGATTTTCCAGATCTGGAAATCCTGGGCATTTTGTAGACGCTGTGTATTCCGGCTGTAAAGCGGCGACCAGGCCTATGCTCCGTACATGATAGCTGATCGCACCAGTTTGTTGTATAGCTCCAGGTAGGACCGCAATTGTGATAGTGCAACGTTCCGAAAAATTCAGTTTGCCAACCTAGGCGATATATATATATATATATTTAATAAACATATACAAAAATATACACCGCCTTGTGTTTAAGCATTTTTAGACACATTAACGCACTATAATCGTACTTAACCACGCGCCGCGTGTGCCTCTTGTTTTCATAAACATGGCAGTAATGAGTGGAGGGTTGTATGGTGATGCACCATCTTGCTTTGCTTAGACATCTGTGCTCCCCGTTTTTTTATCCAATTGTGGCCGATCCACTCCGGTATTCACCTTATCTAAATTGGAAGCAATGAAGACCAATTAACCAAAGAGTGGCCGGTTCAGGTCTTGAACCTACGACCTGCCGAAGGAGGGCAAGGGTTTCCCACTAACCCACCTTGCTCGTGGCATATCGTGGCATTGCAATTGGTGCGCCGTTTGGTCTTAGTTAACTAAGCTAGTCAAGCGTCGGTGAACCCAGACGGCTGTATCGTATTGATGTCACCTGATGTTTTTATGATGACGATGATAATTATGATAAGATTCCTTCCTACCTGGCTTTCATTTTCAGGGATCTGTATTCGCGCGGGGCAACGGTGGCTGATGTCGCTGTGGCGACGCTGTTATGTCTCGGCGTTGTTTTGCCCGAGTCGCTTGGAATCGGCGGCGGTTTCCTGGCCATCTACTTTCGCCAGTGAGTCCACTCGCTGCACCCCTTTTTACGTTATAACCGAACCTTTATGACACGAACAAAAGCCATTTTGCTGTAATAGCACACACTGGATCTGCGTTCTTACACTAACCACATTCCTTGATATTAGAGTTAATGCAAGCGCGCGTTAAAAACGAATAAAAAAATACTTGAATGTGGCTGCGTTTGCCTCTAACGCAGCCCCATACGTATGCTACTCATCGTCCTAATTCACCCTAAGCAGGGGTCTAATGGGAATTTCGTTTGTACATCGTTCAGCTCATGAAATGAGAGACTCGTGTGGGATAGTACACGAAAACAGCCAAAGTTAAAAAGAAGGAAACACATTGCGCAAACGACAACTGTGTGCCTACCTATGGTGCGCGAATATATCTTGAATTGACTCCGAGCAGCCTTGAATTTTTCGCCGCAAAATCTTCAATTGACAAAAACAACGGCTTTATGCGTACGTTGAAGTGTTGCTATTCATTATCGCAAGAAGCAAAACTGTTAGCATTGCAGGGCATTGATACGCTGAAACCTCGCAATTTTATGGAACCTCGCAAACGTTTATTGTAACGCTTCACGTATGGCAGAAATAGGTAACATTTGTTAGCTCTATAGTGTATCGCACCAGCGCCAATACACGAGCGTGCGTGCAGTCTTGGATTGTCGTAACGTCCTGGTAAATGTATTTTGGTCTTGTCCTGTGCGTTTCACGCATATGTCTATGTCGCTGCGCCGCCACCGCTCAGCTCAACAGGCACGGTGCACTTTCTCGACGCGCGTGAGACCGCACCGAACGCTGCAACGAGGGACATGTTCATTGGCAAAGCTAACAGAGACATTGGTGCGTCAAAAACCAAGTGATACGGTAAATGAACATGCATACGTGCAACGTCACGCATAGATGATAGTGATTACATGCGATATGTCGGTGCATTTATTGCCATCATTGACATTTTACCTGTTATCACCTTTACATAGATTTATACACCTTTATCACCTTGACATGCCTTTGTACATGCCCGGCCTGCCCAGGGTAGGTTAAGTTCTCGCAGAGTATATAATATATGCATATATATATATATATATATATATTATATATATATATATATTATATATTATATATATTATATATATATATATATATATATATTTATATATATATAGATATTTATATATATATATATATATATTTATATATATATATATATATATATATATATATATATATACAAGCACATTTTAACACCAAATCGGTTGAAGTTTATATACGCGGCTTCGAGATACGTAGTAAGCGACATCTAGCGACGCGAATAGTGTCCGCCGTAATCGTTCGCATGCGCGGGAGCTCTGTCCATGACGGAGGAGAGACGCGACAGTTGTGTATCTCGTCCGTCCCATTGCGGCAATGCGTGTAAGAATGGCGTTCCATGACAAAATTCGACAACTGAGGAGTAGCGAGGTGTTACTAGGTTTCTGATAACTGCGGAACGACATTGTGAGAAGTGATCATGGCGTGTCAATGCGACATGCGAATGTTGGCCGCGGTGGTGGTAGTGGGGGCCGGTGTTGAAACAGTGAAGACAATTGTGTACGACGGAATAGGCTATTGGGCTATTGAGCTGCATCCGCGCAGTGTGTTCCTGCAAGAAGAACCTGCAAAAGCAGTGCAAAATTTGTCCCGACATTATAACTATGTACTCCAAACTAACTATAAACCAACTATATACGCGCCGGTGACGAGAGAGGTTGGTGCCATCACCTCGAGTCAGAAGTAAAGCGAGGCGGCATGCACCTCTCTCTAAAAAGATGCTAAGCTTGTCGCTTGGAATCGGCGGCAGTGCTTTCAGCAGGAAAGATGTTGTCAGGAGGCGAGATGATGCTTAGCAAGCAAGATAATGTCTTCCGACGTCCGAGGTCTAATGCCCATTGAATTCCTCGAGCAGAGGAGTAATAGTATGAGTAACAGTGGCTTGTGCCGCAAGACACATAACTACGGCCTGGACTGCTCATGAAGGGAGTGATTCTGCTCCACATTAACGCGTGTCCACACGTCTCCAAAGTCACACAAGGCAATTCTCAAAAGAGGTCTTATTCTCCTGTAGGTGTGGCAATCCACGTACTTATTAGTATATAAGTTTAGTCTATCGCAGTCTATGCATTAGTCTGTTGTTTAAAGACGAGGATATCCAGCGGCTCCTAAGGTTGCTTAACTGCCTAATTAAGATTAAGTTGACTTGCTCATGTCAACTTCTTACATGATTTGGTCATACGTGCTAAGTAGGAGATGGTATGTACTGCTAATCTGCGTTGGCTGGAACAGATAAAATTGTTCAACCTGGTCTATGCTTTTAACTCCCATAGAATTATATCAGAGAGTCTTTGAGAAATATTTAGAAGGCGACATAGGAAATTTGAACATGGTCTGCGAACTCTTGTTTCGAAGTGAGAGTGATTTTACCAAAATCGGTGACACGGGTGCCCGACATAGGAACATAAAATGTGCAATTGCAAAACAGTCAGTCCAGATATATAAAGTCTGTACAGAACTAGGCACATCGTCATATTCGTTAGATTCTACTTATATATATATATATATATATATATAAGTAGAATCTAAAGGTGCCAAATATATATATATATATATATATATATATATATATTTGGCACCAACTCGATGGCAATCAGAACTGCGGTTGCGGAGTGAGTAATGTTTCCCGGCGGACATGCGAGTAAGTGCATGCATAACTGACCTATCCATCAGATCAACCAGTTGTCATGGCTCTAGAAGCGCACACAGCTATCTAGTACCTCATAGTAATTGCTCGAGGGTGCCTCCGCGAACCACTATACAGATGTGGAAGATATATATATATATATATAGACATGTAACCTGTCATCGAGCCTTCTATAGGTAAACTCCTTTCGGTACGGGCTCGCTACGGTATTTTATTGTTACCTTCTTTTTTGCTACGTTTAGAGTGCTCATACTGGACTTATTTATGGGATTTCTCCAGCAGAAGAATACAAAAGCAGAGCAATTCCGCTGATGCTGGGCATGTGGTCACGCGTGCACGTACACGTATCTCTGGATATATGTATTTAATAGAATATCTAATCGTCTTATTGTGCACAATGGATGTGATTCTGCCAACATCAGAGAACGCCACATTAATCACAGAATTAATACAATTATTACTATTATGGGTGGTTTAGATAGAAATAGAAAGGCTAGCGCCCTGTTCTTAAACTCAAAAAAATAGGATAGAAACCACGCTATATTCTGCGTAAAGGGGTGATGTCTCTACTCTCTCTCTCTCTCTCTATATATATATATATATATATATATATGACATTTAAGAACATATTAATTTCAAACTCGTGACTGCAGAATACTGAGCAATGACAATATGAAAGTTTCTCATGAAACACGCGCCATTTGTTGCGGCGTGAATAGGACCCGAATCGGTTGCTGTGCCAGGAGAGATACGCGGATATCGTGAGCTGCTTGACTTCATAGGCTCAAACGTCACTCAACGGGATATCTTTGAGACTGCTATTCGGCTTGCGCGGGACGGCTTCGTCGTGGGTAAACACATGGAGCGCGCCATGCAAATGAAACGGGACATCATTTATGCATCCGATGAGCTGAGGTTTTGTGGAATGCCACCTTATTTAACATAACGTGGTTATATAATATATATCTATATATATATATATATCTATATATATATATATTATTTATTATTTAATGTATGGTTACAGGGAAATGTGAATAACTAACTACACTTGGTTGTGAGGAGTTCTAACCAGTCGAGCTTGTCCTCAAGGCAGCCTCTCATTGAGCCCATAATTGCTGCCGCATTGCCGCGCTGAACTGCCAGAGATAGTCGCTGAAGTAGAAAGTCAAAAGCTCTTTTGTCCCCTGTCGCCTGTTCGATTCGTTTGCCAATCTTCTGTACGAGCGACCATATATATATATATATATATATATATATATATATATATATATATAGAGAGAGAGAGAGAGAGAGAGAGGACGATCAAAAGGTCAAAGCCAATTCACATTTTTGACTTCAAAATGCTTTTGCCTGTGTAGCTTTAAAACTTGGAGCGGTCTGTTGGCTCTTGGATGGTGGACCTAAACCGACTGATAACTCGAGTGACAGCCACCCGCATTCAGTAGAAAATTATTTATTGTGGGCATCTCTAAGATATTATATGCCTATTATATGAGCAAAAGGAGCTTTACACAATCTGACTACTGTTGCAGTGCATGGGTACGGATGACTTGTTACTTAAAAAGGCACCTTCCGTTCGTAATGAAGGTGATTGCTGGGAACAGGCGTAGATCAATCGCAGTGACTTAACACAAACGGAACTGTGAGCACAAAAACTGTCGTTTTCAACCTCTTAACCTCTGATAAAAGACTCTCCTCAAAAGGGGACTCTGTGCATCTAGTAGGTCATTGCACTTGTGATTACTGTGAGCTGCTTCTAGGAAACCAGACTGTTAACACCTATACATACTAACAGAAATTGTACTGTTTAAAAATGTCGTTCTAAGAAACGTTCACGTACCGCGACACTGTGTGACTATGAAACATGACGATGTATTTCATTGTAAGTCAATTAGGACATTGTGATATAAGGGAATACTTCGTTTGCTTGATCATCTCGCTACGTTGTCCTTTTTCCTCCGAAAAAAAAATCGATGTGCGGCAGATTTTGTAGTGGATTTTACGTACTGCACGACGCATAAAACGACACAAACATGCTGATATGTGGCTCTATTTTTTATTTCCTTAGAAGAAAATTGATCTCTAAAGTGATAGCTCAATCTAATACATTTTGATATTCTAGGAAAACTGTACTTTGATGAAGTAAAGAACTCGACTCGAAAGTTCAATGAGACCATCCACAATCCGTTTCTGGCAGAAACTCTCGAAAAACTAGCCGCCTCTAATGACTTTGCAAAGGAGTTCTACGAAGGCAGCGTTGGGGAGGCAATTGTTGATAGGCTGAAAGCTATGGGAGGTCTGTTGACTCGCGAAGACCTTGCTAGTACAAGGCGCTTTGGAAGAAACCCACGCACTCTACGGTTGAAATGAAAGACAAATTCGACGTTTATCAGCAGGTAAGCATAATTATTTTGCAGAGCAAACTGAGAAGCTGCGTAGAATAACGCGCCTTTAGTCCGAATACAGTTGTTGTGTAGTTTTTTAATTTACGAGAAAAAAAGTGAGAGCGAGGTAGTAAGAAGGGAGTAAAGACAAAATAAGATTTATAGTATGTAATATATACCGTTGCCAAAAAAATTATATATCTATATATATGTATATATAGGGTGTGACAAATATTTCGGAAGCGATATAAGGCATTGAA
>QVRM01004935.1:0-88461 GCA_003439945.1 Dermanyssus gallinae | reverse complement strand
TGCAATTTTTGGTAGTTTTAGAATAGTTGATTCCATTTCTGTGTCGATATATTTATATTCATGTATACTGTATGAGCTTGAGTCGCAACAGCCACAGCTATAAACAGATTTTGACTGACTTCTTAAGACGTCGGCGTCCTTAGTTTAGTTACATTGTGACATCGTTTGTGATCTGCAATGTACCTAGAGATTTCTGGCTGAGTGTGTAACCGGTGGAGAATATCAGATAGCAGCCTTTCGGATTTTATGCTGAACAACGTATGCAACACAGCAGAGAACGGAATCCGAACAGCAAGAGTTCTGATGGAGGCGGAGTGTGCCTCATAAATGGGCAAGCTACAGCAAACCGACGTTCTGCCCAATGAACACAGCTGTGCTGACCGGCCACTTTGTCAAATAAACGCAGCGGTCTATATTGGCCGTATAATTCAAGATACACTTTTCACCGTTAAACTTTAAACTTTCAAACTTAATGGGGGGTTGAATGGTAATGCACCATCTCTTTTATTGAGACATCTGTACTACCCGTTTTTGCGATTATGGTCGATTTTTAGTCCACTCCATCATTCAGCTTGTTAGATTGGGAATCATGAAAACCAATTTAGGAGTGGCCGGTTGGGATCGCACCCCCAGGCCTCCTCCCGAATGCAAGGCGAAGGCTTTTGCCACTAAGCCATCTTGCTCGGTGCACCTACGTTAAAATGTCGCCGTATCCTAGTCTTTTTACATCTTCACGACAAAACCTTGTACGAAAACCCTCACTTTAGACGCAACAATAAACAGGCCGCGCCGACTGCGCCGACCTTGCTACTGTGCTCACCCTGCTTTATCTAAGAGTCTTTACGATGGAACCTTAAAAGATGTAAGAAGCCAAACTGGATTTGCATATTTTTAGCAAGGAGGTTCGTCTAGACGAGGGGTATATAGTGGGCCGGCTGCAAGTCGATGTGTGAAAACATTGACGTATCCCAGAGGGTTGACGTACAGCCGGAATCGGTCATCACAACCAGTTTCATGAGACGTCGTCACTCTGGTTATTGAATGGTGATTCCGAATTGGCTGTATAGAGACTATCAAAATACTGCTAAACTTTAAAGCAAGTCTCTACACACACTATGATGTCTTCGGCGTACCTCCGCACAGCACCCGAGTTTAAAGCGCGCCTTGTCAAAATACCACGTCAAACCTGTACCTAATTTTAGAAAAAAATGGCAAACAGGTACTGCCTAGCTACTTTGGTATCTATGACTACCGTCAGAGTGATCGACAACAACAATTATCAAACACAGTTTCTGGAAATCATTCGGGAAACACCAGTCATTTGCGTTTGCCAGGATCAAATCAAGTGGACTTGTGGCACTACTAGTAATGTAACTGACCGGCTGACCGAATATACCTAGCCGTGGACTTCAAGCAATAATTAGTGTCACAGATACCCTAGTACCAAAATGTGCTTCGGACTGCTTCTGGATGGTTACTTCAAGTCGAGCAAAAAAAAGCCTGCTAGATTTCCCAAAACACTCCACAGCGACCAGGTAATGTTTGATGCAAAATCGAAATAAATACTGATAATGTTGGCTCTATATATATAAGTATACGCACCCTATATATATATATATATATATATATAGGGTGCGGCAAGAATTACGTGAGGGTTTGAGATAGGCAAAAAAAGATCGAGTAGATTAGGTACAGTAAAAATTTGAGTTTTACAAGAAGGTATTTTTCGTTATTTCTGAAAGACGAGTGAGGAAGATACAAGATCCACAATTTGTGGGGCCTTTTGACAAAACTTACACATAACGTATTTCTAAATCTTCTACTGATTAATGATTTGCTTTTACCTCCCCGATGGTAGCAGGCCTACTGGCAAAAATCTTGCTCTACAAAAATAACCTATAGAGAAGTCTAGCGAGACAAAATCTGCTTTCAGGGAAATTACGCACCCACCAAACTACTGCTGGAACAGCACGATTGCAGTGCTCGCTGTGTAGGAGATTGCACCGCCCTGTCAAACCCCGGACTTGCGCTCCTGGGTAACTGGATCTTGTAAGCGGTTGCTCATTAAGGAAGTATAGAAGCTGTATTTAATGATATATATATATATATATATATATATATATATATATATATATATAATATATATATATATATAAGGGTTAGAAAGTACCTTTTACTTTAAACAGGTTTAAGCAGTATAATATTAGGCAGCAGAGTTCTTTTAGGGTGGTTTCAAAACGACGTACGTGTCGACTATCACCACTTGCCATCTTTTTGGGAATGCAAGAAAATGTTGTTCATAAAGAGTCTAACTATGCCCGGCGTGATGAAGAACAATTCTGCTTTGTTTAAAAGTACCTAACAAAAGGGAAATACTGTACTAGAAATGTCTTCAAATAAAATTATGTGATGTCTTATTATTGAAGACCTTCACATCTGATCAGAAAAACGCGCCACTACGTTAATAAGCATAGAGTTTGTTTGTTAGAAAATATTTTGACGGATTGTTAGTTGTTTGTTAAGTTTAGTTAATTAATTCTCAACTTGTCCCAGCTGACGTTACCTCCGCAAGCCCGAGAGCCAAACATGTTGAGACATTTAGGACTTTTCTCAACGGTCTTTCGGCAGCATGGCCGCTGACTTTCGGTATTGTTTAATCATTTATCAAAGAAATTTCGAATAACAATGGGCCTCAAAACCGGCTACAACCCGGTAAATGACTACCCGCACTAGTCCCTAGATCACGCTGCTACATTGTACGTCAAAATAAATGTGAAATATTTAAATATTTGTTAAACGCACTCTCTGCATATAAGTTGTTTGTTGTCCCCCTTACAAACCTAGGCCAGCCGTCTCGTGCTCGATGATTTGGCACATTACTGGGGTATATCTAATGCCTCACAGCAGTATTTTGAGCACTTGTTAGTCTGATCACCCGAGAACCCCCGGCGTCATGGTAAAGTCATTTGCATAAGTGTCGGAGCCGCCATGGGCTTTCTGAAGACCTTTAAGATTTGAAATCTATTATAACCCTCTGGCCACCTAGAGGAGTACCTAAGTCTGACAACTCGATGCCGAGGTATCTTTATGTCTTCTCTACCGATATGGGCAGCTCCTATACCTCGAGCGGGATAGATATTCCCAAACTGAGAGTTGATATCTAACAGTGGTATTGATTTGCTGTAACTTGGCGCGAAATGCATCTGCCATCTGTGAACACCGGGTTATGTCCTGTGCTCGTAGAAATGTGCGTTCGAAAAAACTGCCGTCTAGAAGTTTGTTTTCAAAGCGCATTCGAAAGCCTCCACTCTGTAGCAATCTGGTTTTGAGTGCGCTTATGTACATAGGATCTGACTAAGTGTACATTCTCGGCGGAGCTTCACCCTCGTCTGTATGTTATCTCAAGCATGCTTACCGTGTGTCCAAATTTCTCCGGTATTAACATACAGAATCCTCAGTAGTTCAATCGTTTTTTGTTGAGCCCTTAATACCTAATGACCTATCACATTTTTGCTCCACATGTTCGGTCGTAGGCAACAGAGCAGTCGAAGAACACTGATACTATTCCCACAACCCTGTGCTCTCGAAAGTCGATGGTACTAGTACGATTAAATATATTATCCTTCTCTAAAGTCTCTCTTTATGCCTAAAGTCGATTTCAATTCGAATATTCATTAATTTTTTTTTAGATTTCCCGTAAGGCAATTGCCCGTGTACGGATTTTCATGTCATGGCTAAGTTTACTACACTACGGCATTTACCTTGTCTAAATTGGAAACCACGCAAACCAATTTAAGAGTGCCCGGTCTGGGGTCTCGAACCCAGTCCCTCCCGAATGCAAGGCAAAGGCTTTGCCACTAAGCCACCTTGTCCCTTGTCAATTTATCTCCACCTATTCACGAGTGCGTAGGAATTTTGATATAAAAAGTGTAATACAGGCGCTGTCATACGCAGTTAGGACTCTATGTCACTAGATTACCCTAAACCGAATTTATTTTGTCGATAAGGAGCATTCTATCCAGAAAAAAATCGTCTCCATCCAAGATCTGTTAAATAGCTGCGCACTGGCTATACTGAAAAAAATTGCTCTCATTATTTAGGGAGGGGACTAGGTCTCCACTGTCATATTTAAGCATACTTATTATTTATTCATATACTCGTATATATATATATATATATATATATATATATATATATATCATATATATCTATATATATATATATATATATATATATATATACGTATATATGCGTTGCATTGATAAGCTTTAAGCTAGGTCATTCTTGAAATGTTTGTTTGTCCCTAACAATTACGTTCTAGTGATAAGATATATCCACTGAATCTCTACCCTATGCATAACCGGATTATTTTTCATCTCCGCGGGCGCACCAATCCTCTCGAAACCGCCACGAGCGCAGCAATCCACTCGTAAGCCTAAAGAGTAAAGCTGAAACCGGCTTCCTGGTTAACTGTAGTTAAGCTTTACAGTTATTTGGCATTAGACAGGCATGTGCGATAAATCGTCCCGATTAGCAGTATGGTACAGCAACGGGGAGATACTTAACTATTCGTGGTTAATCCACGGCCGCTATACAAGCTTTATTCGGCCTTCGGAATTGTGTCGCAGATGGGATCCAAAACTAATCCAGTAGTTGTCTCGAAAACAATGTCTTGAGCGCGCCGCATTTTTTGTTAACAGACTGTCGCCCAATGTAATCTGAGAATACATTTACAAATAACGAGCATGTGCACATTTTTCTATTTCTGTGTATCCATGCCTGTGTTAACGCTTCGACATATTATACATCAATTGTCTCATCAATTTGACAAAATGATCTCATAACTACTGGGCTCAGCTGCAAGGCACAGGGCGCATATCTTGCAGATTGAGGCTGCGCTTTCTATGACACCGTGTGTTGACGACAACTAGTCATAATCCAAGTCTCACGAATCCCTAAGCGTTAGTTGAGTTTTTCTAGAAGTTCTTGTGTGTATTGTTCTTAGACTAAACGCGGTATCAAATGTTCCGTGCTAAAAAATATACAATGACACTCGCACTTAAACAAATAGAGAGTTTATGTTTAGAAAAATTTGCATTTTTTCATATTTGCATGTCTGCGCCTAAACATGGGCTCATACGACGAACATATATAGACGCGTTGTCTACGAAGGCGGCAACGTTGACAATGCACTAACGGAATTTTGTGTTAGTTAATAGAACAGAACAAGAAATAATAATGATGGATAAACCTCGTCAAACCTCATATTGTTTAAGCATTTTAGCCTTACGTCAACTTCATATTATTTAAGCACGACTATAACATTCAGCAGTGCCGTTTGCTTGAATGCGCATTGCGTCTGTGGGCTCTACACTTCTTACGAAGTGATCGTAAACAGATTGGAGTCAATTTGAGTCACTCTGGCGGCGCGGCATCCAGACGCGAAAGAGTGCAGCCATTTTAAAGCAGCTGCTGTTTTATAAAGCTTAGAATTGATTGAACGCTTTACCTCGTAGTTGGGCTGGGTCACTCAAGTTAATCTTAATTACACCACCTTTAGGTATTAAGGTGTTTGTTTAATTTTTTTAAACTCACTGGAGTATCCAGACTATCGAAGTCGACGTCTGTTATGCGCACATGTTTCACGTCTCCCGTCTTTTCAATACTCGTGACGATGGAATATACAGACAAATTTTGGCGAGCTACCCAGCATAGACGGAAAGCGTTAATTCAGATCGGTTTGCGTTAGCAGAGAGCCCGCTCACAATAGAACAAAAACGCATTGTCATCATGGACGGCCGCCGCACCCTGGGTCCAGAATATGACCGAGGAACAACCGTTATCCAATTGCTTTGTGCCGGACATCGGCCAGCCGAAATCGTCAACATCACTGGATTTAAAAGAGCAACGGTCTACGACATTGCCCGACGCTACAGAGATGCAGAAGAGACAGGGCTAGGTAGTGCAACACCTAGAAGGAAGATTCACAACCGCCGAGGAGAAGTGAGGACGCCAAAAGTGATCAAAATGGTGCAAAACTGCGTTTTTAAGGATCCAAGTCTATCAATGCACCGTTTAGCGATCAAATTTAATATGAGTGATTGTTCTATGCGTCGGATTATCAACGAAGAACTGCGCTACAAGTCTTACACGTTTAAAGTCAGACAGATGTTGTCTCAGACCGCGAAAAATAAGAGGATGACTTGCTGCCATCTCATCCGCACGTTTTTGAGACACGAAATGGCGGGACATCTTTGATTCTTCACCAACGAAAAAATCTTCACCATTGACCAAAAACATAACCCGAAAAATGACCGGTGGCTCGCAAAGAACCCTGAGGATGTACCAATCGTGCAAAGAGCCAAACACCCTGCCAGTGTGCACGTCCTAAGTGTTGTGTCGAATGAAGGAGACGTGATGCCCCCACACTTTTTTGACAGACCCGAAACCGTAACAAAGGAAGTGTATTTACGTGTTCTGTGAAGCGTGGTAAAACCATGGATTGATAGAGTGTCCAATGGAAGACAATATGTCTTTTAACAAGACGGCGCTCCCGCCCACACCAGTAATCTCGTCCAGGATTGGCTACGGGGCAACATGACGGCGTTCTGGGACAAAACGATATGGCCCCCTAGCAGTCCAGACTTGAATCCCCTGGACTTCTATGTATGGGGCGTTGTTGAGCAAGAGACTAACAGGCATCGACATGCAAATACAGAAGCGCTACGCAAAGCCATTGTCGAGTCGTTCAAGAATCAATCCGCTAACTTTGAAGAAGGCCTGCGGGCGCTTTCGCGCCAGAATCGAAAGTGTAATTGCTGCTGGTGGTGGCTACATTGAATCCGCACGTTTCTGAGACACGAAATGGCGGGACATCTTCGATTCTTCACCAACGAAAAAATCTTCACCATTGACCAAAAACATAACCCGAAAAATGACCGGTGGCTCGCAAAGAACCCTGAGGATGTACCAATCGTGCAAAGAGCCAAACATCCTGCCAGTGTGCACGTCCTAAGTGTTGTGTCGAATGAAGAAGACGTGATGCCCCCACACTTTTTGACAGACCCGAAACCGTAACGAAGGAAGTGTATTTACGTGTTCTGCGAAGCGTGGTAAAACCATGGATTGATAGAGTGTCCAATGGAAGACAATATGTCTTTCAACAAGACGGCGCTCCCGCCCACACCAGTAATCTCGTCCAGGATTGGCTACGGGGCAACATGACGGCGTTCTGGGACAAAACGATATGGCCTCCTAGCAGTCCAGACTTGAATCCCCTGGACTTCTATGTATGGGGCGTTGTTAAGCAAGAGACTAACAGGTCTCGACATGCAAATACAGAAGCGCTACGCAGAGCCATTGTCGAGTCGTTCAAGAATCAATCCGCTAACTTTGAAGAAGGCCTGCGGGCGCTTTCGCGCCAGAATCAAAAGTGTAATTGCTGCTGGTGGTGGCTACATTGAATAAAAATGTTCCTCAGGAGTGTACCTAACGGCACGTAAAAAAATGACCGAAATACCTGTTTTTCTTTAGACATAAATTGCGAAACGGGCGATGACGTTTAGTCCGGATTTAACTGACGCACCCTGTATGCGCGGCTAGCTGCGGGGCGCACATGATAATGAACTGGATCACTGGAAGTGATGGTATACTATCCACGCAATGTTTAATGTTCACCTTCTTTCATAAACTTATTTTCTTAATTAATTCCGCTGTTGGAAGATTTGGCATGTCTAACAAAAATGTTTAAGAACGGTATCTCTACTCAACGCCTCGGCATCTTGCAGTACGTGGGTTAAATCTAGAGCTGAAGATTCGACCTTCGTCGCGCCTCAGGGACAGTCTACGATTGACATATTCGCCGCAAATGCTAACCCATGTAATGCCAGGTACAGGGGGGTGCAGGAGAAAACTTTGACGTTTGGTGCAAGGTGGCCCAAGAGGCACCTACCCGTTCCAATGGAAACATCAATTCAACCGCAATCTACATGTTGCGGGTGGCCTCGTCCAAGTCGTAATTTGAATCTCAGCCTTCTGAATATTACTTCGCAAAACATATACCCAGTGGCAGATGTGATCAACGTAGAATCTTATGCCATCAGCATTCGAAGTGTCATTACTGGAAGCGCTCGGCCAAAGCGAACAAACAGAAAGCACGCTCCATTGTACATTCAGTAGTGCGCTTCTTGCAAACATTATATGATTCAAGCATACATTCGAGTACAAATCCGCCCGGAGATGACGCCCTTCTAAATTAGATTAAGTCGTGACTATAATAGAGATGTAGAGAATGCCATAAAAGAACACGAGGAACGAAAACAATGCAAGCTGCTCCTAGAAGCACAGCAACAACCTCATAAGTGGCTGCATACAGACAGGCGCGTTACTGCATGTCCTGTCATAATTTATTAAATTATACAATGAGGTAATAAAAACGGCTTGATCACCCTTGAAATGAAAAACTAGCCTCCTTAGCATTACCCCTAAAGGAATTCGTTGGCTCCATCTTCTTACCGAGGTATCGCAAATAAAAACGCAATCTACAAACTTCTATCGACTATCCTATGAACGACATACAGACCTTTTAGAATATACAAGACTCTCATAAACGATCAATAGAGGCTTTAGAAGGGGCCATCCAACATTGACAGCATGTGCTGTATTTCGAAATTCTATACAAGGGGCAAACTAACAGGGTTTATCTCTCTGGGGTATTCGTAGACTCTAAAGCTGCCTTTAAGACGACCGCACGTGGGGCCTCGTTGAATATTTTGGAACTCATTAAAGACACTTTCAAAAAGGACAAGTTATAATAGATTATGGAGTTGCTAAACATATGGCGATCTTACAGACCACTAGTACTGCCCACGGTGATAGTTTTAATAGCCCCTGCTGTTTTCGGTGCATACTCTCGCAGCCGATTTCATTTACAATAAAATAGATAAATATAAATAAAATAAAGACAATGAATATATAGATACATATAAATAAAATAAAAGCAATAAAAATTAAACGTGGAGGTAATTTGGCTGGAATCGACGAACTTCGCTTGCGTTCGAAATCTAGAATTTGTCTTACATTTCTCCTACCTAGGAGTCATACTCTCGTCTCAAGGTACGAACTTCTCGAGGCACATTAATGAACGAATACAGATCTTTCATAAAATTCAAGACCAACATGATCTAACACGGCAACGTCTGTTGATAGTTGATCAACTTTTCTGAAGAAGCAAACTCTGCGAGGGAACGTGGGGCTTATATCACCTCCAACAATGTGATAGAGAAGTTCCGTCGACTCGACTTTTGGGTCCATGATGAATATACGTGTATGTAAATGTGTGCTTTCTCTGTACGTGTTGCCGTGGGACCTCCTGGCGAGGAGAGAGGCAAGCGATCACTTGACGGGAATCAATACAAATAAAATAAATTACTATGGCTAGAGACCACACCATGGATCCTTGGCAGGACGAGTGGAGCACCCCGACAGCCAGGCTCTGTGGACGAAAAAGCTCATACCAGACCTTCGGCCCTGGTACAGCTGCTGGCATCGAGAACTGTCGTATTACGGTACTCAAGTGCTAATGGAGCACGGACAGTTTCAGCTAAACATGGATAGGATAAAAAAATCTACCACTGAGATACGTGTCCTTTGCGACTCTGGAGATTCTGATGACGTCGAGAAAAAGCGGTCCACCGGTACGTGGCCCTCACAGGGGGAGTTTTGTGACGTCTAGGGATGTGCAGCAAGTCTGCCTGACGAATCTGGTTGCCCATAAGCTTGCAACGCCCGAAAGCTGGGGAGATGGATGCAATTACTTGAATAGCATAATTAAGTTGAAGCCGAACTTTAAAATGAAACGAAGAAGAGGTTTAAGCGGCGTCCGCAGAGAGTTGATCGGGGAGCGGTCATGGCAGTTTGGCCCTCAAGGCACGAACAAAGAGCATCGGCAAGGCGCTAGGTTATAAGACTCCCCCTCAGGTGTCAATGTAATGCCATGCAATTTCGAACCTGAGGGAATTGGGAGAATATCAGTTTTAGGAGGCGCTTCCCTTTCGAGAGATTCCCAAAAAAGTCAATATTAACACGATCTAATTGTATTATCTTCTGACAAATTCTATGTTGATGTGTGCATGTGCATGATGTCATTTGCCCGGAATAAGTAATTGTGCCAATCACTAATAAAAGTGAGTAAATAGGAATTGATTGAAAACAGCCTATCACAGAACCCTAACAAATGCGTCATTTTTTCTTACACGTTATATACACGCTCTTAAAATGCTCGAAAAAACAGATCTCCGCGGAATCGAATCTGCGATCGAGTAGACTAGAAATCAGAGAGGCTTTGCGTGAGGTTTAGTACTAACTAATGACTTAATTAACATCTCCGCAGCTCTTCACTTTGCAACGCCTGCCCTCATCAATCTGTTATACCAGAGCCGGAAGCAAGATGCTGTTTTAATTGCAGCACAAAAATACTCACAAAGAAAATAGATTTAATGTGTCCTGGTAGCGCGCCCCAAATACGCGGCACCTGGCACAACAGAGATGGGACCTAAATTTCGTTTTGATCTGCGGTACCACAAATACTGCCGCTCTACGCAGCCGCCTTCTCTTCCTAGGCACCAAAGAAAATACTATATCTGCCGGTAGTAAACTACGAGAGGTTTCATAGTTAAGCGTGGCCACTCTAAGAATATATATCTTTAAGACTGGTAAAAAGGCATGGGCAGCGGACAGATCACTAATTGACTCGTAGCGCCGTCAGTAGAAGTTGGCACGAAGTGCATCATTTTGAATCACCTTAACCCTTCAACGAATGCCTCTGCACCTACCACCGCACAACAGAATAGCATAACATAAACTAGATAGAAACGGAACCTTGTAGACAGTTAAAAGTCCCTCAATTGGAATCCCTACCGCCCTTAATATCCGTAAAGTTTCAATAACTGCATAGTATTTTAGCATCAATTAATCAATGTGAGAATGCCAGGATAAATGCTCATGCAATACCAAACCGAGATACCTCACCGCCTGAGAACGGTCTACTTATTGGCACCCAGTCGAAAACTATCGGGCAATTGAAGCAGTCTTCTAGCGGGTCGAAACACTACGAAGATATGAAGAGGCTAGTTAGCGAAAGCAGGAAGAAGAGGCTAGTTAGCGAAAGCAGGAAGAAGAGGCTAGTTAGCGAAAGCAGGAAGAAGAGACTAGTTAGCAAAAACAAGGAGAAGAGATGTTAGCGGTCGAGAAACAGCAGCAGCGACGGCAGCAACCCCAACAGCGACATACACTGCTGCAACAACAAGAAGAGCAGATATATCGGATAAGTTCAACCGATCGAACAGGGGAGGCGGTGGTTATTAACCCAGTGGGAAAAACGGTAGTTACTGGTGGCTATTAAACCAGTGGTAGTTCTGGAGATTCAAAGTATGCAGTATAGAGGAACAGGTTGATCGGGTGGCTACTAATACACGGGGAGGGGAGGGGGTATTATATCTTTGTGAGGGGCCGAGATGTAAGGGATGTTGTGGCAGCAACTAAGCAAGATATTAAAATGTTCGATAATGTGGTATACATTTTTGCAAACGGCGGAACATGATGCTAGTAGTGCTCTCTTTCAATGGTGGTGTATGCTAAAGAAGGACGGGACTATCGGGGTACGCGCAGGGCAGTCAATAGGAACATAATGCAGTTGGTCAGGGCAGCGAATTAAGAATACTTGTCTCTTGAATACGTGCAAGGGCCATCGTGTCCGATGAAGTGCACTATGGAAAGGTAAATGCTGTACGTGCGGCACGACCAATTGGCAAGAGGTCGTGCGATTGGCACAATGTAAGGCTTATTATAATTAAAGTAGTCAATGCGCAAGTTGGATATAGGGGAACAAAACATGCGACGCAGATGTGAAATCAACAAAATCGGGCGCACCGGAAATGCGAGCCCCGGACAAACATTGTTCAGGCACGCGGCATGGGCATACAAACGAGGGTGTAACGGTAGGGTGCTGACACAGACACCCAGGATGGGACAACCGATACAGGGAGAAATAAGAGAGGAGGAGGCAATATGGATACAGGAAAGAGTGGGACAACAGGTACAGGGGGAATCGGGACAACGGGAGCTACTTTCCGAGGCAGGGGGAACATATAGGAGCAGCGGAGATCAAGGGCGCATTGGAGGTCATCAGACGGTTGGCTATCAGTGGCATTGAGAGGAGGAGAAAAAGGTTGACATAAGATGCAAACGAAGAACCAGGGCAAAAGGAAAGGGTCGGAGCAATGTACCTTTTGAACGGGTTACCGTAGTAAATATGAGAGGAGGAAGTCGAATAGGAAAGTGAGAAAAATTATATAATTTACTAAAAATAAGGTCTGTCGATATCATGATAGTAACACAGGTCTCACAGGTAACACAAGTCATAGGTAATATTAGCTACAAGTAGACGATCATTGTGGAGACGAAAGACTATTTTTACATGTACATACAGCCCACAGAGCGGTGCGAGATATTTTATACGATATTGGCGAATGTTTTAGAGATTTTAATAGTCAACTCTTAAAACAAAATGAACGAAGCGCATTAATTATAAAAAGCGTCGAGAGTCTAGGACTACAGATTGAAAACAATACGTAAGCAATTACGTATACGGCATGAAATAGCACAAGTGTCGTTGACATAGTAATGACGTTGGCACACGGGCTAGGCATCTGCATCAACAACCTAAAGATTACCTCTTCAGCCGACAGAAAACACAGTCAACTAACATCGATCCTGTAGTCAACGTAGCTACAACGAGCAAATGCAATGCACATCTGCCGCGACGGATAAACGTAAATGAACTGGAGCAAGCCCTTCATATTCTTCCACTTCTTGAACGTCGAGAAGGCCTCGACACCTACGAGCGCTGCCTTCGGTGGGCCGTACAGACATCAGCAACGGTAGCCCGCTGTCGAACCACTAAGTTTTAGCACAAATCCTGGTTCGACCAAAAATGCCGCACTTTGAAATCAATAATATGTCAATATAAGGAGAACAGCGGTAAGAATCTAGTCCATCTTGCTATTTTAAAGCGAGAGTATAAAGACCTACTTAGGAGCAAGCGCGCCCAATACAAACTCAAAATGCGAGTCCGCAAAATTCTGGATAGCCTCTACCGACCTTGGATTCTTTGCCACAACGCCGTAAAGAGCCAAATGCACTTATTTTGGCTAAATTTGACGATGAGTGGCTATAATATTCTACGGAAATATTCACCCGCGACTGTGTCTTTCCATAAAAAAAGAAAAGCAATGGACCGTGGAGTAACTTCGCAGAGGAAGTGGTTCTTTGGGGTATCATGACAAGAAACTATGGAAAGTCTGCCGGGCTTGACCAAATTGTTTACGAACATCTCAAAGCTGCGATTTAGGTAGCCATCTCACCGCGGTATAGCACTAACCAACGTAGTGCATAAGGTTCTTGCATCGTTTCTTGCTAAAATTATCTTTCTAGAATGTTACCGGCAGAGCAAAATTTATTCGAGGGCATTTGGCTGATTTTAAAACAGCTTTTGATGCAGTCCCGAGAGATCGGTATTTACTCACTCTCCGTGAAGATTTTAGCATTAAAGGCCGAATATATAACCCTATCCGAGATATTTTAGCCAGTCAATGTATCACAATTTTAAACGGAGCTCACGCAATTGCCACGGAGGTCTCTTAAACAATTGCCGTGCCACAGCGTACAGCTAGCCCATTTTTAACTTTACTGTACGCGGCTGGCCTTGGAAAGTGCCTCCGAGACGTAAAAGCTCCTCACGCGTTTTACGCAGACGATTTAATTATTATAGGAAAATCGAAACAGCATCCCCAATTTTACTTGAATGAGTCTGCACGATGGCGTTGCGAAAATAAGCTGAACATCAACGTGTCATAACCAAAAGTGATGCATTTTAGCAGAGGAGGAGCTTATGCTCAAGGTGACTATAGCATAACGATAAGTAGACATGCACTAGTGTTGATCAATAACTTCAGATACTTAGGAGTAATACTGATACTAGGCGGTTTCCTTAACCATGGTGTTGATGGATCTCTGACAAGTTGACCTTAGGACTATAATTAGTATATTTAAGCTCGAAGTCTTTTCTGCAGTAACATATTGCCTTAGACCCATATCATCCAAGTAAACATTTGGATGTTAACTTGGACAAAACTAAGACTAAAAAATAGACAAAACTAAAACTACGTTTCTTAAAAGCGCAGTTGGTTTATCAAAAACCGTCCAATCTACGCTGCTGCCGCAAATGTGCACTGAGCCCACATTAATAGAAGATCTTGAACACCGAAATGACCAGTTTAATCACACACACGCTCGAAACATGCAAACAACACAGAGAAAGGCGAAACTCGAACGCTGTGATGCAAAATTTTACAGGCGGACTCGCTTTTCTCAGCAACAGATAGAAAAAGGATCTGCAAAACAACAGAGCAGTGTGATCTATAAAATAACCTGGCGTGAATACCACCAATACCTCTGTCTGAAGGGAAAATGTTTCCAGATCAACGAATGTGTTTGTCAATATTGTGGTGTTTTATACAGGTGATATGGCCGCATCTGACGAAGTTAAACCTTAAGGCGCTTGACCAAATCAAGGCCGCTTTTCTAAAAAAAGGTGCTAAGAGTCCACCGCACTAGTCTCAACAGATTAGTCTATTTACTGACGTCGACTCCGCTATTTGTTGAGAATTTACAAAAAATGCACGTGTTACCGAAAACGGCAGCTTTCAACGAGTACATGTCTGAATGGGAGAATAAGATGGCAGACATTGACCCGCTCTTCTATGAAACCCAGGCAATGACGTGTACTTCATGGAAGCGCTGCAACTATGAGAATAGACACCTAATCGCACGATTTGCTGTACATGGCTTCCACATGAAGATCTGTATTCGAGAGAAGTTCCATGAAATTTCCTCGTTATGCTTGTGCAAACTTTGCGGGAGACAGTGTGACTTATATCACCTTCAACGATGCGATAGAACAGTTCCGTTGACTCGACTTTTAGAACCGTGATGAATATATGTATATGTGAATGTGTGCTTTATCTGTACGCGCAATATTGTAAACCAACCATCGGTTAATAAAGCTATTATGTATTGAATATTGTGGTGAACTTGACGTCGGTCGACATTACGTAATTTAATGTTTAGAACCTAATACCAGCTCATTAGCAACTGCTGTAATTGATGTACCTGAACGGAATAACCCGCAACTGTATTGTGAAAATCTACTACTAATAAGGATGAATAAACATTAAAACAAATAGTCGCCTTGCGTCGTACCGAATTCGACAGTTATTTCAGCGTAACGTTGTCGTTACAGTATCAACGGTAAACTAGCATGGTCGTTAAAAGGTACTACATATGTAATAACCAGTTATAGTGCAAAGCACTAAAATGTTACGTGAAAAACGGCCACTCCGTTATTAGGATGACGTAGCCTCTGAACACACACAACGTGTATTGCAAACAATTTTAACGCCGTTTAGACAATTCCAATACAAAACTACGCAAGCCTACATCCTACAAAACCCAGACATGAGGAAGCTATTCGGTATTGTAACAAGATCATCCCCGGCTTCTACTGCGCGCACTCCCCCGCAATCCGGCCTGCAGGTCCCGGCCGACCCAGCGGCGGTGTCTCCGTATGCTATAACCAGCGCCTGGGCGATGTTGAGATACTTCTTGCTGAGGAAGACATGGTCGTAATCCAGGGTTTGCGGCTAAACATAATCGCAGGCTACGTGCGTCCGCCGTCCAAGGAGAACTCGACGGTGCTGGTTGAAAAGCTGACCCGGTGCTTCAGTGCGCTGGACAGCGATGCGCCCATCATCGTCACCGGCGATTTCAACAGTAGGCTGGACCGCCCGGCCGATCTGCGCACGAGAATTCTCCTGGACACTCTGGCCGACTCGGGCTGTTGGGTTGTCACCGATCCTGCAAGCCCAACCTTCGAGGGGCACATGGGATCATCTGTCATAGATGTATTCGCGGTAAGCTTGCCATCCGAGCAGGTCTCCTACCTCGGTGTTGACAACCCCCTCCGCAGCGGAGGACATTTCAAGAATCATCTGCCAACGGCTGTGAGAGTCTTCCTGCCAGCTGTTAGGACTCCTGCTCCCCGCCCACCTCCGCTGGCCAAGCATATTAACTTGCACCACCTACGGGAACGCCTTCACGAGGTCTTCCCCGTGCCGGGAGCTCCAGGCATTGACCAATATGCCAAAGCTCTTACGGAGCTGTTGAGATACGCAGCTGGTCTTAGTAAGCCAAGAAGGGGGAGTCCATGGTTCAACAGTGCGTGCAAAGCAGCCAACCAGGCCCAGCTCAGCGCTCGCCTCCTAGCCGCACTTTACCCGAAGATGCGGCCACACTTCATCATTCTTAAAAGTTGGTGTCGCCGGACGTACAAAGCTGAACGCGCCAAGTACCTGGAACAAAAGGAGTCTGCGCTGTTGGATGAGGCAGAGCGACAACCGTACAAGTGGCTCCGCCGACAGGGATCTCCCACCTGCCCTATCAACTCATCGGCGCTCATCTCCCACTTCAGCCGCATGTTTGCGTCGGCCGACACCATCCCGCGCGGCATCCTCCACTACGAAGCGGCCTGGGACGAGAAAACAATGCTGCTACGGGATTCACTCTCCGCAGAGTTTTCTCTCACCGAGGTGCTTGGCGCCATGCAACGACTCCGTCACAACAAGGCCGCCGGTCCCGACCAAGTCCGTAATGAGCACCTCAAGGAGGCCATGGTACTTGCTCCTTGCTGGACCGCCCTTTTCAACGCTAGTCTGCGCGAAGGTCGCCTCCCCAGCGACTGGCAGAGTGCTTATCTAGCAGTCATCCCGAAGGGAAAGGGCAACCCCAGAGAGCCCAGCTCGTGGCGTGGGATCGCCAAAAAGAGCTGCTGCTACAAGCTGCTCTCTGCCATCCTCACCGCCCGCCTGTCTCACTTCCTCGAGGCTCTCGGCGCCATCCCGAAAGAGCAGCACGGCTTCCGCGCAGGCAGGTCCACACTGACTGCGTGTGAGATTCTGCTGGCCAGAGTTTGGGGAGTGATGCAGTCTAGGCACGCCAAGCAATTCCTGTACGCCGTCTTTGTGGATTTCCGCTCGGCCTTTGATGGAGCTCCCAGAGATAAGGTTATCTTCAAGTTGGCTGAAGCGGGCGTGCCTGCCAACATCCTCCAGCTCATCGGGGCAATCTTGCAGGAAAACCCGATCACCATACAGGATGGGGTGGCTGAGTTGTGCCCCTTTGTGCAAACGACGGGAGTCGCGCAGGGGGACAACTTAAGCCCGCTGCTGTTTTCCATCCTGCTCAACGATCTTCCGCGACGCATCGTGGGCACTCGAGAGTCCGTCCGCCCAGACATTTTGCTATACGCAGACGATCTCGCGATATATGGAACAAGCCGATTCGAGGTGCAGCAGAGCCTAGCAAGGCTCGAGCAGTACGTGGCGGATGTAGGACTCGAGATCAACATCGGCAAGACCAAGGCCATGAAGTTCCGTAAAGCTGGTCGACTTGCAACCAGCGATGAGCTACGGTTGTACTCCACACCACTGGAGTATGTCAACAACTTTCCATATCTTGGCCTCTCTCTCCCGACCTCCGGCACGTCGTTTACGGAGCACATCGCCGAGAGGGTCAGAAAAGCCCTCGTAGCAGGCGTCGGAATAGAGAAACCCACGCTTCTCTCCCTTAACGCGGCGCTAAAACTTTTCAACCTTAAGATCGCGCCCACGGCATCCTACGGCATACAGCTCATTTGGGAGAACTTGAGCGTGGCCCAGCTCGCGAGGCTTGATCGAGTGAAACCCGCCTTTCTCAAGCGAGTGCTCGGCCTCCACACGTCATGCCGCAATCGTCTGGTCTATTTACTCGCCGGTACCCCGCTTTTCATAGAGGACCTGCAACGCCAGTTCCGGTTGCCGGAAACACAGGCCTACAGGGACTTTATCTGTCAGTGGGAGGTGAGATTGTCAGACGTGGACCCCGACTTCTTTAGTACGGGTGCAATGACAAACAATGCGTGGAAGGGACTGCATCGCACCAACCGAAGTGTGGTAGTGCGCTATGCAGTGCATGGCTTCCACCATGTTCTCTGTAATACTCAAGGGTACCATGAGCCGACAGAAGAATGTATCTGTAACAGGTGTGGGAGAGCTTGTGGGAGATATCATGCGGGGGAGTGCCCCAGAGTTGAATCACTGGCCAGCCTGGCTCAGTGACCGTGTTTTTATGTATAATATTTGACTATATACCTAACAAAGGTGATTAATAAATGAATGAAATGAAGTAACAAGATGCTACAAAAATTGCATCACAAATCACATTTGAGTTTAGGCGTGTTCTGTGCCCACAATAGTCGCACCATATTAAACGCGACTACACCATTCGGAAAATACAATCAGCTTTAAAACTTGACTATATTGTTACGTTAGAGTGTGTGTTTTTTTATTTATGTAAAATATGGAGGTATATCACAATGAGAACAATTTCCGTTTTAAATTTGTATGGTATGGGCAAATTTTATTTTCAATGTAATTTAATAGTGTGTTTAACGCGCCCCACGCATCCTTATAACTACCACCATGCGATTTGATATTGATCTAATCAACTTATCAAATAATTTTTCCGGCAAATGATTCCTCTTCCGCCTTAACAAACTCTGGAACCATTAATACTGGGGCAGTAGAGAGATGGATCTAACTCTTTTCAGCGTCTCCCATATTTGTTGGATGGGATTCAAGTTGGAAGAACATGTTGGCCTCATTATTAAGCTACTTCAAGCGTCTGCGAGGTACCTTCTGCGATAATAAAGTTATCACCAACAGCACTCGGCTAAGGCACGACGTGGGGCGTCAGAACCTTATCAACGTGTAGTACTACCATAGTTTGGTTATGTTTGCAATTGTCGCCAGCGATCGCCTTAGACGCTCAACAGTAGAGAGTGCAAAGTATTCTATTTCGCCGCATCGCCGTACAGGTTGTAGTCTGCTTTAATTTTATAGTTTTTCCCACTGTTACTTCTCTCCTCAGTTTCTGCTTGACTTTGCAATAGACGTGATTAGTAAGCCAAATTCGAGAGCACCCGTTGAGGGGGAAATGGCGGTCTTAATTGTTGCCGCCGACAGTGCAGTTGTGAGGATGCAGGGTCGAGGGTCTTTTTAGAGATTTTTTACAGGTCAGACAGAGTGAAAAAATCAAATATCGTTATTGACCTTGAGATGCTACATCGCTAAGTATAGAAAAAAATTGCCTATTTGCCACCGCACGTGTCTATCGGTGCTAGAATATAGACGAAAACAAGTCGAGCTGACTGTAAGCCACGAAATGGAAACACCTTTTCAAAAGTCGCCAATAAGGCCCCTCAATCCGGCTGATTTCTGCTATTAATCACGCAGGGATAGGTAAAAGGTATGCATGACTTTAATTTAAATTTGAGAAACCATGGAGGCCAGAATCAGAAGTCTACATGATTACCAAGATAGAAGGCCAAGAATATCACTTGCCGTTTTGGTGATTGCCTTAAAAACGAATTTAAATACTATGTGCTGGTGCAAAGTTCTTGCCGCTTTGGTTTTCGTCTCGGAGTGTTGCAACGTCTTTAGGCAGCATCAGCATGGGAGAGGGTAATAAGTTTATAATAAAGGGCCATTACTGCATCAGCCGGTAGGCTTCGTTTTGGCGCCAAACCTTAGTTGCCTTATGAGAAGGCGAAGAAATAGGAAACGTGCAAGTACATATTCGGAACGTTTTGCTGCTTCAAAACGTCCCATCATTTTCGAGAACGACTTGGTCAACAAACAGATCTGCAGAAAATAGTTTTCCAAGTTGCGCGATAGAGATTTGAACCTAGATAATGATCTAAGGTCAGACCGACCCTCTTTATTTGCAGATGGCGTTCCGCGCTTAAAGCTACAAGAAAATTGAACGGCTACTACTTGAAAAGTCGGGGGAAAAGTCGCAAAGCAATTACTGCCAAGATACTCAAAAAACTTGGCAGAAACTTTTAAGCTCTTTAAGTAGGTTTTTCACAACTTGTGTAACGATAAAAATATGGTTATGTTTTGTTGTTGGTGAGATCTCGTTTACTTTAACTTTCTGAAATGGAACCAGACGATCAACACGAATCTCTACTACCAACAGCTCCAACGAATTTAAGAAAAGTATGGCCGAGACGCGTTTACAACTGTGATTGTTCTGTGAACAATGAATTTTACAGTAAGGCATTCAACGCGGAAATTCGATCATTGGAATCCTAAGATTTCGATTTTTGTGAATTGCGCGCAATTTGACGATCTATCTTCCAGTAGCCAACATACACATCTAGTAGCCAAATGGAACCGTTTTCAATACTATTTTAAATAAGGATTAATGTAGTGATAAAAGGCAGTCTCAGCTCCTCGCCTATTCCTAGGTCTAGCCAGATGAGAGGTTTTTAGTAAAAACATCTGCATCGAGATTGTTAAGCTCAACTGACCGAAATAAACTAGATTAAACTATTGTTGTTGGCATATTGCTACGATTGCCAAAGGGCTACAAAATGCTAAAGTGGCACATGTATGAAACAACTTATCGTCAGAATAACCTTAGCTAACCTTGCTGAATTAATAAGTCATGTTATGACAAACGCACGTTAACAAAAAAAATATGGCTAGACAGTGCGACCGGTTTACTCTGGGTGTATTTCTCTATGCTTCTGCTGTGTTTGATCTGTTGCTGATAGCTGGAATATCGCGCTCCGAAACCGTGCCTCCTTGTCTTCTAGGTCAGTTAGTAGTCATCCTCTAATACAGCGCTCCGCTGCCCTAAGTTGATTGGAGGAAATACTTACAGGATAGCATGCCGAGCGATCTCCTTTTGGTTCACCGAGCTTCTGTAAAAAGGTTCAACGCATTATCTCCTAATGCTTACTATAGTCTTCGCTAGCACGCATCCATCACACGTTTCAATACATTTCAGTGGTTCTATAAAAGTGTGCATACTGCTTGCGGGGCAGCTGGGTCCGGTGGTATACTTGGCCGTATTCGTAATCGGCAACCACCAATCATGGCAGAATATGATTTCTAGGACTGAGATTGGCTTGAAGGTAAAAACTAAAATTTGCGGTTACTGAAGGTGTATCCAGGAGTGCGTTTTAATTGCAGGTTTACGAGAGTTGCCCATTCTAGGAAGATTTCTTCTTTCCTTGATCAGAAGCTGCTTTCCTAAAAACTGTGGGCCACATTGAAGCCCCTCTTATAATCGCTTTTCAGTGGCCGCGATTGATCAGGTCAAGTTCTCGTAGACAATCTTCGTTTTTCTGTAATGTATAGTTCTGAAAACATATACTGACTAGATCGCAAGATTTATTGGTGGGTGCATGTTATGAAACAATGCGAAAACAGTTCCGTAGACGTTAAATGCTGGTTGAGAGTCAACCCGAAGAAGTTTAGATTGCGAGGTCGGAAGCGTTATTGATGGAAAAACTGTGTGCGTTGTCCAGCAGAGGTAGGGGATGATCTTTGGGAGGAATCTCGTGACCGAAGAAAAGTTGTTGCTAGAGGTCCAGGTTGAGAAAGCGATGCAATGTTCATTGTGAAGAGTAGCAAGTTTCGTATGTTATCTTTGGTCGCGAATTGAGATGCCAGATTGTTTGCTCTAGAAGTCAGAACTACCGGTTGCTGCCTTCCTCAAAACCTAAATGGAGGGCTCGTCTTTGCTTTTCGATTTGGGAGACCATGGTTGCGCAAAGTGCCCGTGTTGGCGCTGCGGTGTTTTCTCTTCCTTTCATGGATGTCTTGATTCTGTGGGAGATAGCCTTCCTTATCCAAAAGTGTGGCAACACTTCTTGCCGCCCGGGAAATTTTGGCAAAAGTTGATTGTCGTTGTCTTTGTGATAGCAATAAAGTTCTTGTTGAAGCCTCCTAAGATATTTGCCTTGCTGAGACTGGATGCAGTATATACGAACGCTGGCAATTTCCTTTGAATAAAGTCGTTTACGTATTGTTTTTCGGTTAGCTCCTTTTAAAAAGATATTTTGCATATCTGCAGCTCTGAATATCGGTTGTTGGGGGAAAAGGAAAGAGCCCTGGGAGTGTCTCGGTACTTGTGTCGACACACCGCTCCTTTGTTCTAGTTGAGGTATAACCTACTTTAAGGTATATAATTCCTTCTGCTTTAGAGATAAATGAATCAATGTTTACTAACTAGTTTTCTTCCAGTGTCGCCTACAAAGCTAGGCAGAGGAGGTTCCTCTGGTTCAGGACTAGCAAGCGTGCAAGATCTGTTCTCGGCCTTAAATGTGTGACTAGCTTTCTTACTAAGGGAGGCAGATTTAAACCTCGTTCTAAGTGTTGATTGCTTCATCTGACGGTGTTGACGGTGTTACTTTTTTAGACTTTGCTAATAGTAGGGGCTACTGTTTTTTAACCTGTTTCGATTGAAGGCTCGCTCGTCGGTTCTTTATGCGAGTATCTTCGCGCCTTCGCGCCGAGAGTCACGCCGCAGGGCTCTATGCCTTCTCAAGCCGAATACGAAAACAACACCATATATTGGATATAAAGAATACCACGCGCTACTCAATCCTGATAGTGATTTTTAGGAACATCCATGGAATTGGGCGGAAGATACTAGAACTTGATCGCCTTGGAGGGGCGAGGGAGACCAGGGAATCAAACACTGTCACCAGTGAAGATCCGCATGCACCGAAGCAGCAAGGGCAGCCAAGCAGTTGGCGTTGAAATTGTCAGGAAATGGAACACTCTTCCGGTCAGCTTGCGTTGTTTGAAATCCTTTAATAACTTCGAGGAGAATTTAAAGTAATAAAAAAATGAAAAAAACATGATAAAAAACAAAGGTAGTTTTCGGCTGCAACTTTTTGCCAACACAATAGTAATTGTAGTAGGTTTAAATTACTGTCGACTCTTTTGCAATATTTATAAATATATAAAATATTATACCGTTTTAAATGTCTATGTATTAAATGAATAATTTTGTTTCAAAACAATTATTACCTAGTAAGCCCGCTATCATCTAAAAGCTAGAGAAAAATAATCGGTGGGAATTTAAATAGTAATACACCTATGTACGTGTGCCAAAGTTAAGTTATTACAAATTATATAGGTATGCCTCGTATTGGCAAAGCCGGAAAGTTTCGAGTCAGCTATTCGAGACTTTATTGTTCAGACATAATGGAATGCAAGGTATTGTTCTTCTAATAAGAATTAACTTGTGTCCGTCTACTTTGTCCTTCATGGCAAAATGTTTAAAACTCTTAAGTGGTTCATGTCGCGCTTTATATAATAGGATGTTCCGTCTTAAATGTTACGTATTTTGTCGCCTCTTTTCGAGTCCATACCTAAAGGAAAACATGCAAGTAGACAAGGGAGCTCCTGAAGAGCATCTGTACTCCGTACGCTAATTACTTTATTAATCCATGGCCGAAAGCGCATACAAGCCCGTGACAAAATGCTCCTTAAAAATTATATATATATATATATACCGACACGCTCGCCCCTTCGAACCTGGAAGCCAGCTCGTCTGCCGCTGGCTCCGCTGCACGCAAGGCTGAACGTCTAAGGACAACGAATCGAACAGGCGACAGGGGACAAAAGAGCTTTTGACTTTTTCTTCAACGACTATCTCTGGCGGCTCAGCGCGGCAACGCGGCAGCAATTATGGGCACGAAGTGAGTACAAGTTACTGGTCGAGGCACACTAATCACCACACAAATAGTTGCGTGTCGATAGACGCGCCACTGCATGTCCAATCCAGCCTGAGAAGTTAAACGAGCACTTCCGTAAAATGTTTGCCGGTGCGGTAACCATTCCGAGCGATGCTGTAGTATTTTCTGCATGAAGCGAGCGATGCACCGTGTTTCACTGCTCTTTTCAATAAAGTGCTTGGAACATTCCAATTACCCGTGGAATGGAGGACCAGTCTTAGTATCATTGCTAAGAGAAAGGGAGACCCGCTGGCTTCATCATCCTACCGAGGAGTAACGAAAAAGATTGTAATATATAAGCTTCTGTCGGCCATCTTAACCCGTCGCCTGGAAGTATTTTTAGAAACTACCGGGGCACTTCCTGAGCAGCAACACAGATTCAGAAAAGGCAGATCAACAATGACTGCGTGCGCCGTGCTTCTGAACTCGGTGAATGGTACACTTCATGTCAGGGGGGAATTCGCCGTGTTCGTGGACTTCAAGGCGGCCTTTAATACGGCCTCGCGAACGATCATCCTTGACAAGCTGGCACATAGTGGAGTCCCACTGAGCATGCTAGAGCTTCTAAAAAGCATTTTGCAAGAGGGACTGGTAATAATAGACGATGGGGTTGCTGAGCACGCGCCGATTACTCAGACCACCGGTGTCGCTTAGGGTAATAATTTGAGTCCTCTGTTGTTCTCAATGTTGGTAAGCGATCTCCCGGCGGAAATACATAGTCGGCATTCACACGTGGAAATGGAAACGCTTATGTATGCCGATGATTTAGTTTTGTTCTCCTGAAGTCGCTTTCACTTGCAGCAGTCGCTTGTAACTCTACAGGGCTATGTAAAACGAAACAAATTCTAGATCAATGCGAGCAAGACAAAGGCGATGAAATTCCGACGAGGAGGAAGACTGGCCAAAAGAGATGACCTCCGACTGAATTCAGAAATAGTCGAAATTGTTCCATACTTTCCCTACCTGGGGGGCGTGTTTCCTTCATGTGGCACAAGATTCTCCAGGCATGTTGAAGAAAGAGTCCGAAAAGGCCTACAATCATTTTACAGTGTCAAGGACCCATGCAGACTGTCAATGGAGGTTGCTGTTAACCTGTTTAACCTGAAGATTGCACCCACAGCATCTTAAGGTGTTCAAATGATCTGGCCGTATCTTACGAGATTGAACCTAAGGGCGTTTGATCAACTCAAAGCCAGTTTTCAAAAAAAAATATTGAACGTCCACCGCACTAGCTTGAATAGGTTAGTGTACTTACTGGCATCGTCGCCGTTATTCGTTGAGGACTAACAGAGGATGTACAACCTGCCGAAGACGACGGTTTTTAGAGAACACGTTTTAGACTGGGAAAATAAAATGGCCCACATCGACCCGCTGTTTTATGAAACGAGAGCAATGACGTTGGATTTGTGGAGAGCCTGCAGTTATGAGAACCGGCATCTAATCACCAGATTTGCCGTCCACGGCTTCCATCTGAAGATCTGTGCGCGCAAGAAGTTTCATGAAATCTCGACGGAGTGTATGTGTAAACTTTTTGGCTGCCCGTGTGATCTATATCACCTTCAGCGTTGTCAAAGAGCAATTCCGCTGTCTCAACTCTGGAGATGCGATGTATATGATGTATATTCGTAAACGTATTATAGTAGTAGTTTTATTGGTTAATAAAACTACTACTATAATAATAATTATGGGCACAATGAGGGGCTGCCTCGAGGATAAGTTCGACTGGTAACACTCCTCACAAGCCCAAGTGTAGTTGGTTATCTACATTTCCCTGTAACCATAAAATTAAATAATAATAATAATAATAATAATAATAATAATAATAATTAAAAACATATATATATATATATATATATATATATATATATATATTTTAAATATGTAGCATATGTTTATTAATAATACAAACGGAGCGACAATTGTCTCCCGAGAGCGTGTGCACTGGGGGTATATATATATATATATCAAACAGCTTATTTTACTGTTGGGCATGAATTATCGAGACAACAAAACTTGACGTGCTAACGCAGACTCGTTTATTTTTCAGGCTGATTCTTAGCCAAACTTTAACGTTCACACTTAAAAGAACACACATCTTATAAAAACACTACTTGTGAACTTGTGCAAACGTTTTCAAGAGATCTGACAAGCTTATGTGCCAAGCCGTGGGAGCGCTCGTTTGGCTAAATTTGAGGTCAACAGTGTGGAAAGATATCCATTCGACGACGTTTCCATCAACTGGCTCTTCCGTAATGCGCTATATCCATACAAAATCCACCTGCGACAAAAGTTTAAGGTTACGGATCAACAGACGTAGCTAGATTTTGTCAATTGGGCTTCCGAGATGATGCACTGTAATGCCGATTTTGTGAAGAAATTATATCTTTCTGACGAAGCTAGTTATCTCACTCGTTGAGAGTTCTGCGTTGGCGTAAACAATAGCTTTAGTGAGCCGGGTACGTGTTCCTCTGGTGTTCCTCAAGAATCAAGCCTCGGGCCACTTTTGTTTTGCATATCTATTTTAGATCTTAAAAACGTTATTCCTGAATTGACAACTTATTAGCTTTATGCTGATGATTTGAAACTATACGGACGTTCCAACCACTAGCGAAAGGCAAGTACTACAGAGTACGATTGAGGCGGTTTCTAAATGATGTGTGGATAACGAAATACTTATATCAGTGCCGAAATGTGCTGTGTTCCTTGTGTTTAAGGAAGCTCATGAACATGCTACATAGGGAGGCCATCCCTATTTTAAACTGCATTAAGGACCTCGGGGTTGCGGTGACACCGGAACTGGATTTAAGTACTCATATCACACAAGTCATCCGGTCAGCTAATCCTATATCTAACACCATATTTCGTTGTTTTATAATTAGTGATTACAATTTTTACATGAGGCTTTATAGTTGTTTGGTTGTACCTAAGTTTATCTATTGATGTGAGGTTTAGCGGCTTTATATAGACAAACACATTGAAGCAATGGAAAGTGTACAGAGGAAATTCCTTTGCCGTGCTTCATTAAGGTGTAACATTGTCCGAAATTCTATTGTGTATGAGCCCTGTTCGGGAACTGCAGCCCAGAGCGGATTATCGCCTGTACCATTGTAATATAAACTCATAAAGAACATCAAACTATTTTAGCTTTCGATTAAGTAATCTTAGAAACGAATAATAATACCATCTTGTCAAAACAAATTGCCAAGACAGATTGTGTAAATAACATGTTTTCGTGGCGGATGGCGAAGGCACTGAGAACTTGAAATGCTAACAGCGCAAATATCGGCACACAAATAAACTGACCATTGTATGTATCTAGGTAGCGGTTTGTAACATGTTAATAATGTCCCCCTTTGGCAAAATAAAGGTGTATTTGAATTGAATTGAAAAGCCTATCTCAATCTGATTAGTGTGAATAAACTTAGGTGTCGCAATTGTGCAACCGAGACTGTTTACGTGATTCACGAAGAGCCGTTAGATATGACCACATTTTGGTCGCTCTACGGCGAATATCGTGCGTTATCGCAGCAGGATCCTTAATTCTGTTTGGGCAAGTTTGGACAGAGCCGACGTGAGGGGATAAACGATTGTGTCACAAGCCATGGCACAGCCGTCGAGACAACCAAACGTTCAAGAACAAAGTGTCCCGGACGGGCAATCTCGCGTAACGGAGCAGTTTAACTCGCCCTGAAAATCTTGCGATTCGTAATCTGATTACGATGAGCAATTTTCACCGCCCCGAATGTTAGACTCCTTCTATCCGGCGGCCGGTGACACACCTTCTCCGTTATCACGGGCCCCTACGGGAGTGGTTGAATTAAGCCATTATCGATTTGGTAGCAAACGTTTTCTCCGTAAAATTCGCATTCTTCAGAGTATGCAACTTTCATGAGCATTATAGAAAATTTGATTATGTTGAACTCAAAAGCTCAAACATAAGATATGACAGGATCTCGATTTTTCGCAAACATTTCCTAGAACGGCATCACACAATTTGTAAAATAAAGTTCGGGCAGTCACATCAAAAATTGATGATAATAATAATAATGATAATAATAACTATATATATATATATATATATATATATATATAAGAAAAAAAGTCACAACTCTTTTAAACTAAAACAAAAGAAAACAAGTACAACTCATTTAAACTTGCTAGACATTCCGCTGCTCTACGGGAATGCTATCTATCTCTGTAGAATCAGTTGATAAAAGGCAACGCTGTGTGGTCGCTGGTGGAGGAGCAACACGAGCCCTTTCCACGGGCGGGCGCCAAGATGGGACAAATGGCCCTCCTCAAGCACGTCTGTCTGCAGCTCAATCGCCCCTCTCACCCACTCACTCACTCTTGCCGATGTTGGAGAACGAGCAATCCAGGTGCTTTTGCCGGCACTTTGGCGATATCCTTAGCGAGATCACGTTCTGATTGATTCTTCTGACAGCTAACTGACTGATTGACCCGCCCGCAGACATGTGGGCCGTTCTGCTGTTGATTCTGGTCGCGCTGATCGTCATCAAATATCTGCGCCTTCGATTCTACTGGCAGCCGCATGGCATACCGTACGAATCGTTTGAGCGATACGTCTACCGATCGCTATGGCTGCTTCACACAAGCGACCTGCGCGATCTCCTGACGAGCGATGCCAAAAAGTACGGCAAAGTGTACGGCAGTTATCGTGGCCTGACGCCCACGCTTGTCGTCACAGACGTCGAGGTGGCCAAGGATGTGCTCATAAAGCAGTTCAGCAATTTTCTTGAACGCTCGATTGACTTTCAAACCGGCGACCCGCTATGGGACAAAAGCGTTTCGCGCCTGCCGTACACGCAGTGGAAGGTCGTTCGGACAGTGATGGGCAACTGCGTGACTTCGTCGAAGATGCGCTCGATGATTCCCAAGCTGGATACCGTTGCCAAGCGACTCGTGGCTAAGCTTGAACCTATGGCGAGGAGCGACGAAAGCGAGCTTGATCTGAAGAAGTACCTCAGCGCGTACGGGCTGGACTCAATGGTGGCCATCTCTTTCGGAGTTGACCTCGACTGCATTGAGAACCCGGACAACGACTTCGTTAAGTACGGCTCGAATATCTTTAGACCGAGCATTGGTTTCCTGATGGCGATTTTCTGCCCAGCACTGCTAAAATACTGCTCGTTTGCCAATTTTCCACCAAAAGCCACATCGGCGTTCTTTGGTGCTTTAGGTAAGCGCATATTGGCTGAGAAGCGAGAACGTCTCGACGAGGTAATCAAGAACAACACGCCCGACATAATGGACCTGCACTTGATCGCTCAGCGGGAGGATTCAAACAATCACATTACCGATGAGGTGCTGGCAGCCCAGGCTTTTCTGTTCTTTGTTGCTGGCCTCGACACAACGATGAGCACACTGCACATTTGTACGTATTTTCTCGCTGTCAACCCCGAAGTGCAACAGAAGGTTTACGATGAAGTTCGTCAGGTGATGGATGGTCGTAGCGACGTCCAGTATCAGGACGTGCAGAAGATGAAGCTTCTAGAAGCCAGTCTGCTGGAGTCGACTCGTCTCGTACCCATAATCCCAATGGTGGATCGCATCTGTACACGGGATACTACCGTGGCCGGTGTTCCCTTTAAAAAAGGAATGATGATCGAACTTCCTTTGCCACCTATGCACAGGAACGAGGACTACTTTCCCCAGCCTGAGAAGTTCATTCCGGAACGATTTCTGAAGGATGGCGAAATCTCCTCAGAGATGGCGGCTTTTCTCACGTTTGGAGATGGCCCCAAGTCGTGCGTGGGCCGGCGACTTGCGGTGCTGAATATGCAAGTGTTGTTGGCAAATATCCTGCTAAAGCTTCGCCTAGATACCTGTCCCCAAACGCCACCGCTCCAGCTTAAGAAGAGCCTCCACATCGCGGACATGTTCTGCCATCCACTGATCATCCGACTGACACTACGTAAAGAAGTCGACTAGGTTCTTAGACTCATGACCTTAGGGTCTTTTGTTCGCTTTCAATTGTTTACTCCAAACTTCTAATATAGCAAAGCACATGCAAATACACTTTATTATGTTACACATATCACGAAAGATTAGCTAAGTTAAGCAAATGTGTCTAGCGGGCGTGTTTTGTTACGAAGGCGGCGCTTCCACACACAACATATGTCAAGAATCAGACGTTATATATATATATATATATATATATATATATATATATATATATATATATAAAAGATTACAAATAAAGCCACAAATTTTTCTTTATTCCTTTATATATACATGTGAATGTTTAAATCCACAGTGCCGATGGCTCAATCCTCATCTATCACTCGTGTCCAAGTGAGAGTCTTGCCCGACCCCTGACGCGAAGACGCGGGTCCATCCCAAAGCGACAAATGTCATCAAGTTGTGGCAAGTATATATATATATATATATATATATATATATATATATATATATATATATATATATATATATATACTTGCATGTTATATACTTCCTTTGTGAGAAGTTTCTATCGTACAGGGTTAAAAAAGTACAGGGTAAAGATTAAAAAAATTGCCCTCTGAGCACTCGTTCTTGTAAATCGGCCCGTCGATATGAAGGCTTTTACGTAGAGAGCCCGTCGCCTTTAAGGCTGTGTCTCTTACCCATCAGAGCGAATTTCTTTAGGAGCACGTGTACACGGACCCGAATGTGCAAGAACCTTAACAAAAAGCTATATTACAAGCACTGCTTAGATGCTTCCTCGTTTTATTATCATTGACCTTCATAACCTCAATGGCCTTACTTAAAAAAACTCGGTATACTTAGTTCCTTGCAACAGTGTACAGAAACAATACTAAACCTGCTGTAACACATTTAGCGGGTGCACAACACCAGTAATGATTGCTTGTTTTATCAAGGCAATATTCTCACAGTGATGTGCGTAATAGAAGCAAGTAAATATGTGCTTAAAAGGTAGCGCCACTGATTTGCGGCTTATTTAGAGAACCATGCTAAATAAAACGCATTCGGAATGTTGCCTTTACTGAAAGTGGTTTAATTTCGGCCGGTGCCAGTGTCTGATGAGAACTTTGTATTGGAAGATTACATACATAAAATGTTATTCTTGTTGGTAAATATACTAACCATAAATAATATAGCTAATGCCGAAACAATAGTCGACTGTCTATATTAAAGTCACTAATTCTGAAGCTCGCAGCTTAAATATCTTACGATTATTGCTAACCGGATACATCATCAAAGCGATGTTGGCTGCATGGCTTAACAAGCAAGCGATGATAGACTCATAACTTAAAATGAATAGGCACGTCCCTAGGAAAACCAAAAACATAGACATCCGTGTGATGCCAAGAGATAATCTGCGTAATCAGCACTATTTGACTCAAAGGAGGGAAAAGTCCGGCGTTGCCTGACTTTCTAACCGAATGCTGCTCGTTTGCAAGTGATTCGTTCTACGATGGCTTTACAGGGAATCTTTCTTTGGCTGGGCGTGTTTGCAAACATGTAAAACACGCCCAGTCCGCATACATGTAAATGTATGCAAAAAAATTTAAAAAAAAACATAAAATAAATAAAGAAATCACTTACTTAAATAATGAGTAAATATTATGCACGTAAACTGCGCAATACGCTCGCTTCTTAAGTTTAAATTCAGACTCCCCGTTTTGCATGACAAAGTGACGCACATCGACGGGTTATAAACTAATATTTGGCACATTTTCAAACAGTTTTTTTTCTTTGACGTACTGGTATAGCCAGCTATTTTGAGTTGAAATGGTTCTGGAAATCATTATTTTGGCATAGGAAATTTTAGTAGTATAGGCGTTTATTAGAAAAAATAAATCAATACATGATAAGCAAGACTGTGCTAACAAGCCAATATGCATGACACCGTACCAATAAAACTACCTGTAATGAAAATAAATATACGTGAATGTGTATATTTATTCAAACGACTATCAACTGTACACTACGTGTTTGCATTGTATTAATAGTTTAACATTTTTTTTTATTAATTAAGATTCCCATAAATGTATTAGTAAATTTTACAATCTATATATATATATATATATATATATATATATATATAATGCTTCATGGCGTTGCAATACTTTAATATCAATATTTAATAATATATACTTAAACACCTTAGTTTTTTTCCGGCTTGGGGAAATACGCCGGATCCATGTGCAGCTGAGGTATGGGAAATGCTACATACATGGCTCTTTTGATCGGTTTCCCGGCAACCCCAGCATCATTCACACATCACGATCGATATAGATCGAAACAGAAATAATGGGAAGCTTTTCAGTGCTGCTTCAAGAAGTGTCATCTTGACTAGGTCTATCAGCGTGAGCCCTGTGCGATCACCTATATTCAACGTTTAATCTCTTCATAGACGAACTCTTGGACATCGGGCGTCCGTACTTCCATACTGACAGCATGGAAGTACGTTGGCATCCTAAGGAGAATAACGGTGGTATCCAGAACTGCGATATAAACACGAACATTTGGGAAGTCAGCGGTTCTTTATTGAGAGTGGACTTTGCACTTTTACACTGGACGATCAGGTGATAATGGATCATGTCTGCGGTATGGCTTTTGATGATCCAATCAAGCCCTTTTAGGTTTTTGCTAAGAATCTGTTTACCGGTCTTCCCAAAGAAAGCCGACTTTTTTTCCGAGGACACGCGTACGAAAATCAAATGCTTGAAGTAGTTGGACATGAGAAGCATTGCCGTTAGCGATTGTCCAGGCCGGGTGAGATTGTGGGCGTGCCGTACAAAATGCAGAAAATGCAACACTGCCACAATCGAGTACATTACCATAGGCGTTGAGAAACTTCTCGCTTTCAGAAGTCGCAGTTAGCGTGTCGACGAGTCGCGGCCTTGTCAAGCGCCGGCATCACGTCTCGCATCTTTGAGGCCTTGAAGCAACTGCTCATAAATATTTTGTAGGGCCTTTAATTTTTCGTACGGTAACTGAGTAAGCGCATTCTCCCAAAGCGGGTCTCCACTTTTAAATTCGAAGCTTCGCTTGAAAAGTTGCTATCCTGCTTCATAAACACACCCTTGGCCACTTCAGTGTCACCGACGATGATCATTGGCTAAACAATACGATCCGCACAGTTTGCCGTACTCTTCAACGTCCCTACGGAATTCACTATACCTTGGTCGAGTGATGGGGTGCTAGAGAACTGTCATCTCGCAGCCGACGCGCCCTCGTTCCTGTTCACGATGATTATCGGACCACTGGTCTCACAGTGCCGCTCTCAGTTTCTAAGAGCAGCCTGTAGGTCTGTTCGCATCTTACTGCTAACGCCGTTGGCATAAAGCAACATTTTTACATAGTGGGATGACTGTTCATAACGGCGCCTTTCAGAGATGCTTTCCTATCCACAACAAAAATAGCTGACGAAAATTGTGACTGCCGTGAGACATACCGGCGGTCTGATGAAGCGGGGCATGTCGACATAATCGACATAATCCACAATCAAGTGTTACCACACCTGTTTGAAGGCTTGGATCAATATAGCAAGCTTACATAATGCCACAAATGCTTTAGAAAAAAATGCTTGCAGGGCAGTGTAATTTCTCTTTCAAGTCACTTGTTGATTAGGCTCGTTGCTATGGACAAGCAAACACCGCTTGCTGAAGATGCTTATTTCTGAGGATGTTACGACAAAAGCCCTTATGTTCTTTAACAGCGCAATATAAGAGGTACGGTTTCTATTTGGATTTGTAAGTCCACCACTTGCCTTAATTCCTGGAGCCACATTGTAGGTGTCGTCTTTGGTTGAGGTAGAGTTAAACGGTTTGCTAGGCGAGGCTGTAATTGAACCTTCATATCCTCACCAGGAACAGGACATCTCTTAAACTAGTACGGAACTCTGTTTGCTAGATATAACTTCTTATTTGCAAATAATACTAAAATAATTTCCTCTAGTATTGAATGTTCCACTTGTTTTCCATTTTGGATGAGAGCCGTGTAGAACTGGAAAGCCACAGTGCAGCTATGAGCTTATTATGAACGAGGTAATGCTCCCCGTCTAATCAAGCTAAGAACGTCGCTTCGATGGTTTCATCGGAGCCAAGACCGATCTCAAGACAATGTCCGTTGCGCTATGGCATAAGTCGTTTAGAAGCATGCTCTTTCGCTGCAGAGTATGCCAATGTATCACTTTTTCAGAACGGCGGCTTCAATTTATGACGCAGGCAAACGTGTCCGCCTTAAATTAGGGCAAATTGCATACGAAAAACTTGAAAAAAATTGCTCCAGTTCGTGTAAGTACGACTTTGTACGAAAATGTCGTACTTACACAAACTGAAGCCGGCCTGCCCGAATAAAGCGATGAGGCTCGAAGGCCACGCGGCCACTGCTTTGTGCCGCCTTGTGACCTCGGACCTAAAAAAGCAAAGGAAATACGCTGCTGCGCCGCGGTAACTAAAGGCCGAACCGAACCTTGCGCAGAAGGCCAACAGGAACAAAAAGAAGTACACGTGAAGAAGCACATCGTCAGTCGAGCCCGATGGCGTGGTGCATTAGTATGCGCCTCGCAACCGGAGGAGACACATAGGTGCGCGGGTTCGAGCCCCACCGTTGCACAGTTGTATTAATATGGGTCCGTTTATGAAGCAATGCGAAAAGCAGTCCCGTGGACGTTGAATCTTGGCTGAGGGTCAGCCCCAAAACTTTTATCGTCAGGCTGTTGCCACGGTTTTCATCAAGAAAAAGGCAAATTTGAAAGCAAAACTCCAAGGCCGAAAAGACCTAGGATAAAGATCCTCATGAGGGACCTCGTGGAAGCCACGACCAAGGATTAAGTGAAGCAGCGTATTAAGGTGCACGCGATTACGAAATCTCATGTATGTGTATCTCAGGTCAGGCTGTCCGCCTGTTAGTAAAATAATTCCAGTAAGGCTGAAGATGCCGTGTACGGTCTCTTATAAAAGTTTTATTTTGGAGGTAGGTGCTAAAGTTGAACGGGCCAGATGTAAGGGAGGTCGGGGGAAGGATTTATTGCATTACACCTTTAGTTTGTTCCAATCTGTGACAATCGCCACGTATACACCAGGTACATAGTGCAAGGCTATCACTAACTGGTATGTTCAAACGCCGTCTTTCACGAGAAGTACGGGTTGTGCACCTAGCGGTTGTACCTGCCAAGTGCGGTAGAGTGCACAGCACTGGAGCGAATATCGTTGCACTAATTATCTCGCATGAAGTGTAAAGAAAATAAAATATTATTAAAAAACGCTTACAAAATGTATATTAACTCAATTTGAATAAAATAAACCAACGTGCATTGAATAAGAGACGACGAAGTCTCTCAGCCTGCATTGCTGCTTCAATTGTCTTTAAAAAAGTATGCCATGTAGCCAATGCGTGTAGGGATAAATGAGCGCGTGTAACTCTCTGCGTTGAGAAGTGATCAAGTGAGTGTTGCTAGCCAAGGCGATTTCACCCCACCTAATGCGTAAAATCTGGGACTACATACTTGAATAACCGCGCGCTAGCTTACTTCTTTCAATAGAACCATTAATCACACCGTAAATTTAGAATTATCAAACCAATAATTCCACCTTAAATTTGCCTACGTACAAGACGATCCACTAGTACTATAGAAAGCGAGTGTCCTTACTAACTTTGCGCCCGTTTTCCATAAATAGATGCTGACCGGGCAGGAAAGGAACACGGCCGTTTAAATTAGTAGGAACATGTTAAGGCGACGAGGTGGAAATTGCACGTTTCTAGCGTTAGATGACTACCAAGTAACATATCCGCTGCCTTAGGAAGCAACGGAACAGCTCGTAAATGGAAAATCTTGGTTTCCTCATCCTTGGCCAAGGATGAGCTAGAAGCTTCGCAACGGTGTTTTAAAGGAAAACATTGTTTAAGGAGGCCGTTTTTAGTTCTAGATTATCCTCAAGGGCAAGGCATGTTGGAATATCTAGAAAAATAATCTTTGTGACGTCATGCCCGCTAACTCCGAGCGGTATGCCTTATCATCTAATATCAATGAGCATTAATTCCCAACTCAACAAATTGATACTTAATATTCGATCGTGATACAGGAGACGTCATAGGAAAGAGAGTTACGAATTAACACACGAATGTTTCACTGGGTGCTGAGCGGCTACAATAAAATTTAACTGATGTACTTAGAGTGTAGTTTTTTTTAAATTGGACCGACCACACTTGTAACACGGCTAATTTATTTGAAAACCAGCGGAAATGTTTTGCACTTTACTTCGCGGTTTGTTGGTGTAGTTGTAGGTATGATGGTCAGCTCCCTCTCTCTCTCCTTCCGTTTCCTATCATACTCCAGGTCCACTTTCTTCTGCATGATCTTCTCGATCATCTGTGCTCCTTTTCTCGTCCTTGCACATCCTTGCAATTAGTTCGTCCACTGCTCGAGTCCCGCTCTGGAAGATGTTCGCCGATGTTCGTTGTTCTTCGAGGGCTGGGCAGAAGCAGACTGTGTGAGTAACATCGTCCACCTCTCCCGTCTCGCATGTTACGCACCTTGGGTCTTGCGCGATCTTAATCTTGCAGAGGTACGCCTGGAAGCAGCCATGGCCCGTCAAGACTTGGGTCAGGTAGTACGTTGTCTCCCCGTGGCCCCTGTTAAACCATATGGTCAGGTCCGGGATGAGGTGCCTGGTCCACGCTTCCGGAGCATTGCCTGGCATGTTGCTCCATTCCTGCTGCCATTTTTGAAGCGTTTCTTGCGGGTTTTCTTGCTTTCGTAGGCTGGGGTCTTCTTTCCGTCGACGCCTCTCGTCTATTAGCATTGGCCAGGGAATGAGCCCAGCCAAGGCTATAGCGGCCATGGTCTCTACTGTCCTGTATGCTCTTGTTACCCTTATCGCCATCTTTCTCTGTACTTTCAACAGCTTAGCGCGGTTTCGTTTCTTTTTCATCGCGATGGGTCCCCAGACTGGCGCAGCGTAAAGGACTATGGACTCGGCCACTCTCGCGAGAAGCCGTCGCTTGTCTTCAGATGCTCCTCTGGCTCTCGGCAAAATTTTGGCTAGGTTGTTTACAACCATAGCTGCCTTCGCCGTCACCTTCTCGATGTGCGCGTTTCCCGTGAGAGTACGATCGACTGTGACCCCCAGGTACTTTGCTGACTCGACGACCGCAATATCCACTCCGTTTAACGTCAAGGTCGGCTTGGTGTGGGCTTTATTTCCCACTAGCATCACCGCTTCGCTTTTCTCCGGTGCTAGTTCCAACCCGTGCTGTTGCATCCACATTTCCACCTGGTTCAGCGCTTGCTGGGCCCTCTACTCCAAGAGGCACGGGTCCCGAGCTGTGACCATGATGGCCAGGTCGTCGGCGTATGCGATCGTCTGCACTCCTTCCATTTGGACTACGTTCAACACTCCGTTGTATGCCATGTTCCAGAGACGCGGGCCCAGGATGGACCCCTGGGAAACCCCAGCTGACATAGAAAACTCTTCTTCTTTGTAAATTACAACCCTGTCCTTTAAGTATAAAGCAACCAGTCTTTGGAGGTACTTCGAGATCTGAACATCCTCTGATCTGATGACTTGCCAGGGCAGTGAGTTGAAGGCGTTCCGTACGTCTAGTAAGACGACAAGACACAACTTTCTGGACTACTGGTTTTTCTTCTTCTGTCTTTGGGCCTCTTGCAAAACTTTTTCGACAGCCATTTCCGTAGATCTCCTCTTACGGAAGCCGTACTGTGAGTCTGCCAAAGTCTTGTCCTCAAGCTCCGCTGTCAACCTCATGCTAACCATTGTCTCGAAAGCCTTGCCTATCGTGTCCAGGAGGCATATGGTCGGTATCTCCCTGGATTCGTGTGGTGCTTCCCTGGTTTCCTGATGAGGGCCAAGATGGCTTTCTTCCACTTCTTCGGGTACAGTCCTTCGGTCCAAATCTTGTCTGCGATTCTCTTAAAGACCTCTGGTTTCTCCTGCAGAAGAATTTTAATAGCCTCTGCAGGGATTTCGTCTGGCCCGGACGCTTTTCCTTTTGGAAGGCGCTCACTCACCGCTTTTATTTCCTCAAGTGAGGTTAGAGGAATGACTTCCCTGCTCCCGGTTCCCACCGGACGGTTGGGTTCGGCATGAGTCGGGAAGAGTCTCCTCACTGACGCTTCAACCAGGTCTTTTGGCAGTGCTGGCGTAGGCTTCCTTAGCTTGTCCATGACAATCTTGTAGGGTTGACCCCATACATCATCTTCCACCTTCTCGCCGAGTTCTTTCCAGGCGTCACTTCTGCTCTTATTAATTGCCCTTCTAAGCTTCTTCCTCGCATCCTTGAGTCTCTCCCACGCCTCTTCGGTGCTTCTTTCCTTTGTCCTTGCTCTGGCAAGTGCTCGTCTGGCCTTGGTACACGATCTCCTGGTAGTTGAGACTTCTTGTACTTAGAGTGTAGCTGCAATAAAATTAGACTGGTATGCTTAGAGTGCAGCTGCAATAAAATTAGACTGATGTATTTCTTTCTAGAAGAAAACAAATTACGACAGCGACATGGATCGACGAAATTGCACTTCAGACACTTATCCTTTACATAGGAGCTTAAAATAAACAGGGAGTTGCAAACAGGCTCATGTAAATCACAACTACCGTCAAAATGCCATACCATAGCAAACTAAAAGACAAATAAAAGAAATATATTTACTAGGCTGCAACTCAGTATGCCGAATTGTACTAAACCAACAAGCCAAGTGCACTTGTAGCTTCAAAATAGTGAGCAAACATACTTTCGCTCTGTGATTACGCAAGTCGCCTTAGAATTAGCAAGCATAAACCACGGTCCAACAGAGCCACACTCTCAAACCACCGCCTAATTTACAGGCATAAACAAAACTCACAGACACCTATACCGATGTACAACCTGGCGGTTAGCGCGAAGCTGTTTCGCCGCCAGAACTCACACAGATCACACACTTGACAATGCCGCTACGCTAGCTCTAACAATCACTTAACTAAATATATATATGTATGTATATATATATAGAAATCTACCTGCTCCTGCTAGCCACAATCACTCACCACCCTAGGGCACTATCACTGCCACGCTCACGCCGTTGTCGCTGCCACGCCGTCGGACGTCCCGGTCGCCGCCGGACTAAGGGTTTGCAGAGTGCGCGTTACGCTGAACGCTCGAGGTAGCAAGAGGGGTGACAAAATGGCGCGCATCCCCTTTTATGCGGCCGGCGACCGGCAACGTGACAGTGCACGAACGTGCAGTGGCGGGTTGTGGCCAACAGTGCCGTGGCGGGTTGTGGCCGACAGTGCCGTGGCGGGTAGTGGCCGACAGTGCCGTGGCGGGTTGTGGCCAATCAGGCAGAGATCACCATCATCATGGCGCGCTAATACAAACTTCTATTCGCGGCCATCCAATATGCAACAGTCCTCCCCCTTTTTGAGGGCGGCGGTAGCCACTCAAAAATACCTATGTTGCATTGATTGTGTTTAACATTTATTGTGTGGCACTCTGCGAGATCAACTTTAGCTCACAACAATTTCTCACAATCAAACAAGCTCACAACGCCAACAGGCGTCCAGCTCTTGATATAGCGGCCTCCACCGAGCTGCGCTCGGTAGGCACGCTTCACGTCGTCCTTGGTCGCCAGCGGCTTCTCCACACGACTTTTCCAAAATGCCCGCGGCATTCCTTTCTCCAGTAGTACTACGACGGCGCCCGCGACGAACGGCTCGACATGGGGTCTCCCCGCCGCCGCGGAGCCATCGTCAGGACCAGCAGATCCTCGGCGCGCCATCGCCTTCAAAATAAGCTGCTTCGATCGCGGCGCATGTGACTATCACGACCCAACTCTTCGTTTCACCTCCTCGCGACACGTTCATGGCCATTTCGGTCTAGAAATGCTTCAGCCCGGGATTCACTTCTGCCAGGCCCTCGTCTTCGGGCGGCTCGACACGAGAGGTGCTCGCGACGTTCTTTCCCAAGCACGGCTGCCGTGCCTCATGCAGCGGGTGCTGCTTCGCCCACGCGAGCTCTTCCGCCGTGAGTCGACAACTCGCATCTTGCTGATGGAACCACCTTCCAGCCTGAGCGACGGTGGCGACGATTTGGGTCAGTTTGCGCAAGCTTGAACACCCCGCTGGGTCTATTAGCGGGGGTTCGCACGTTGCGACAAACACCCGAATTTCTGGAAGCTCGTCGTAGCCCTGCCCCGGCTGGAAAGCGGGGTACTGCGTCGACGGCTTCTTCAGGAACTCCGCGGCCTTGGTTACGAGATGCACTGCTGCCCTTGCTGCAACCACTTCCGTTCCTTTCGTGGATGAACTCTCTGATGGCTTCACTGAATGGATAGAAGAGCTCTCGACCACCGTTGAACTTCTTAGCTTGGCAACGGGGAGCGCCGCCCCGCCCGTTGCGTTGATTTCTTCAAACGCGACTAGCCGATTTACACTCGAGCCTAGTGCTGAACTTGATTCTTGACCACCGGGGCCAACGCGCTCCGGCAGTCTCGTCGATAACGATGCTCTTGCCTCTGCCCATCGTGGAGACATGTCCGGGGCGCTCGACGGCATGGCGGCGGCTAGAGTGCTACGTCGTTTGTAGACCATTAGGCTACCTCGGATTTGGCACAACGTATCTATGCAGTCGGAAGATCTACCTGTTTCTAGATCTATTTGCTCATCGCTGAGCGTGCTGGCCATTTCGACCACAAAACGCTCGTCTAATTCATTTAATTGTGTCTGGAGCCTTTCCGCTCTTACCAACCAGCCGTTAACACGGTCCTCATATCACTGCGTGAACCGTGGAGGCTCCTGGCTTTCATAACAAAACGACACTACGGTGGTGTCCAGTTGTGACACCGCCGCATACACTGAACGCCGAAGCGCCATCACACAACTGTCTGTCTCAGCCATCCTGGCTGTCGCTACGATCACTTCTACGTCCGGGCCTTTGCTGAACGTCGTGCCCCACGTTGGGCGCCAAATGTTGCCAACGGAACCGTAGAATGAAGACAGACGAATATGAGCGGGTTCACACACTCACTATTCTTATTTATTATATTTCACCACACGCCAGAGAGCGATACGGCAGCGCCGCCTCTCTTCGTATTAGTATTACTGTTATTGCCTAGCTAGTTCACACTATGTCCTGGCGGTTAGCGCGAAGCTGTTTCGCCGCCAGAACTCATACAGATCACACACTTGACAATGCCGCTACGCTAGCTCTAACAATCACTTAACTAAATATATATATGTATGTATATATATATAGATTTCTACCTGCTCCTGCTAGCCACGATCACTCACCACCCTAGGGCACTATCACTGCCACGCTCACGCCGTTGTCGCTGCCACGCCGTTGGACGTCCCGGTCGCTGTCGGACTAAGGGTTTGCAGAGTGCGCGTTACGCCGAACGCTCGAGGTAGCAAGAGGGGTGACAAAATGGCGCGCATCCCCTTTTATACGGCCGGCGACCGGCAACGTGACAGTGCACGAACGTGCAGTGGCGGGTTGTGGCCAACAGTGCCGTGGCGGGTTGTGGCCGACAGTGCCGTGGCGGGTTGTGGCCGACAGTGCTGTAACGGGTTGTGGCCAATCAGGCAGAGATCACCATCATCATGGCGCGCTAATACAAACTTCTATTCGCGGCCATCCAATATGCAACAGCACTGTTTCTAGCTTCTAATATTTTGCAACACACTTACACAGCCGTCTTTCGTATTACCAAGCTGACAGCCATTGCAATTGATGCACATGCGTCATGGGTTTCTGCATTCGCATACGTTGTGGAACGTCCTACCTGTCGTATTGCATTTAAGACCGCTAACTTTGCAGTGAAACATACAAAACAGATGTGCACAAACCTTTGGCTGATTTTCTTCTTACGGCAAACAGCAATGTGCATAAGAGCATGTATTATTAATGTTGCTCATTATATCAATGTTGTCTATTAATCACTATATGACATTCCGAGTTGAGAAAACCTTATATAAATATGCATGCGGCGTGCTCAAAAGAATCCATTTCCTAAAAAGCGAATTTGGAATTTGTTGTTATCAGTCCTGTCACTGATTTTTCATTTGTCATTCGTTTTCGAATTTTCGGAGGCAAAATAATCAATACTTATAAGAACAAGTTTCATTTAGCACGTGATAACCGTCTTTTGTGCAGAATAAGTTGCTAAATAGCAGAATAATAGAACTCAGTCAAATCCCATGTTCTTATTACGCCGTCCCTATACGGCGACGGTTTGTTCTAGGCGTATCCCAGGTATACTCATGACGACTGTTCATGGTTGTTGTAAAGAAAACCTCGGGTTCATCATTGTCGGTCATATTTCTTTGTAGCCCACGATAAAATGCTTACGTTCGAGTACCTGAAGTATGCTGTCTTCCGAAGTTCTTCGACAAAAGGCAGCATGTCTGTACAATTTTTTGTAGATGAGTGAACACCCGGAACTTTTGACCTTGTCCAAAAATGCGAGATGTGTAGTAGGATTTTTTTATGTACGCCCTAATAACCTAAGGAGCCAGTAATCAATCACTCCAAAAATCGTGGCTCGCAGTAAGTTCTTAAACGGATCGTTTGCTTGGCGATTAGCCAAATGAGCACATAAAAATCCCAATAGCACTTGCCTAATTAGCAATTAGTTATGTTTTCCTTTTAGAAGTACGTATACAAAAAACAATACATATTTGACAACGATAATTGTACCACACACCATTTTATGTGACAATAAAGGTGATTGAATGTTATGTTATAGTTCAACGCCGGTTATTTGGAAAAGGCTCGTAGCGGTTTTAGTGAAAAGCCTTGTAGGTTGACGATAGATGCAGCAGACGCGAGAGCTTTGCGCACTCTCCGTTCCATGTGCGTTCCGAACGATTTCGCGCTTGGGATCAACGTGATGCCTATTTTAGTCAATTGGTTTGCGTATTCTTGGGCATGGCAGGCATTTCCACCCAAGCAGAGCGCATCGAATGGCACCAATTTACCTCGTCGCTTAAATTATATTGTTTCAGTCTTCTTTTTATGTGGAGGAGGGTTGAATGCAGTTACTCACTACCGCTACGAGTAGGAACATTAGGTTTCCATCTCGAGCTGTGTGGTACTCGACCCCAGCAGATGGATGTTACGCCGCTGAGACCCATACCCACTAAACGCACCTCCCCCCTTAAGCATCACTCTCTAGTGGTCCAGATCTCCATAGAACTATGGGCCATCCGCAGAAATGGCGAATGCCCTATCGGATCAATTGGCCGGGGTCGCTCACGGGTTCCCCCACCTGTCAAGCGCACTTTGTCCCAACCCTTGCAAACCCGTTCGATCCAAAGTTGCGCTTTCTTTAGCCGTGCTGGCCTCAAAAGGATTCGGCCTGTCCATGCATTTTCTGTGCTTTGTTTTTAGCACCTCCTGTGCTACTTCCGCTCCCACTTCCCATGCTTGGGTCGAACCCAGGATGTACTCTACGAAACAATTCAAGCAATTTCGGGGAGGGTTTTGAAATCATTTCAGGATGGGTTATTCCCGCTCTGGACCATTTGTTGCGAATGTGTCTGATCGCCGCAGTTCTGGCCTCTTCCCATGCCTGGGACCTGATGAGTGTGTGTTTCAGTCTTCTGCATGTCAACTTTTAAGCCAATATCCGTAACCTGAAAAGCCAGAGTCGCCGGTGCCTACTGAAAATAAAATCGACTGCCACTTTACCGTACGAGGTCATCTGCATACATAATAACCAAATTAAAGGTTGGAAGTGAAGTATGGTGCACCAACTAGTATTCTACAGAACATTTCATGTATTGCTCAACTTAGTTGCATTATATATATATATATATATCCGTCCCACAATGAGAGAGAGAGCCATGGCGGCTGATAGTTCATTGCATCATACTTAGCGCAATCCTATGAGCAGAACCGCTATTGGCACTGATCACACAGTTGGTAAAACCCAGGGGTCAAGATGGTAGTGGCATGCCCGAATAATTGACCTTACGACCCAAATGTAGGAAGTAGTTTATTAACTCGAAGTTTTGACCTTTGCAGACAATTTAGTATGTAGTTACTCCCATAGCAAAACATCATTGCGTTTGTTGTTCGTGAATTAATGCAAAGGCCTTTGCTGTGAAGGTAAGCCTCAGCCATGCCAATGATTTTGCCGGACAGTTCTGAGGTCGCGATGGGCAACCGCGACGTTTTCCCCGTGTGTTACAACAATTACTCCTTAAATACGCATACAAAAAATGATACGACAATATGATATTATATAGACATGAAAATTACCATTTATATCTTAATAGATTGCTTTTTGTGCAATACATTGGTGGTTATGGTAAGCGTTAAAAATATCTACTCTTAAAGATATAGGAAAAAGAAGGTCAACACGTTAGTTAATGGATATTGACGAATTACTCTATAAGAGCTATTATTAATATACTACTATAACTGCCTAATAAAAGAAAACACCATTTGCTAGACATGTTACGATAGCATGCTTTTCTGAGGATGCTAACGTTTATTAAACAGGATGCATGCCAAAAAGAACTGCCGGAATCGATCATGATCGGGCCTAAAGCAAGATACATACACATACTCGATCTGAGCACACTTGTTCGTTTATCGGTTGTCTGAGTGTTGCGGCGTTTGGAATACACTTGGTGGGACATTTGCGATGATTTTTCTCAAGGGGCAATGCTTGTATGGACTACCCACGAGGTGTCAGAGCGCACGTTAGGGGTTTCTGGAACATGTCACCAAAACGAAAGCCGACTGCTAGTTCCAGAGGAACTGGTGTTGAGGAACAGCGATCTAGACGAAACTTTAGTAGCATATTGGCAAGAAGAACTTGCATATTCATTATGGCTAAACGTTTCCCGATGCATCCCTTTGGTCCATCGCCAAAGGTCAGGAATGCTGCCGTATCGGATGTGACGTCACCGTTCTTCATGAAGCGCTGCGGGATGAATTTTTCCGGCTCCGGAAAGTAAGTAGGGTCTTGCTGCATCCACGCAATAGGAAACTCTACTACGGTGCCTTTTTTGATAGGAATTCCGGCGACTTCAGTGTCGTTTGAAGCAATACGATCAATGGAGAAAATCAGCGGCACCATCCGTAACGACTCCAATAGCGATGCCTCGAGCAGTTTCATTTTTTGCACGTCGGCATACTCGACATCTGCTTTGTCACCCAAAACAGAGCGAATCTCTTCATACACCTGCTGTTGAACGTCGGGATTGACAGCAAGAAAATATGTGCACAGATTGAGCGAAGTTGCCGTAGTGTCGAATCCTCCAATAAAGAATAGGAACGCTTGCGAGGCTAGTACCTCGTCGGTTATGTGGTTTTTTGGATCTTCTCGTTGCGCCAACAAGTGTAGATCGATTATATCGGCTGTGCCATTCTTCACCACCTCGTCGAGGTTTTTCTTCTTCTCTTCTAGTACGTGCTTTGAAAGATTGCCGAAGAACTTGGACACGTCTCGCGGCGGAAAGTCAGCCAGTGGGCAGAACCTCAGGAGCGAAGGACAAAGCATGGCCAGTATGAACGAAAATGACGGTTTAAAAATTTTTCGACCGTTCTTGACAAAGTCGTTATCCGGGTTATCGATGCTATTTAGATCGAGTCCAAAGGCAATTGCTGCCATTGAATCCATACTGTAGCCGTAGACGGAGTCCCGCAGTGCAATCTCTCGCTCATCGGAACGCGAGATTGGGTCCAGTTTCTCGACGAGACGCTTGCTCACACGGTCCAGTTTCTGTATCATGCCTCGCAATTTTGACGAGGTAAAAGCGTACCCCATGACGGTGCGCACGGCCTTCCATTGGTCGTACGGCAGGTGAGTGAGCGTATTGTCCCAGAGGGGATCGCCCGTGTTGAACTCCAACGTTCTACCGAAGAAGTTGCTAAACTGCTTAATGAGTACGTCCTTGGCAACTTCAGCATCTGCGACGACAAGCGATGGCTTCACACCTCGGTACGACCCGTAGAGTTTGCCGTACTTCCGCACGTCGTCGCACACGACCTCGTTGACGACCCGCGTGTTGAACAGCCACAGTATCCGGTAGAGGTATCGAGGGAACGGCTCGTAGACGAGGCCTCGACGACTCCAGTACAAGGTGAGGTTGACCAGCTTGATCGCCACAATGGCCAACACGACCAGCACCAACAGGGGCCACATTGTTTCGGCGGGACGGCGGCGTGATGATGAGGAACAGCAACAGCGACGACTTCAACAGCAGCAGCTCTGACGAATGAAAGCTCGCGACGTTGCTTCGCCTAACCGCGACGTTGCTTCGCTGAACCACGACGTATTTTGACTTCATGTGTGAGTCGCCGAGTGGAAAGGGTTGCCAGCTGGCCGGCTGACCCTTTCAGGATTACGTCATCGTTGTGAGCGACAATACGCACCGACGACGACGACAACAGAAACAAGAGCCACCTTGCGCTACAGCGACCCGCGGCACACGTGACGGAAGTGATGATGGCGCCGAATTGCTGCGGGGTGGGGAGAAGAGAGAAAATTCGTCAAATCAGAAGGCGACTATGAGAGAGAGGTAGATGGAAAGGGGGAATAATAGCGAAAACACGACAATTCTCAATAGGAAGCAAGAACAGAGGGAGCCAGAGAATGAGAAGGTCTGGGAGAGAGAGAGAGAGAGAGAGGGGGGGGGGAGTCTTTTTTGACGGCGGCTACGCCCAAGCAGCTTCGACAAGCGACCACTAACGAACGCATGCGCATCTTACTACACAGCTTCTTCAATGATCGGCACTAGATGATGCAGTCGGTCCGGTAGCTCGGTGACCGGACCAAATTGTTCTTGACAGGTTTTGACAAGATGTTCTTCTTGCCAAAGCGTACAAAGCACCCTAGCAGACCGGTATTGCCGCGAATTATGCATCGATGCAGTCGAATGCATCGATACAGTGGTACATCAGTCACATCGAACTAAACGAAAGACGCGATTGTGTCTTTCCCTCTTGCACTTTCCACAACAACAACAACAAACGAAACAGACCAATGGAATCATCGTCGAGTGGTCCCGATCGAGATGGCCTTGCTGTTGCTGGGGCGGTGGCATTGCGCTGTTGCTGCTGCTACTGTCTCTACATTGCCGAGTCGCTTTTGGCGTCATCTAGTGTTATCATAGTTTCATAGAGTTGTCATGCACATGCGTAATATATATATATATATATATATATATACATTTATATATATATATATATATATAGATATATATATATATATATATATATATATATATATATATATATATATATATATATCTATATATATATTATATATTATATATATATATATATATATCATTTATATATATATATATATATATATGCAAACACGCTTGGCAATGGCACTTACGTATACATTTTTGGCGTCACATTTCTTGCTCGAATCAGTCAATTTTGCTGTTTTCTTGTATGTTGATTTAAAAGTGCTTTTTTTATTTAGTATTTGTAACGAATTTGGCTGTTTGCGGAGACACATTTTATTTCTCGCTTATTACCGCCAATATCTGTCGTTGGATCATTTGGTTATCCACGGCGGAACGTGGACATTTAGGAGCAAAAGGAGAGACTCCAAAGAGCAGTTTGTGCAGTTAACCGAAGCATAAAATATTCTAAGAGAAGACTACGCTGTGCTGTTAAACTGGTATGGGTATATAAAGATATATTCTGGCTATATGGTGCTTTACTGCGAACGACTCCAATGAGTTTACGAGCATGGTATTGGCCTGGAACTCTCAACACTGCCCTGCATTCGTACAACGTCAGTTTCCAAGAAATTAAAAAGACCATCTAATAAATCTGTAAGCTTATGGTAGTCTTATTTGTGCTTAGGTAAAACCGGGCGACACCTGTTCACCAATATATACGTGTATACAGTATTTTTAACAAAATTGTGCTTGTTGTGTTACGCAAGCGTTTATGGGTCGCAAGATTACCCAATCAGCATTCTACACCAACATGCATTTATACTTACATAACAGGTTCGCCTTTGTTACTTACACATATCATATTTTGCACAACATCTGGATTGCTGGACGATTAAATCCGTCCAAGTATCATTAAGACGATTTCTCAGACAAAATAGTGCAGAGTATCATATCATATCATGTCATCTTTATTGAAAAAGGGACATTACAATAGAAGCAAAGTCGTTTCGAATCTGTGACCGACTTGCAATTCACCAAGCTGTTTACAACGTCCACTCGAGCAACCTCGTGAGGGTGGATGGAGACGCCGCTCCGGAGATTATTTGGTCACTAGGCAATGTGATACGCTTGCGTGGTAAACAACATCGACGAGCAACCCGTTCCAGAAATGTATCCTGCACGCTCTGCAAAAAGTCAACATCTCTATTATAAAATGGCATCCATACGTGACAGCAATAAGTCTACTTTGATATAACTTACGTTTAATACAGCTTTAAGTACACACTATGATCCTGTATAACGAAGGACCGTATTATGAGATTACACATTCGAGACGCGGCTTTGACGACCTCGGCCATGTGAGGTCTACCCCTCATTTGGCGGTTGAAAATTACCCCAAGGTCTTTGTAGAGTGAGACTTCAGGAATGGGTTGGCCATTTAGTGTATACTGAATAGTATCTGGAACAATATTGGACACTCACATACCCCAACTGCTCGTTTATCGAAATATCGTCACTACACACAAGTTTCCCGAAAATTGTGGATATGTTTTAACAAGTTACAGCAGCGCTGGAATCGTTTTGAGCTCGTATAGCAAAATACTCTAAATTTGCACTTTCGCATTTCGCACACATTTTCGCACCACCGCTCTGCCAACAACTTTGTTGCCTCAGAAGGCAACGAAGTTCCTGGCGCTGAAGCAGAGCCTACCGGCGGTGAGTAAGGTCTTGTGTCGCAAACGTATCAACCCTTCCCAACCTGATGTTGCTTAGCGTGCGCTACAAGCCTCCAAAGCGTCGAACGGCAATAACTTTGCATCAATTGAAAATATTTATTTATGAAATTATTAAGTGTTTGCTCCATACTCTAACTGGAATCACCAAGACGATAGGAGTCTATCTATGACTTTCTATCTCGGCAATGATGGGGACCCAGATTTTTACGTCCATGGTTTCTAAAAAGTTAATTAAAGCTATTTTTTTTAACTTTATATCAGAAATATTAATAGCGGCAATTATCAGGAGATCACAGGCAGCAGGAGTATTGCTCTTTGCCTAGTATCCAGCATGGCTCGCTGCTTCTCTTCTGTTGATTAGTGTTCCCTCCTTCGGAACGTTAATTTACGAATTTACGGGTTTCTGGATGCCAGTTCTTTTAACTCCTAGGTTCCAGGGCATTTGTCTAGAGTAAACTTGTATGGCTGCTGTAGAAGCTGTGCGACTTGTCCGTGCGATGTTGAGCGTCATAAGAAATAATAATAATTATTATTATTATTTATTACATGTTAAACAATGTTAAAATTGTGAGGTCTGAACGTATTATTGTTAATTCTTTAAATAATTATTTCACTCCATGGCGCCTAAAATAGATGCCGCGTTTCCTCTGCAAACGGCCAAAGACAACGCTTATTATTATTATTATTATTACACGTGCCGGGCCTGCGCCCACGTCCCTGTAGTAGATGTATGCTTCACTAGCACGGTCTGGTTATGTTTCCCATTGTCGCTAACTATTGTTTTAGCTGCTTCTCAACAGTGGAAAGTGCAAAGTACTCCCTTTCACCTCAGAGCTATTCAGTGTGTGGTCTCCTTTACTTTGACAGTTGGTTCCGGCTCCCCTGCTTCCATTTGTCTTTCTCAGCAAGACCGTTGAGAAGAGAGAGCAAGCAAACTCAAGAGCATCGTTGAGGGGGGCGATGCCGCCTTGAGGTGCTGCCGCCAACGGCGCAGTTAAGATGGTCTCTTTCACTATAATCCTTATTAGCCATTGGCCAAAGTACTGCCAACATTGTTCATCATAGTGGCGGCAGTTTGTTAGCTGTTTTAGGTGTGTTTTCGAGAGATGACAAGTTGTAAAGAGAGAGAGAGTGATTGAATACTGGTAAAGACAATGAGACACTACACCGCTAAGTGTAGAAATAATAAGTCTATTTGCAGCCGCACTTGTCCATTGGTGCTAGAATTCAGCCCTAACAAGCCGAGCTGACTGTAGGTCACAAAAATAAAATCTTATTATATAATTATTATTAATTAGTAATTAATCGTCATTAAGCCCGCTAGCAAGGCTCTCAGTCCGGTTTCTTCTTGATATTATTTATGTAGGGGTGCATTCGAGTATAGGGCAAACATAATTTCAATTAACTCCTCTGAAAATCTGCTAGTAAACATCAGGGTCTGCATTATTGCCGAGATTGAAGATCACGGATATTTCCTGCCGCATTAGTGATTCCCTTTAGGGTGTAAAATGTCTAGTAAAATAAAATAGATTGACGCAAAAGTTCTAGCCGTTTTATTATTTGCTCTGGGGAGTTGCAAGGCGCTCTAGCCACCACTTGCATGGAAAAGAGCGATACGATTGGATTAAATTGGCTTTAAAGAAAGAACCATCGGTGTCACCACCGCCCTAGCAACAGCAAGGCCATCTCGATTGGGACCACTCAACAATTTTACTGGTGTGTTCGTTGCTTTTGATGTGGAAAGCGCAATTGGGAAAGACGCAGTCGGCTTTCGTGTTGTCGATGCAAATGATGTGTCACTGTGGGTGGAATAGGTCAGCAGTATTTGTCGCAGCAATGCTGATCAAACGGCGCTTTGCACGTTTGTCAAGAAAAATGAGAGCAACTGCATCCAGTACTCACCAGGCTGTGCAGTAAAGTACGCGTGCTTTAAAGGTCTCTTAACAAAGCTGCTTTGGTAAAGCCGCCCATAAGACTTAATTAACTAACTTAAGTTAATTCATTATCCCCTTATCTTTCCGCATCCATTCGCCGCCGTCACTCCCGTCATGCACGTTGCGGAGCGCTGCGGTGTAAGGTGAGCCTTTTCTACTCGGCAGGTCAGACACGAAGAAGATATACGTGCACCAATAGTCGCTGACGTTGTTCTTCATCCTCACGCATACGGCCCCGTCGAAACATGTGGCCCCTGTTGGTGCTGGTAGCGATGGCCATTGTGGCGATCAAGCTAGTCAACCTCGCTTTGTACTGGAGTCGTCGAGGCCTCGTCTACGAGCCGTTCCCTCGATACCTCTACCGGATACTGTGGCTGTTCAACACGCGGGTCGTCAACGACGTTGTGTGCGACGACGTGCGGAAGTACGGCAAACTCTACGGCTCGTATCGAGGTGGGAAGCCATCGCTTGTGGTCGCAGATGCTGACGTTGCTAAGGACGTACTCATTAAGCAGTTTAGCAACTTTTTCGGTAGAACGTTTGAGTTACGCACGGGCGATCCCCTCTGGGACAATTTTCTCACACACCTGCCGTACGACCAATGGAAGTCCGTGCGCACCGTCATGGGGTACGCTTTTACCTCGTCGAAATTGCGAGGCATGATACAGAAACTGGACCGCGTGAGCAAGCGTCTCGTGGAGAAACTGAACCCAATCTCGCGTTCCGATACGAGAGAAATTGAACTGCGGGACTTTCTCTACGGCTATAGTATGGATTCAATGGCCGCAATTGCCTTTGGACTCGACCTTAATAGCATCGATAGCCCGGATAACGACTTTGTCCAGAAGGGTCGAAAATTACTTAAACCGACTTTTTCGTTCATACTGGCCATGCTTTGTCCTTCAGTCGTCAAGTACTGCCCACTGGTCAACTTTCCGCCGCGAGACGTGTCAAATTTTTTCGGTAATCTTTTAAAGCACGTACTGAAAAAGAAGAAGAAGGACCTCGACATGGTGATGAAGAATGGCACAGCCGATATAATCGATCTTCACTTGCTGGCGCAACGAGAAGATCCAAAGAACCACCTAACCGACGAGGTGTTAGCCTCGCAAGCGTTCCTATTCTTTGTTGGGGGACTTGACACATTGGCAATTGCGCTTAATCTGTGCACATATTTTCTTGCAATCAATCCCGACGTTCAACAGCTAGTGTATGAAGAGATTTGCTCTGTTTTGGGTGACAAAACGGATGTCGAGTATGCCGACGTGCAAAAAATGAAACTGCTTGAAGCATCGCTATTGGAATCTCTACGGATGGTGCCGCTGTCTTTTTCAGTTGATCGCATTGCTTCAAGCGACACTGAAGTCGCCGGAATTCCTATCAAAAAAGGTACCGTAGTGGAGTTTCCCATTGCTTGGATGCACCAAGACCCCACTTACTTTCCTGAACCGGAAAAATTTATCCCGCAGCGCTTTATGAAGAACGGTGACGTCACATCCGATACGGCAGCATTTCTCAGCTTTGGCGATGGACCAAAGGGATGTATCGGCAGACGACTGGCCATTATGAATATCCAAGTTCTCCTTGCTAATATACTACCAAAATTTCGTTTAGATCGCTGCCCTTCAACGCCAGTTCCTCTGGAACTAGCACCCGGCTTTCGTTTTAGCGACATCTTCCAAAAAACCCTTGTATGCGCTCTAACCCTTCGCTTATAGTCCATTACAAAATGGCCAGAATCCGTAGTTGTGCATCCATTCAACAAAAATCTATATTGAAAAATTATATTTTTGTTGCATTAATGTATATATAAATAACTAGCCTGTTTGGCGTTTGTTTTCATATATCTCTGAGAAGCCTGAATTGACAATTCAGTTACTTGGCATAACAAAGTAAAGATCACCTCTTTGAAGTGCGCATTTAACTAGCTGCTGTCCGGCCTTGACACTGGTGAAGTCTAGGGGTGGCACACGCAAAAAAAAGATATAGGTGTGCAACATACATTTCGTGCGTACTGGGCGCCCAGAGATAAACGTAGCAAGATACTGAACCTCGGAATAAGCCTAAGGAATAAACATAGGCTTGCGCTAAATGTCCTGCGCAATGCCGTATAATTATTATAGTTTATTAACAGCCAGGTTGGGTAAATTGTAGGCAATGCTGTATTATGCTAAGCAATATGTAATGAACTGTCAGACGCCTTGGACGTTCCTGCACAACCTCTCAGTGTCAGACGGACGCTAGCGTCAAATGAGGCGTCTTTAATTTTGCATTACAATATATGTCTTAGCGAATGCAACCACCTTGTGAAATAAACCTATGATGCTGGGTAGTGAATGGCAGTTCACTTCCCCATTTCATTTCGGCTATTTTGTATGCGGATATTAGAAAGGTATAGTGGTCGTCGATCTTATCTACAACAGGCGCCAGTGACTGTTGTAGATGAATTCCGCCAGTAACTGTTGTAGACACACTCCGGCGTTCCAGGTGATGGATATTATTGCCCTAAAGATTCACAGGCAGGAGACTGAAACGATATAATTTAGGCAGGGCGGTGGATTGGCGGCATCCGATGCGCTCTGCTCGAGTACGAATACTTGCCATGTGTCCGAGTACGTAAACCAATATGCAAATTTGAGCACCACGTTCCCCCAAGCAGGAAATCGTCCGGAGTACGTATCGAAGAGAGAATACGAAGGAAGAAAGCTCTCGTGTCCGCTGCATCAATCGACAACTTATAAGGCCCTTCATTAAAACTACTTTGAGGCTTCTCCAGATATGGATACCATCAACGGCATACAGATATGCTAGCAAAAACTGCCCGATGCGCACCTCGAATTCCTGGACAGAGTCAAACCTGCCTTCCCAAACAGGCTACCATCAACAAAAACCTGTGTAGTAACCTGTAACTTTGCAGACACGCCGTTTTTCGTCAAAGAGCTTTCGGAAAGAGCACAATCTGCCCCGGACTGTCGGATAAAGTAAAATAAATGTTAAATGAAAAATCATCGATACTGATCCTAAGTTTTTCAAAGCAAAAACAATGAACAGTCATGAGTGGCAACCGTTTAGCGCGTCCCACCGAAAGGTTAGCGGCGTACAACCCACACAATAGAGAAGGTAAGACGTTCCATGATGTCTGCGACGAAGAGATCATGTGCATCTATTAAACGGCTTTCAGTTTGATAATTCAGAATTCTGTGAATACAGCTGTGGAAGTTTGTTGCAAAATTTTAGAAACCCGTCATTGCATTGTCGTCAATTTCTTATACAAATTTCGACCGAACAGATCTTTATTCGTGGCTGTGAGTTGTGTTTATGCTTTCACGTTAGGCGGTTGCTTTTGACAGTGGTTTCAATGGTCCTTGCTAATTATAGGGCGACTAGCGTAATCACAGTGCGGAATCGTGTTTGCTCAGGTGAAACATCATCATCTCGAAAATACGACACAAGCCGCAAACGCATCGTTGGTTTAGTGCAATTCGGCGATTTGGCGATTCGGCGGCCTGAACTGCACTAAACAGACACGGATAGTTGGTGGAAGAGATCGCACTCAGAACAAGAGTACAATAAGTTTAGTTAATGTTTCATGTGTTAATAGTCAAATAATAGTTGTTACTGCTACGACATTTCTGGCAGTGCTTCCCCCGGCGATGGAAGCTACTACCACTACCGCCACTGCATTAGCACGTTGAACTTCTATGCAGATACGTTGCACCAGGTACTCCCCGGCTCGCGCATCCTTTGTCACCGCAATTACCCTTTTTCCAAGCTCCTTGACGAACTTGACGGTCGCCTCACCCATTAGTCCTAACGTTTCCACGGCGATCGGCTGAATTATGTATTGCGGCGAGAGCTCCCTGTACTTCGACAATTTGCGACTTTCAGCAAGACGTGCGCTCGCGCCAGCTTCCCGACTTGTGGGCGTAATGTAACTGTTGGCGAGTGTACATGAAAGCGTCGCGTCCCACAGTAGCAGTCGATCCCGTTCCCATGGTGCTAGGATTTTTCCATGTGGGCGTAGAAGGCTGTTGGCGCACATACCGAGGGGCTCTTTCACTGAAGGAATCCGCAGAGCACGGTGTGCGACACCGTTGATGGCGAAATCTCTTGAATGGCGACCGGCACGGAACCGGCAGCACAACGCATGTTCCGCTGTAGTGGTAACTTTGGACCGGCATAGGTTGCAGACGTGCTCTGCGCAAACAGCCTCCCCATAGTTGGTTTAGTACAATCGGCGATTATAGCGTGGCAGCTCGACGGTAGCTGAAACATATTGTTTGCATATTCTAATTACGCCCTACGCAGGTCTACGTGTCAAAGATGCAAACTCGTTGATTCACGGCGCTTTCGTGCAACCTTTATTGGCAAGAAGTGCACTGCCAAAATGCTTCTAGTGAAGCTGGGCGTACAGTCTAGCAATATTTCTGAGGTTACGACTTGCAGTTATTTTACCCCAGCAGGTTTGCACAACTTCCCACTAAACTACGGATTTAAAAAAGGAAATATTTTGTCATCCAGCCAACCCTACCGGTGTGTGGAAGCCGATAGTAAGTACTTAAAAACAAATTGACCAAAATAAAACCAAAACGCATTCTTTTCGTTACCCAACGCAAAAACTGTTACAGAAATATGTAGGAAAAGTCATCTGGATCTCAGAATCGACGTTGACAACATTAGTGGTAGATCGCGCTTACTAGGCTGAGATACTCTTAACACTCACCTATACACGAATTATACGCTATGAAAATCCGACGCAGCACAAATACTGGTTGCTGTCTGGTATAAAAGGTTTCAAGCGTTTGCCTTACGATAACTGTAGCCGATACAAAAGCTGCACCGTACTTACATCGGCTTCTATTCTATTAGTGGCGCCAGTCGCCACCCACGATACTACGCAATAAACGACGTTGTCTGCCGTGCACTGCAGGGTGCACAGGTGCCGCTGTAAAAGAGCATCTCCGTCTTAGCATACATTGTAGGCTACACTATGTACTGTCTGTACAAATCTAATCCCTTGAGAAAAAGGTGGCCTACTTGTGTAGAACGTCACAATGTCATGTACACTTGCCAGAAAGTATGGTTAGCGAACTAGGAAACGAAAGGAAGCAGGTGCCTCTGCCTGTCTTGCGGGAGAACGCAAATTTGCAAAATACAGAGAGCTTACATAGACACGTTTGAGCCCATGGGCCAGGAAACGTGACAGAGGATTCTTGTTCTGAAGAGTTCCCACTATAGCTCCTACCGATCGAGGTTGCAGGGGAAACGCTGCGTCAATTGAAGTACATTCGCTCCGGACGCCCTGAAATCGCGTAGAAGGACTTATGTTCTGATTAACATTTTAAGGAATGAAAATCAGGTATAAAAAAAAAATATATATATATATATTTATGTCCATATGCATATGTACATATATGTATATACAAGAGCAAATAGTACAAAACAAATTTAGATCTGCTTGACGTTTCACTGGTCCATGCGAACGCTGTCTATTGTGTAGAGCCAGCTATTGAACGAAAGGCAAAAGCTGGTGGATCGCTGGTGAAGAAGCAACACAAGCCAGCGGGCCCTTTCCACGCGCGCCAAGGTGGGACGGGCTGACGACCCTTTCCCTGACGGCAAGCGGGCCGTGTTCATGAATTGTGTTCGTTCAAGCGCGTCAGTCTGCGGCTCAACCGCTCCATTCGTTCACGGTTGTGGCAGAAGAATGAACAATTCGGCCACCGTAGCAGTACGTTGGTGAGATCCTTAGTGAGATCACGTTGATCTAATGAATACATATTGACTGACTATCTGACTGACTGAGTGACGCAGTGGCACAGACATGTGGGCCGTTCTAGTGTTAATTCTCGTCGCGATTATTGTCATCAAATATCTGCGCCTCCGATTCTACTGGCAACGGCACGGCATCCCGTATGAGCCATACGAGCGGTACCTGTATCGTGTGCTGTGGCTGTTCCGCACACGCGTCATGCACGCCGTCCTGACGGAGGATGCCAAAAAGTATGGCAAATTGTACGGCAGCTACCGTGGCCTGACGCCGACGCTCGTCGTAACGGACGTCGACCTAGCAAAGGATGTACTCATAACACAGTTTGGCCATTTCTTTGAGCGCTCGATCGACTTTCGAACCGGCGACCCGCTGTGGGACAACAGCCTGTCGCACCTACCGTACGAGCAGTGGAAACTTGTTCGGACGGTGATGGGCTACTGCATGACATCGTCAAAGATGCGCTCGATGATTCCCAAGCTGGATAACGTCGCCAAACGACTTGTGGCCAAGCTTGAACATATCGCAAAGGGCGACGATAACCAGATCGATCTCAAGAAGTACCTCAGTGCATACGGACTGGACTCAATGGTGGCAATCGCTTTCGGAATCGACCTCGACTGCATCGAGAAGCCGGACAACGACTTTATTAAGTACGGTTCAAATATCTTCAAGCCGGGCTTCGGTTTGCTAATGATGATATTGTGCCCAGCACTGCTGAAATATTGCCCCTTTGCTGATTTTCCGCCAAAAGCCACGTCAGAGTTCTTTGGTGCTCTAGGTAAACGCATACTGGCTGAGAAGCGAGAACGTCTCGACGAGGTGATCAAGAACAACACGCCCGACATAATGGACCTGCACTTGATCACTCAGCGGGAGGATCCAAACAACAAGATTACCGATGAAATGCTGGCGTCCCAGGCTTTTCTGTTCTTTATTGCTGGCCTCGACACAACGGTGAACACACTGCAACTTTGCACGTATTTCCTCGCTGTCAACCCCGAAGCGCAACAGAGAGTTTACGACGAAATCCGCCAGGTGATGGATGGCCGTAGCGACGTCCAGTATCATGACGTGCAAAAGATGAAGCTTTTAGAAGCCAGTCTGCTGGAGTCGACACGTCTCGTTCCCATAATTCCGCTGGTGGACCGCATCTGTACACGGGACACTACGGTGGCCGGTGTTCCCTTTAAAAAAGGAATGATGGTTGAAATTCCTTTGCCACCTATGCACAGAAACCCGGACTACTTTCCCGAACCTGAGAAGTTCATTCCGGAACGATTTCTAAAAGATGGCGAAATCTCCTCCGAGACGGCGGCATTTCTCATGTTTGGAGATGGGCCTAAGTCGTGCGTGGGCCGGCGACTCGCCTTAATGAACATGCAAGTGTTGCTGGCAAATGTTCTGCTCACACTTCGTCTAGACAGCTGTCTCCAAACACCACCATTCCTACTTAAGAAGGGCCTTCACGTCATGGACATGCTCGCGCATCCACCGATAATCCAACTGACTCTTCGTGAGGAAGCCGGCTAGGTTTCTTGACTCATGACCTCTGGGCCCAGTGTTAAACAACGTTCCGCCAACACGCGTGTGAAAAGGATTTGCGCTTTTATTAGAGTATTAGGGCAGTTAACTTCGCATTAGCCTCATGCCATTCGAGAGGGCCAGTTGAATTTCCAGTTGCCTGCATATATTAGGCGGGTTTAAGGGTTCGTACCATCGCCTGTCTACAGCGCCGGAGACGTTTTTTGGATGTAGGAAAATAAATATCATGTGGATTGGTTCCGAATTGCATTTGCAGCAGATCGCGCAACTGGAATATGTCAGGCCCTTCATCGACATTGGAGCGGAACAAGTAATGTACTGTGATAACTATATATGCGTTCACAAATTACCGCCGGAAAAACGGCTTATTTATTTTTGGGTTAAAGATTATGCAGTGGTAATTGCTATCCCCGCGTAATTATCCACAAAGTTCTTCTAATAAATTTACACCGCCTAAGGATGTAATGCTATTATTTGGTACTATATATATATATATATATATATATATATATATATATATACGAGGTGTGTTCAATCGTTATCGCGACTTTTGAATTTTCGCTGGTTACGTATATTCGAATTTCGATTTTTTTTGTGGCGTTATGTTGGCACTCATGTCTCTCACTTATGCCGACAAGCTCGGCCATTTTGAATGTTCACTTAATTGTTGACAGCTGCTTTGCTTGCACGTGTTTTGGATCGTCTTCGATTTTTACCTATTCAAAAAAATGGATCAAAGAACCTGTATCAAATTTTGTGTGAAAAACGAAATTAAGCGCGCGGATGCATTCCGAATGTTGACTGTGGCATACGGAGAAGCTACCTTGGACCGAAGCAACGTTTATCGGTGGTACAAAATGTTCTCAGAAGGCCGAGAAGATGTGAACGACGAAGAGCGTGCCGGACGCCCGAGCACTTCAACAACAGACGAAAAAATTAATGAAGTGGAGAAAATGGTATTGGCCAATCGTCGAATCACGGTTAGAGAAGTTGCTGAGGACCTAAACATATCGATTGGCTCGTGCCATTCGATTTTTATCAATGATTTGGGCATGAGACGGGTCGCCGCGAAATTCGTACCAAAATTGCTCAATTGCGACCAAAAACAGCATCGCATGAACATTGCTAATGAGATGTTGGACTCTGTCCGCGACGACCCAAATTTGCTCCAGAGGGTCATAACTGGTGACGAATCGTGGGTTTATGGTTATGACGTGGAAACCAAAGCTCAATTATCTCAATGGAAGCTGCCGCACGAACCAAGACCGAAAAAAGCGCGCCAAGTTCGGTCGAATGTGAAAGTTTTGCTGACAGTTTTCTTCGATTGCAGGGGCGTGGTGCATCATGAGTTCTTGCCACAGGGTAGAACGGTCAATAAGGAATATTACCTGCAAGTTATGCGCAATTTGCGCGAAGCAATCCGCCAGAAACGCCCGGATTTGTGGAAGAACAAAAATTGGCTCTTGCACCACGATAACGCCCCTGCTCACACATCGTTGCTTGTGCGCGAGTTTTTGGCCAAAAACAACACACTAATGATGCCGCAGCCACCGTATTCCCCAGATCTGGCCCCCTGTGACTTTTTCTTGTTCCTTAAACTGAAGAGGCCCATAAAAGGACGACGTTACGCTACGCTTGACGAGATAAAGACGGCATCGAAGGAGGAGCTGAACAAGATTAAAAAAATGGTTTTTTGAAGTGCTTCGAAGATTGGAAAAACCGTTGGCACAAGTGTATAATATCTCATGGGGATTACTTTGAAGGAGACAAAATAGATATTCATGAATAAATGAATAATTTTTGAAAAAACACAAAAGTCGCGATACGTTTTGAACACCATATGTATATTGTATAATCATGGTGTGCATGATACCGTACAAACTACCTGTAAATATAATAAATGTACGTGAGTATTCGTTTTACTTAACGACGTGCATACGTCAATGCGTATATTTATTCAACGGCTGTAACTGTGAAGTGTAAACAACGTATCTGTTATATATATATATAACTCTATCTCACTTGACAACGACAGGTTTTAAGAATGACACAGTTCGATGTCAGATTATCAGCCGCGTCGTATGCGTGAAGTAAAGTCGTCTTTACATTATATATGTTTAAGGAGACATGATTGAAAGATCTAAGTTATAAGCAAACGATGGAGCCCCATAGAGAGTAGCTCGAGTTTGCGTGTGTGCTTATGTACAAGTGGATGCGTTGGTGTACGTATATGGTTACCGTCTGTCGTAGACGCCGAATGATCCAAACTTTGTCGCAACTCATTTGGCAATCTGCATTTTCAAAAAAAAATTCTTACTAACGAGTTACAAGTGTAACCATACGTGGGTCCTTAGGAACAATTTAGTATTTGCAAACGTGCTCTTAAATTCACTTGCATCGCGTCGCACTGTTTGAAACCGTAGTTTCAGTAACATCTTTGCGAAGACTATGTTACATATATGCCTCTCTTTAATGATATGTTGGCTACCTCAGTTTCCTTCACACACTCAAAATCTACATTTATCGAAATTGGAATGATACAAAGCGTTTCTAGAAGTGATGCTTCACGACGGTGCTTCATCTTTGTTAGATCTTTAAGCGTAGGCTTGGCGAGATCGGATATTATGCTATCGACTTCTGCATCGGGACATCGGGGTTAACGGCAAGGATGTGTACGTTGACATCTCAAGGAGAATGATGGTGGTACCACGACTTGCAATAAACAACAAGGACACTAAGGAAGTCAGCATTTCTTGAGTGATTGTGGTGTGCGAATCGTTACGCTGGGCGATCAGGTGATCATCGATCATATCGGCGGTATTGCGTTTTCTGTACGGTCTCATCAAAACGCTTTCGCCAAGAATCTGTTTGCCAATAGTTTCCTAGAGGGAAGCAACATTGCTCGTTGCGAGAGAATTAGCAATTCTTCGCATAAAGAGATCGTGGCTGTACTACACAAAGTTATTGTCCGGTTAAGCGATGCAGTTCAAATCGACTTCACAAAAAATCGCCACTATCGAGTTCATTCTGCAGACGGTGGAAAACTGGTTTTCAGCTCAATGGAGTTCTCCTCGTTTTCCGGAATCGCATATCCTACATTCGTGGCGCCACCCAGCAACGACTAATCGTATGACCTTCCACTAGTCTTACGAGACCCTTGTACCAAAGCGGATCCCCACTTCCAAATTCAGAGCTTCGCCTAATCAAGTTGCTAAACCGCTTCACAGGCACATCGTTGTTCGCCACTTTAATGCTACTGACGATGAGCGTCGGTTTCGTTGCCCAGTACAAGCCGTACAGCTTGCCGTAGTCACACTGAGAATAGGTATGATAACCCATATCGCTGAGAGTCAGCGGACATGCTGCCACAAGAACTATTGGGGAAACCCTCGATGTCTCAAAATGTCCGGCCCTCGGTGCATTGGAGATATATATATATATCTCACGGTGAGTTCCAAGCTCGTACGAAACGACGGAGGATGGTCTAGAATTAAAAACAACCTCCTCAAAAAAAGAAACTTTAATTCTAGCCTGCCATAGTTTTAAACGTCTTTTCGCGTCTCAGCGTGCATAGGCCGAATGTTGAACGTCCACCACAGCACTCGATAAAGATACCCGAACAAAGACTCAGTACGCAGAATGACCTATCCGTCCATGCCAGAACAGACTCGGCTAGATCAGCGTGATGGCCGCAACAGTCTCCAAGGTAACGAGCAGCGGCAGCCAACATGCGAGCGTTGCTAAGCGTCTTTTTCGTGAGTTCTCCTTCGACTAGTCAGTCACAACACGCGCGCGCCCCGCTGCGGAAAAGCATCGACCGACGCCTTCGATGCTTCACCAGCGAGGCCTGCATGACTCGGCGCATCCAAAGTGTTGCGTGGGGCTGCTGTTGCCAACGTTGCGGCCAGCTGAAAGGGAAAGAATCGTTGTTGACCAGCTGAACAACTAACTCTCTCGCGGCCAACGCCATTCGCGTTTTGCTCAAAGAGCCACGCTTCGTAGCCAACCGCTATCAGCGGAAAATTAATGGATGTTACTGCAATGCTCTCTGTCTTTTTTCAATGAGACGCACCATGTATAGAAGCGTCGTGGGAGCGAAATAGACAGTAATTCATTCATTTGAGTATAGCTCCTCGTTACAAGCAGCTGTAATTTTAGACATCGTGTATATATATGTATCTAATTGTACAAACCGCTGCCCCAGTACCTGTATCGCATAGTATGGTTGTTCAACGGCGTTCAATATTCGACGTGATGCGAGATGACGTCAGACGGTACGCAACGATGTATGATGACTCGTACTGGGCGATGAAAGCAGCGTTGGTGGCTACCGACGTCGAGGTGGCCCAACCCGTACTCATTAAGCAGTTCAACGGCTTCTTCACGCAAAGCTTGGCATTTTAAATCGGTTGCCCGCTGTGGGATAACATGCTTCCTAGGTGCTGTATGAGCAGTGCAATGTCATGCTGTCGCTAATGGCTTCAAGCTTTACCTCTGCTAATTTACGGGGATGATCTGACGCTTTGACCAAATCGCCAAACGTCTTATAGGCAAGCTTGTGATCCCGACAACAAATTCGTGAAGCATGCGTGCAATTTGTTTAGGCCACTCTTGGTGACAATTTCTCTCTAACATTGGACTTCTAAGAGCATATGTCATTAGCGTAACAGAATTGCTCACAAAAACCGGGATGGGATAACTTTAGTCAGAATTGACAAACATTGTATACAAATCTACGATGAAGAAACTAGTGACCACAAATCCTATATCTTTCTACCTAATCTACCAGAGAAAATTAAATCAAATGATATGTAGTGAAAACAGCGATGATGTAGATGATGAGCTTAACTTCTAGCAAGCGAACGACGAAACCGAACGAGTAGCCAAGTTGCAGCTTATTAGACAATGAGACTATTTTCTTGCAAAATGGCCTCATGGGCTGAGCCAAGCCCTACTGACACATGTCATCCCAGTCAGTTTACCTAGTGAACTGGCGGAGGAAAAGCACTTACTGGGGATTCCACAATAACTACTACTACTAAAGAAACATGGCTAGCCCGCAGAGACAACCGCTTCAGCCTAGTGGAGTGAACTGCAGCTGCCGAGATTGGGTAAACAACAAATGTATCCTCCGCTGCAAAAGCAATCGTATCGCTAGGTAGCAGACTATCTGCTTAAAAAAATATATTTCGGGATGAACCTCTGCCATAACGTCCACGGGACTGCATTGCTTTTAAGGAGCTATGATAACGGTTAGTTAAGGAGGCTACGAAGACTTACAAAACAAGAGATCCTCCTGGCTATCAAAAATGCCTTCAACGCAATGAACTGAAATGGAATACAGCTTATGACAGGATGCTCGATTCATGGTCTGCCATTTGGAGTAGAGACGTTGGTGTGTGCTAACAACTTTGCAGTCATGCTTACATCCAAAAACGAATGTACCCTGAAGAGCGCCGGAATAAGGAAATAGTGTCTGAGTAGATGAAGCCCGTTATTTATAACTCAGGTCTGACAAGATAGAGATAATGCATCTAACAGGCAGAACGAGAACGACTGGCATTGATTTTGTGATGGGGGCCACTCTATAGAAATCAGAAAGAAGACAAAGTACTTTGGGGCTCTGCTCAATACAGAACTGGCCGAATCGGCTAACGTAAAGTACGCGACTGGGAAGGCCCAACCAGTCTTCCTGAGTCTGGCGCGTATTATGCCTAGGAACTGTGGGGTAATTGACGTAAAAAGAAAATTCCGTGCTTCGGTCGCCCAATCAGCAGCGTTATACACAGCCCAACTTTGAGTGAAATGGCCTTGCAGATGGCAAAAAAGAAGAGCACTAAAATTGGCCAAACAGACACTGGCAATCATGGTAAGCGCAGGAAGCCCCTCTCCAGGCCCAAGCCTAAATAATTCAATGAAACTGCTAGCGGGTGAAAAGGTAAAATATATCTGAATAAAGTTCTGGATCTTACCAGGGCCAAGGTAATCGCAAGCAGACAGGATAAATTGGTGCAAGTGGGTAAATAGGAGACTGCCGATGCAGTTAGTGGAGCTTCCGTGCAACCTAGGTTCTGGTCGATTCAGCTAGCCCCTCAAAAGACCGAAGCTTTTTACTTGACCGGACGAAAGCGAACCCGTGGGGTACGGCTGGAACTGGCACGCCACCCGATTTTAATCAAGAAACAAGCAAAATACCTCAATGTTATACTAGATGCTGGCCTCACGGGACAAAGTAACAAAGAAAGTCTCCAAGGAAGTCCAGAATTATCCTTAGAGAAGATAGGGCATCGGAGGCTAGACGCCGTCTGCTAGCTTCTGTGCCCGAGCCTACAGCCATGTACGGCACTTCAGTATGGGCGACCTGGCCCTCCGCACGGCTCAGCGGGGCATGCCAATAAGGGTGTGCTGTGGGTGTACCGCACGGTAAGCGCCGACGTTCTTGCCCGGCAGCTGCCCTGGGCCATTCTTGCGACAACGAGAAGCAAACGATGGACCGACCAAGATTTGGACTGGGGCGCATGTCTGCAAAGCCACCTTCACTGCTGCGCTTGCTGCCGAAGACACCTGCGGGCGCAGGACACGCACACTTATACCCGACCTACACCAATGGTACCACAGGCCCGGACAGAGACTTCTAACGTACTTCGCCATCCAGATCTTTACGGACCACAGACAGTTCTCGCGTTGCATGGTCAGGATTGGAAATAAGTCTGCAGACACGTACGTTTTATACGCGTCAGGCAAGCCTGACGACGTCGACCACACAGTGGCTCAATATAGCGCTCTAACAACATGTCGCCAGTAACCGGAGTTCGCGCTAGCCGACCCACAGTGTAGCTCAAAATAATAGAGACCTCCCCTGTCTGGCCCGGATAAAAGCATATCTACATACTCTCACTAGAAAGAAAACACATTTGGAACAAAGTCGAATAGCCCAAATTGGAGGTCATAAGGAGTAGCCGATGGAGGGTTTTCTGAGGAGCAACATGCAACCAGGCATTCCGCAGGGTCTCGACGCACACCCGCTTACTGGAACAAGCCTACCGAAAAATCCATGAGCAGGCCGAAGTAAGAGACACCCTCCTCATGGTTTCGAAGTAGTGCCACACAGTTTTGAACTGTGAGGGGTGCGGGGGAAAATAGGTCTCAGCAGGTGAGAGTTCCACACTAGAAGCTGACGGTTGGCAACTCTGCTTATGCATAGTGTATTTCCCGAAACTTTAAAAAAACAAGGTTCTGACCAACTACAAGAGTGTTTCAATGAGACCTGTGTGCTGTGCGCGTCTGGGGAGGATGGCGCGGAACACACTATCCTACACTGTAGGTCTCTTTGGAAAGCAAAACATATTTCCTTCATGCTTAGCAATTGTAAAGCGTATTTGAGTATTGGTAAACAATGATATAACATGCATGCAATACGGGTGTTAACTCTTAATAATTGTTTCATTTTTAGGTCACTTACAATAAGTCGTTTATTTTTGCCAGCTCCATTATTTATTGTTAGTGGTATCATTAGATATTTAAATGGCTAACATTTTAATATAATTGAGATGCACGCGTATCTTAAATAGATGTGTGTTAGCCTAAAAATGTAGATAGAAAAACCTGCACAACCGTAGCATCTTGTCCCTACTGTAATTGGAATATTCGGAAACTGAAGCTGGCATTTTTCTCACGTTGCATTCGATCTAGATGTTTAAAGAAGAAGGCCACAGAGAAGAGCAGACACCGCGAGTAAGCAAAGACAGACCGCCAACGCTGACCAACGGACGACGCTACCTTGGCGAAGTATGTTCACTAACTTGTCCCTGTCCGACGGTCGATTCGCCTAAGGAATACTCACAATAATTTTGTATATATATTAGTTATATAGTTATAGTATAGTTGTTTTAGAGGACCATGACGCTCATTAGAAACAACTGACCTTCGAGTGGAATAGGAAGACACAAATGATTGCTATTAAAAAATGAACACGCATGTAACTTAAAAAAGTATCTATACTTAATGGTTATATACACTAATATGCGGAAAAGATAAAGTGGTGATGAGGAATGTGTGTGAAAAAAATCTAAAATCTGCGATGACATATTTTTGCGTAAGATTCAATAATTATTATGAGAGTTCTAATGCCTAGTGCGTATAAATCGATGAATATCAAACCAATGCTAGTTTGATTTACGGCAATAGGTAACTCAAGTTTAGCGGTAAAGACGTGGGAAAAACGTGCACACTCAGAGCTGAAGTTTTGTCCTGACTTATGCAACGTATTACCCCCCGTATTATTCCCATAATAGCACTAAATCATTTATTAAGTTAGAAAACCAAATAAATATTTTTCAAAGATGGCAAGAAATCCGTTGCACGCGCTCAAATTTGTAATCATTACCCCAACGGTTCGAGCAGGTGGTTTGAAAAGTAATAAGTGGTGGCAGAATTTTTTTGGGGCAGAAGCCAACGACGGAAATTTCCTCAGCACGTTGTTTTTTGTCAGTCAGTATCTTATGCGCGGTTCCGCGGCTCACGCCGACGTTTGTGGACGCTTAAACCTGAGTTTATTTTGTCATAGATTATATGCATATCTGCTTTTTGTGGATGTTGTGAGCTGATACAGTACGACTTGTAGTCGTATGTCTCGCATGTAGTTGTATAATGTAAGGCTAATAAAAACTAAACGCAAGTCTGGATGGATACCTTTACTTCCAAAGCATTCTTAATGAAGTTATTTGGCAATCCCAAAGTCATTACTACCGAGACCAAATGTATCCGCATGAACTAAGCAGTTTTCGCAATTTGCCTAATTTCGACCCTTTTCTTTTTAAAGCCTAACGTTGGAAGATATACATTATGTTCCCTTAATTCATCGAGCATCTTACACTACAAGAACGACAAGCAATCTATCAGATTAGGTGGCTTAAGTACGGTAAAGCGAACGCTATGTAATGCATGCAAACCCACTAAGACTGATATCCTCCCTACTCACTCAAGCCCGCAATTGCGTGGCAGGATTGATTTGACACCAGCGAAGGGAGTCTCATGTTCTAGCGCTCTGTTTTAGAGAGTTGCGTTGAGGACTTTTGAGCTCATCTAGCCTAATATGTTGTTCCAATATGTAGCCGTAATGGCTTCAAACGTATAAAAACTAAAAAAGTCGGATGTCCTTTGTACTAAAGTACAGCAGATGTAAATTAGGGAGGTACATACATCTTCGAGCCAAAAGATAGGGAGGATTACTTTTGGCACCGGCTCTGTTTCCAAGGGCACCAGCCGCATATTAACTTGAACCCGTATCCTCATGTCAACTGTCAAACCGGATCCCTGGAACAGAAGTGGCCAGTCGTCATTGGCCTTATATAACATATGTGTAACATAATATATATCCAGCATATATTATGTTTATCTAGGCTTAGCACTAGATACACATAATATATATATATATATATATATATATATATATATATATATATATATATATATATATATATATATATATATATATATATATAAATTTATTTTACCAGAAATTGGTCGAAAATTCCTAAAATTCATATCGGCTAATAACATCTTTCACTGCTGCATGCGTCGAGTCAACTTCTATTTTCATGAATTGCAGTATGTGGTATCGGTCAATATTACACGTCTTTACACACACTTCTATTTCAAAGTAGTACCCTTTTAGGCATACAGGTATATATTGGTAGTAGCCGTGCCAGGTACGTCTACAGAGTATGCGTCTGTTTGCTTGCATTCCACGCTTCCAACGATCTGTCGTTAATGCAGGACCCTCGGTGAACCTCTAATTGGCAAAGTTCAGATTACGCTTTTCTCTGTGAGCGCAATATATATATATATATATATAACGTGCCCAAATAATTTGTTAAGAATACAAATGAAAAAAAAATTGTCTCCTGGGAACGTGTGCACTGGGAATATTTCTCTATCTCGTATAGAGTGGGTTAGGACCACTTCAGCAGCGTGCCGCGGACGGACGCCGCGTTCCCGCGTTAAACGTCGAGGTCGAGGCGCTCTCTCAAGAAAGCCGCAGATCTCTTGTCTGCGGTTGTGAGGTTCAGCTGCTCGCCGACTCTGTGGAGAAGTTTGCGAGTGAGGTTGCCTGGGCCGCCCAAGGTCTCGAACGCTAGCGGTTAAAATTCATGTGGGTCCCCTATTGAGGCATATTTTGCGAGCTTCCTTGTCTCGGCTAGATTACCAGCGTAACCTGCTGAGGCCGCCCCGCCACCGACCATTAAAGGTGCTAATGAGTCGGTAACTGTGGTGCCCCAGTCAAGCATCCTACCCCGGCTGAAGGGGGTTAGCGTCATCCCGTCCGGGCGTTCGCCATCGTTGGCGGAAAGACTCTGGGGCTTTAGAGTACAGGGAAATCTGCTAGATCGGAGCGCTTGGCTAAAAGTGTCGTTAATACTGGCATGTCTGGCACGCCGTCCGGCACTCATGACGCACGACAACCCATGATGGGCTAACTTGTCAACAGGTTGGCCATACTCGCATTGGTGAGGGGATGCAAGATCACAGCCGAGCCGAAGTCCTACCCCGATTCGGGTAGTTTCGTCGTTCAAAAGAGTGCCCAGTGGGGCGCTTGGAAGCGCATGCAGCCAGGCCCCGGATCCCTTAGCGGCGACCACACAAAGACGAGCCTTTGCGGCGTCGTCAATGGCGTCCGCGAGTAAGCCGCAATATATTTTTTGTGCAACAACGCGCTCCAGTCGTGTTGGCTCCGAGGATTACCCGGGGCACCACTGCAAATAGTCTTTAACTCCTCTTAAAGGCGTCATATTTGAGGTCCTTGTACCGAACAGCGCAGGCTTCGTCTAGAAGTGCAATGACCTTGTTCTCAGATCAAAGAAAGGAGGGGACTATAGCTGGGCCAGCCAAGATAGGTGGATCCGGGATCCCCAGGCCTCCCTTGGAAATCTGTAGTTGCGCCTGCTTTCGAGCGGGGGGTGCCAGCGAAAGATTAAGGAAGGACTTGAGGGTGCTCAGCGTTAACTCGTTCAATAGACGAAGGTCGTCCAATCGCCCTGTAAGATTAGCGTCTCGAAGAAGGTGGTTGACTCTAGTGGCTGAGAACGACGGGCGAAGTGAAAAGAGAGCGCAGTAAGCGCCTAGGGGGGCCGAGTGAGGTTGTTAGCAATGTCCTTTAACACGTTTTGCAGTCTTTTTTGAGCGCGTGCGAGCCCTTGCGGTCAGAGGTGGACTCCCAGAAACTCCAGGTCGTAGTCGTGGGTAACCTCACAACCCGGCAATAAAGCTTGGAGGGGACGGCGGTCGGGCGCTTGCGCACTATCACCCGTAACGTAGATCTCGCACTTCTCGGGGTTCAGCTCCAAGCCCGAAATCTGGCGAAATTCGAGCATGCGCCGGACATCTTCGGCAACCATGTCTTCGTCTCCCCCCAGCACACCATCATTGAGGTACCAAATGTCTAAATAGCTGTTAAAGAAGTTAACTAGCTCTTTAATGCTTAGATAAAACAATGGAGGAGCCAGAGAATCACCCTGTTGCAGTCCCGTTGCCAAAGATATGAGAGCATCCGGGAGAACCAGGTGAGCAGAGTAACGGTACGCTTGATGGATATGGTGTGACAAGTGATCCCGTCTTACAGAGTTGAAGGCATTCCTAAAATCCGGCTTTACGAGAACCCAGGTAGTGAGCGTGAATCGATAAACGCTCGGGCGGCCTCAGCCCCGGCTTGTGCCGCAAAGCCAAGCTGGTGGGGACCAATCGCCTTGCGGATCCTAGCTCTGATTCTATTACCAGCAATCTTTGCGGCTAGCCTGCGCAGGGTGGAGGAGCAATTGGCCTTACTGACCCGTCTTTCTTCTGTTTGGCAAAAAGCCTGGCCCCAAAGATTATAGGGCGCAATTGAGGTGGAGGGACGCTATATATATATATATATATATATATATATATATGCTGTTTAATTTAAATACAATTTTTTCACATAACGTCAAACAATGGATATTTGACTCACTCACAACGCAAAGAGGAGTTTACTAGCACTGAAGTTCGTATCCTTCTGGTTTCTCAAGTTAGATATCTCAGCAAGTCCACTTTCTAAGAAATTGCTCTTAAAGAAATTGGGCAAAAATAAGCTTGCTAAGAAGACAATCAATATATAACAATGACACAAAAAAAGTGTAAATGTTTGCCTAATAATTATGCATGTACAGTGCAATGGGTGAATGCATTTTTAAGCGACCGTCACTTTCGAGTTAAGGTTGGTGACAAACTTAATCGACCATATGTTGCATTATCTGGTGTACCTCAAGGGGGATGTTTATTTTGTATTGGACATAAATAAGTACCTGCCACCGGTGGTCAAATATCTTGAATATGCTGATGACTTAAAATTTTATTATCCTATTTGCTCTAGGGACACCCACGCTGTTCTGCAGACTGCTGTCGACGGCATTATACGATGGTGTTCTGAAAACAACATGATTCTCTCATCCTCTAAATGCATTGTACTGACAAATGGTGCACTTGACTTTGACTATAAAATTGACAACTGCATTTTACCGACCCTCTCTTATACACGGGACTTAGGCATATATATTACGCTTGATCTTAACTTTAGCCTTCACATTACCAAGGTTGTGGAGACATCTCTGCGCACAATAAATACTATCTTCCGCTGTTTTATTTTAACGACTCCTCATGTGTACATTCGCCTTTACAAATGTCTTGTTCTTTCTAAACTCACATATTGCTCCCCTGTCTGGAAGCCTTATCTGTCCAAATATAGGAAGTTGGTGGATGGCGTCCAAAACATGTTTCTAAGACGCCTGCGAATCAGGGGCCCCCACAGCGTGTTAGATGACGTTGTTCCAAGTATTGACTCACTTTTCATGCAGTGCAATTTATCTGTTCTACATTAATTACGAAAATGTGACTTGTTAGGGCACTTTTTTGATGTACGCTCCAATAACCTAAGGAGTCAACGATCAATCACCTCAAAAGCCGTGGCCCGCGGTGAATTCGTGAAGGGACTGTTTGCTTGGCGTATGGCCAAATGGGCCGATTCTAATCCAAATAGCGCTCGCCTATTTGGTGATTAGTCACGATTGTCTTACAGAAGTATGTATATTGATACCAACCCTTTTATGTGAAATAAAAGTGATGTAATGTTAATTAAACCAAGTAAGCTGTAGTTTAAGTTACACCCTATATATGTATGTATTTACAGGGTGTCCTGATGGGATGATCATTGCATCATGGTCACGCGAGAAGCCTCTAGCTTGGGATGCAACGGTTTTGTGCACAACCGCGGCTTCCTATTTTTATCACAGCTCAATTGAGTTGGGGCGGGTAGCACGCCAGAAAACGGAGTAAATACGCTGGACTAGAAACAAGATATATTTTTGCGCCTATTGCCATGAAGAGCACCATTTAGCTAGAGAACCGAAGTTTTTCCCAAAATAGCTTAAGTAAGCTAATTTAAGAAGTAACCATGCAGACCAGTTTAAGAGTGGTTCTCGAACCCAGTCTCCCGAATGCAAGGCAAAAACTCTGCCACTAAGTCATCTCGCTCGGTAGGTACATATGAAAATGTCCATATGAGGTGTCTGATATACAGAAGAGAAAAAAACGCAGCGTAGGGGTAACGGTGAGCTCTAGGTCTTGTTTTTGGGCTAGGCACTCCGGCAGCTTACATACTTTCCTCACAGGCTATGTCACAGTTTGTCGCAGGCGATAGGTGACATGTGCGCTTGCTTTCAGGAGCGCCTTGAAGTGGCATAGCATATTTGGAGACCCGCAACGCCACTAGAGCCGGTAGTGGTTCACTTGTCGTGATCCATCACTCTCTTTTCGTCCTCGCTGCCAAAGCCATGCAGGTCAGCCTTTTTCAATATATCGTTGCCAGATGGGTCGTCTCCTCTAAGTCTGTAAGGAGTCCAAAGTCTGTAAAGGACTCTCCTTTGTTGCCCCTTGGAAATATTTACAGCAGCGCTGAGTTCGCCCGCCAGTGTCTGCCCCGCGATGTCTACGTTCTTTTGGCTGGCAGTTACGCAGAAGAGCTCGCCTGTGAGCTTCGCTAAAACATCCCCTGACTCTACCTACCTAAGCTATTGGGGGCCGTCCTCCTGGGTGGTCGCTTTCGTCGAACTGGGGGCTGGCTCATTCCCATTGTCCGGCTGTTTCCGAGGCGGTTAACGGAACAAGCATTTACTTGATCAGAAAAAGTATATATACGTTACATAGTAGTAGTAGAAGTGTTATATATATATATATCTTTTTTTTCAATCTAAGGTTTTAAAACCACTAGCGTTGGTGTCTTTCTTTATGCATACGAGAGCATTGTACTGGGTCTATATTTGTAAGAATCGTAATAACTAAAAATGTTTATGATCGGGTGCTGTGCTGCCCATTCCCAAATAGTAGATAAGATGCGCAAGTATGCGACTTTTGCGAGTAAATACCGTTTTTATCCTCTCGAGTTTGAAATACTGTGAGTGCCGGCCAGGGCCACAAAGGATGACCTCCGAGGTTTCCTTATACAGCTCCATGGACCTTCAGCGCGGCAACTCAGCGTCAAGTTTATAACCAATAAGAGAAGCCAATGAACCAGTCTGCAGGCTTTGCAAACCCTAGCAGGTAAGAGCTGACGGACGCGACCATAGGAAATAAAATGTTTAAACTAGACTTCTGCACAAACAAGTAATGATTAAATTGTATGAGCAACTTACTGCATGAACGTCAATGAAGAACCGGTGCCTGTTTTCGTCGGGGTGTAGACCACTAACGTTTTTTAGCAGTGAAGGATCTCCATGAAGAAAGTGAGGCAGACTAAGCACAACCGGCATTGAATACATCCTTTTATTTAGTGAAGCGCTACGCTGAGGGTATGTCATCCACCGGCTAGCATCGAATGTTCCCTTTAGGTGCGTCGGCGCTGGGCATAAACACCTGTACGAAAACAAAGTGTAACTCTGTTTCTGGTAATTAGCATGTTTAATTCGCGGAAGAGACTACCACAATAAAATCTGGTCCTTACACGCATTTAACTACCAAAACTATAAGCCAAAGATACACATGCATGTCTTGCATACAACCTGAAGAATAAGGCTCTGTGTGGACCGTCTAAAAGACGCTGCTTAGTACGTATGTTTTGAGAAATCAGATTTAAAAGACCTTGCCGATTGAGCCAATCTCCAGGTTTTGGAAGAGAGTCTTCTAAGGTAAATAAAAAAGATAAAGAAAAACGTACTTGTCAAGCAAGGGGTTTCCAGTTTCATTAAAGAGGTCGCTAGCACCGTCGAATCGAGCGATTAGTTCACAGTTAATACAGTATCTCTTCTGTAGATACAAGGACCATGGTTTTGCAATAAGAGGGGTGAAAATCTTAACGCTTTTCGGCGGTTCTTCAAAGGCTGGAAAAAACTCGCCATCTGCAATAAGGATAACACCGATTAGAGCATGTTAGTCGCCAGTGTACACCTCTATACTTGACAGTAACCTAAATGCCCTTTAGGAAGCGACGTTAGTATGGTATGCTATAGATATACCTTGTTTCTCAGACATGCTGACCTCGTCAGGGTTAGCCTCGGGTTTCTCAAGACGTTAATAATTGCTACTCCAAAAAGATGTTCAAAATGGTGTTAATATATATATATATATATATATATATATATATATATATATATATATATATATATATATATATATATATATATATATATATATATATATATATATATATATATATATATATTAGAACCATATCTGGTGGGCAGCACCGATCACTACTGAACTACACTCCAAAAAGATGTTCAAACTGGTGTTAATATATATATATCTGGTGGGCAGCACCGATCACTACTTCCGTAGTCAATGCCGCAATCATATGCATTTTTCCTTTGCTTTTTTTGTGCAGTTCAAAATTATGGATCTCAAAGCGGGTAGTATGATTTGAAATCAAGACGACTCATTTCTCATGGTTCGTATCTTATCATTAGCAAAGGATATAGTCACAATGCACAGTACATTAAACGTTTCCTTCTAAATTCGGTTAGTTATTTTACAGTTTTGTACAGAGCCGTGATGTCCATCAATTTATTCCACCAGAAGCATATACTTTAGATTAAAATTACCACTAATTTCAATATAAATAATAAGAGCCAACGAAGTATGACACTAAATCTGTTTAGAAATTAAAGCCTATGTAAAGGGTAGGCGGTAGGCTAGGTTGCAACTACTGAGTACGACTTGAACTTGCCTAGGACACAAGAAAATTCTAAAGTAATTTCTCGATGTAAAGAGCCTGGCGGTAGTCCGATCGTTCGAAGCTTCGAGCTACCCGCAAGGATGCCGATAAGGAAGCGGAGACTCGTTTGAGCGCAAAACAGATCCTACAAAGGGTAAAAGACGGGATAAGGGCAAAGGAGCTCCTTCAGTCCTCGGGTGCGATCTGCGTTCCGTAAGCATTGGCAGATCCTTAGATTTACCTCTTAACTAGAATCGGGGCAGCAAGAACCGCCGAAAACTTTACGATCCTCGTAGCCCTATTCTGGCCCCTGGGGCTCTCCAGTGCGTTCCCTCGTTCCTTGAAGGCACTACTGATCTTGGCATTATCACTGATTTGACCGCATATATCCCGCTCCCACAGCAACTCAACAGCCCCCAGGTGCGGCGGCAGTCCTCTACGGCAAAGAGGCGCTTCCATCCCGTCTGGGGCATCTTAGGGCCAAAATAGAAGTTGGGTAATCAGACCCTGCTAAAGTTGTCGAGACTGCAGCTTTTTCTGTATGTGTGGCTAAATAAACGCGAAGACATATGCAATGGCCCCTGGCGGTTTTTACCAAGCTGAGCAAAGTCCCTGGGAAGCGTGTCTTGGCCACTGATCCAAGGCATCCAATGCCTCGACGCTCCGATGCTTTGCTTACGACACACTGGATCATCGCGCGGACAGCATGGCCTGGCCCACAAACAGGACGCAGGTACAGCACATCCGCAAACATGCAGTGACAAGAACAGCCAAGATAAAAGCAACACATGCTGAAGGCAATACCACACGATTCTTTTACTCTCTCCCCCCTAAAATCTCATGGTATAGGCCGGCGAGAGTCACTTTGGCAGATGTTTGGCTTCCTCTCAACGCAACGATTAAGGTCATTAAGACAAATACGAACCGATGTAGGGCAGCTCAAGCCCTGCTTAGTATTTTTGTTCAAGAACACAATATTTCCCTATTGCCTTCTTTCTGTCAAATTCAATTGCGAGCTTGCGATATCGTTACAAGGAGACATCGGTTACTCGTTCTTAGTTACGGAAGACTTCAACGCTCATCACGCTGTTTAGGGGTCACTCCGTACAACCGATAATGGCGCGGCGGAGTCTAGCACTGACCAACAGGGATAATATACCCTTCTGTTATTTTCTTAGGCATAACATTACTTAGTGACACTTTGCTCAGCCTCATAGAAGACCAGGCATCCACAGAACACCATATTACTCAGCGACTATCGTTGCATAACCTTCCTAGTGGTCCAAATAGACCCACGGGGCTACCTACATCCACTGCTGGTCGCAACGGTTACTGACCTAGTGCACAATCTATTCCCCCTCCCAGGAACCTCGACCTGACTACAGGAATGAAGTTGACCCTTGTAAAGTGCCTCCGGTCACCAAAGAAGAAATCCTCCAAGCGGCAGAATGCCCGTTCTCCGGCAATGGAGCAGATTTAAATGGTATACCTCCAAAAGTAATGAAAATAATATATATATTTGTTTATTTCGCAATAACATTGCGTTTCAAGATGTTACATAATTACAATACAGTTCATTATATACAGTTTGACACTTTAGCGACCGTCCCACCGGGCGAAAAAGTGCAAAGACCGCCGATGGGTCTGGCAGCTCGCTACGTGGTATTTAGCGCATATCTGCGAGAAGAACCGGCAACGACATTGATCGCTAACTTGGTGAAATCCTTTGGTCGAACATACCAAGTGATGATAGCCGTGCACAATGTACCTTGTGTACACGTGATGGCTAGTGCATGCCATTCCATTCCAAAGCTCCCTGGCGAGGTACACATCTAACTGCGCGACCTCTGCCGAGGCCTCGGTCACTTTTCCCTGCCACTCCAACAAAAATTGCTGAAGTGGTCCTGTAATAGGTGACCTAAGCCTGACTCTGATTGTTTCCACTGCCGGCTCGCAAACCGCCAGCAGGTACACAAAGCGGCAAGCAAAGAACCCGCTTCATATATATTGTAAAACATCTGCTGCGCAAAATTTGCCGCTGAGAGATGGTCCCACACCCTGCCAAGGCTGTAGCTCATCATTGGCAGAATCTTAAGCTCAAAAAGACGCACGGCCGCACTCAGAGACATTCGTCGAGGGTCTCCCACCTCTGTGTGAATAAAGGCAATAGCCGCCCGACATCTGTCGCCGATGTGCTGAGTAAAGGTCGTTCCCGTATAGTGTAGTCTCAGACCCAAATACGGGAAGGAACTTCATGACTTTCGTCTTCCGCGAATTTATTTGAAGACCCTTACGGTGAAGGTAACTTTCTACGTTCTACGTACAATTCGACGAATGGCACCGCGGTCCCGGTGGGCCCCTACAATGTCATCCGTATACATGACGACGACGGCGTTTCTAAACTCCTCCTGTACATGGCGGGCTAGGTCTGCGATGAGCAAGAAGAATGCCAGGCAACTGAGAGGGCCCGCTTGAGGGGTCCCTACGTTTTGACTCAGTTGCAAGGTGTCCTCGCCCCTTACATTTACTTCAAGGCGGTCTTCAGCAAAGAAGCTGGAGAGCACTCGTAAAGAAGAACCACTCACCCCAGCATGTCGAAATGAATCGACTTGTAGGTGACGGGGGGCTTTGTCGAAGGCCTTGACACAATCAATACAGACAGCGTACAAGTGACCCCCAGGCACAGCCAACACCCGTTCAACTTCCGACTGGAGTACGTGAATTGCGTCCTGTGTACCTCGACCCTTCCTGAATCCAAATTGCTCCAGAGGTAAGGCCTTCTCCACAGTTGGAAGCACCCTCGAGATAATCAACTTAGCGAAGATTTTCTTGAGAGTGCGTTCCGACGCGATACCCCGGTAGAGATTTGGATCGTCTACATTGTTACCGTTTTTGCCCTTGAATAGCAGAGTAAGCCTGGCCTCGTGCCAAACCTGGGTATGTGTCCCTCGCTGAGTATCTGATTAAACAGCTTACAAAGCTCCCCTGCTACAACATCGGACGACTCAGCCCAATGTTCGTAATAGATCCCATCAGGACCACTACTCTTTTTCTTGGGTAGCCCGCGCAAGATCTGCACAACTTCTTCCACCGTAAACGGCGAATTCATGTGGTGCTGCTCCAGAGTGAGCGGTTGCTCAATAACTGGGTTAGGCGCGGGGGCGTTTGCATCGAGCAGAAGGGCAGTAAAGTGCTGCCGTAACTGCTCCTTTGTCATGCTGTGCATGCTTTTGTTCAGCCGGCGAACAATGTAGACATGGGGTTCGCGCTCTGCTCTCTCAAGCAAACGAAACTCCTCCTCCTCATCATACCGGCGCTTATTCTCCTCCTCATCATACCGGCGCTTATTCTCCTCCTCATCATACCGGCGCATTAATCTCCACAAGCAGTTTCTTGTAGGTTGCTCTATGTTGGCCATAGAGCGCCCTACGATCAGCAACTATCTGGGGGTAGGGGTGTAGAGCCCGTGCTCGGCGCAGGAGCCCCAAAACTTCCCGACGTTTGTAAGTACCAGGCCTGTGTAAACCAGGGCCGCGCCCGTCTTTGTCTGTGCTTCTTCTTGACTACAGCCGCCTTTACAGTGGCCTCCAAAGCGTGGTTGCTTTGCTTGATGTCAGAAGTTGATCTCAGCAGCTCTAACTCCCGTGTCAATACATGCAAATCTAGCTGCCTAGACCAGTGCATTGTCGGCTGCCGACTAGAGGCGCGTCCCTGGCCAGGCACACACAGAGACGCCAGCACCGGCAGGTGCTTCCGTGCTGGAATTTTAAGTACCTCGCATCCTTGAAATTCCGTCGGATGTTGAAGGTTGTGAAACAGGAGGTCGATAGTGCTTCTTCCACTCTGGCAAACGTACGTGAATTTATCACGCTCACTTGCGCAATGCAGGCCTCTATTTTCTAGAAGCTTAATAAGCACATCGCCCTTCCTGTCGGTAGCACCACTATCAATCCGACAGTTGAAGTCGCCGCCGACCAGAGTGGGTAGCTGAAGGTTTAGTCCCGCTAGTCCAGCACTGATCGCATCGGCGACGTCAACATCATCGTAATGAGGTGGCAGGTAGAACAATGCGAGGTTGAAACTACCTGAGGTGAGTGTCATACAACACTCACCTCGACACACACATTGCATTTGGGGTAACCCTGCTTGTAAATAGATTGAAAGTCCACCTACTGGTCTTCCCCGCCCTCCCTCTGGGAGACTCGCTAGCAGGTGGAAACCTCGCATTTTGTTGAAATGCAGTTCCACTCGCATAAAAGTTTCCGTCAAGAGTACAATGTCCACACCTTCGAACAAACGTTCTGGTGCTAGCTGTAAGCCCCAGATAAACCTTCACAATTCCAAAGCAATAATTTGTAGCTGTGAGCAGCATGGAGCTGCCTTGGCAAAAGGCGTCATTGCTGTCTAGCTGTTAAACCATGCCCGTCAGTAAACTCTTCGCATACCCTAGCCTGAACCGGCGGAGCCCCCAGCCAGCGCCGGAAACTCACGCCTTTCGGCCAGAAGGCGCTTTTTGAAACGTTACTAAAGTCACTATCACCAAAAGCCACGCAGAAGATGGAGTCCGGCCGGGAAACTTTGAGTTTTCAAATAGCACGCACTACAGTATGTCTCCCGGTTAGCCAACCACGCAGCTGATCTTCCGACGTTTTCCGGCTGAAGCCCTCCAAAGGGAGAGCTCTCATGGGCAACACACGGTTTTTACACAGTGTTAGCTCACCCAGGTCTACTTCAGCACTTCCTGCCCGAAGAGGACGGTGCTTCCTATTCGCGTTAGTTTCGCGTTTTTCTGCCGCTGTTTCCTTATGAATTTGAGAGGCATCGCTCGGCCTCGGCCCCAGGCGTCCATCCTGCTTCTCTGGGCTGTTGCTGGTCGATCCACCACTTTCACTCGCAAGCTTTCTCTTCTTTTTGCTTCTTCCGTCCACCAGCTGGAAGCCTTCGTTGTCCAGCTGATCTACTTTGGCTGTCTCTGTACTGTTCATTGAGTCTACAACCGGGTCGCGCGGCTGCAGCGGAGTGGTGACGTCACTTTCTGCTGCCGGCGCCGGCTTTTCCTTCTTCTTCAGCTTCTCTCGCTGTCGTTGCTGCCGCTCAGCCGCTCTCTCTTCCCGCCGTTGCTGGCGCTGTTGATCGAGATCTACAACACTCTTGGCGACGTCTGTAGGAGGCGTCTGCTGCTGCGGTTTCTGCACTCGCTGTCTCTGCTTCCCCTGACACTGTTGTTGCTGTTGGTTTTGTTTACCAACAGTACTGGTGACGGTGGGCGCATCTGAGACGTTTGAAACAATTACAGAGTTGGCGGCAAGTTTTGAGCTGCCGCCAGTGCCCTGTGCCACTTTGTGCTGTGCCATCTGCTTCTTCGTCTCGATTTCTACTCCCGATGGGCTTACGTTGCTCCGGGTGGGACGGGAACGAAGCTCGGAGACCAGTTGTTCAAGCACCGACACTCGGATGGTATTTGCCGCCGCGAGACGGCTAATCCGCTGCAGGATCTCGAGCAAGGCGTCGTTTGGGCGGTCGCCTTCCAGTTCAGGACATCCAGGGCACCGTGCGGGCTGGTTTGCCCCTACATCGATGCCCGGTGATGAGCACTTCACATGGGCTACACCCACAAAACAGGTAGGACACTGGGTCCACTCACACGAGCTCTTTATCACGGAGCTACATACAAAACACAGCGCACGGTTGGACGCCGCCATCTTGTTTTTATATAGTAATACAAATAAATACCTCTGGAAGTAGTAAAAGGTAAATCAAGTTGGCTCAGCGTCAGCATTTTAGGTGTGCCTAGTCCACAATACTGTTTTATGAAGATCTGGGCTATCAGAGAGTGAAACTTAAGGGGAGAGGTGCGTTTAGACCGTTGGGATCGAGTCCCACAATGCTAGAGATAGAGACTCGTAGCGATAGTGCGTAACTGTATTTAGTACCTCCTCTATACAAAAAGTGCCTGAAAACTACCACCATGAATTAATAGCTCGACAGCACAGATACACGAACTAAACTTAGTCTTGGTCAAGCGCCGGCATACTCTGCCTAGACTGTAAGCGGATTTTGGGAAGTGATTCTAATCATAAAAGACGCACAGCGACGTAAGCTGGAAGTCGCCTGGTATTAATAACCCCCTGCATTAATATACGCAAGGTTTAAGCCTACAAGATGATCGAGCTACGAAGCAAAAATCCATACTTCTGAATAGGAAAGTGTGTTTGTAATTTTCAAGGGTTCAAGTAGCAGTAATTTAAGAGTCTAGGCTTTACTTGTGTTTACCTACATAACCCTTTAGAAAAATGTATGCCTCGATAATCAATGTAATGCGGTTGGTGGGAACATTTGTAGGCAACCCTCATATACTATCACTAAAGCATTCTAACTGACGAAACCTAATAAACTCTATCTCTGGAGTTGATCTCTTTGTGCCAATTTAGATGGTAGATTCCTAGAGTGGCTCTTCACCTGCTCATCGGCAAGTAAGTCCTCCACTCCTTGCCTTCCACGCATATCCTGTTATTTTATTTCCGTAAACCTCGATGTAAGACTTCCTTTGCCAGCTGCAGCAGCGTGATTATGGAGCAATCATTATGCCAATCGGTTACGGCGCACAATCAAGGCATGTTTTAGCTTCAGTCACACAAAGGTCCACCACATTTTGTTATTAAACTTTCCATGAATGGTATTCAAATAGCAGCCCGTGCACAGTTTCCAGGCTGATTCGTCCGAAAACTTAAAGCCGCAACTAAAACATGTTAGACCATGGTAGAGAATAGTATTGTTACATGCAGCAACCTCGGAATATTTTGGCTGTTCGTCGCCAGGGTCGCCCGTACCACCAAAGTGCTTGTGCGTATACGCCATTTCCTTCTTCACGCCTGTCCTCCGAATTTGTTCGAAATGTCTCTTCACTGTGCCGAGCTCATTTGATTGTACTAGCTTGTACCTTCATATGAGTATCTTAAAGACACAAGATAAGCACAACTTGTCTTGTTTTCGATAGTCTCTAACTGCCACAGACTTCCCCACGCTGAATCGAGAGAACACCTCAGCCGACTTTGCTGAGATAGGCGCAACCCAGACGTTGCGCTGGGTGTCCTCGCCCGTCGCCGATAAATGAATGCATCACTGCTTGCCCACTGACCCAATGCGGTCGACTGACTGCGCTCTCGGCTACCAATCAGCTCACCTCAGTTGATCCAGTCCACCACACGTCGTGTCCATCATCGCAAGCAGGGCACGTGACTGGCCTTTGTGTTCTACCTCTCCTACCGTTCTTTCGCCTTCGCTCGCTCTATGGTTTGTTAGCTACGTTATGCAATCACAAATCTGCCGGTCCAGGAATAAAGATGATGGGCTATCCCACGTAGCTTTTGCAGGCGGATTCTTGAGACGTTGAACAAACACGTTAAACTCCGTGGGCCTCTTTTCTGGCAATCCAATTTTTTAAGGCCTATCTTTCCCATTGCTTGTAACCCTTTCTTGACGTTCTCGATGAGAGAATATTAAATAATTAATTAATTCATTTATTAATCACCTTTGTTAGGTATATAGTCAAATATTCATTCATTCATTTATTAATCACCTTTGTTAGGTATATAGTCAAATATTATACATAAAAACACGGTCACTGAGCCAGCCTGGCCAGTGATTCAACTCTGGGGCACTCCCCCGCATGATATCTCCCACAAGCTCTCCCACACCTGTTACAGATACATTCTTCTGTCGGCTCATGGTACCCTTGAGTATTACAGAGAACATGGTGGAAGCCATGCACTGCATAGCGCACTACCACACTTCGGTTGGTGCGATGCAGTCCCTTCCACGCATTGTTTGTCATTGCACCCGTACTAAAGAAGTCGGTGTCCACGTCTGACAATCTCACCTCCCACTGACAGATAAAGTCCCTGTAGGCTTGTGTTTCCGGCAACCGGAACTGGCGTTGCAGGTCCTCTATGAAAAGCGGGGTACCGGCTAGTAAATAGACCAGACGATTGCGGCATGACGTGTGGAGGCCGAGCACTCGCTTGAGAAAGGCGGGTTTCACTCGATCAAGCCTCGCGAGCTGGGCCACGCTCAAGTTCTCCCAAATGAGCTGTATGCCGTAGGATGCCGTGGGCGCGATCTTAAGGTTGAAAAGTTTTAGCGCCGCGTTAAGGGAGAGAAGCGTGGGTTTCTCAATTCCGACGCCTGCTACGAGGGCTTTTCTGACCCTCTCGGCGATGTGCTCCGTAAACGACGTACCGGAGGTCGGGAGAGAGAGGCCAAGATATGGAAAGTTGTTGACATACTCCAGTGGTGTGGAGTACAACCGTAGCTCATCGCTGGTTGCAAGTCGACCAGCTTTACGGAACTTCATGGCCTTGGTCTTGCCGATGTTGATCTCGAGTCCTACATCCGCCACGTACTGCTCGAGCCTTGCTAGGCTCTGCTGCACCTCGAATCGGCTTGTTCCATATATCGCGAGATCGTCTGCGTATAGCAGAATGTCTGGGCGGACGGACTCTCGAGTGCCCACGATACGTCGCGGAAGATCGTTGAGCAGGATGGAAAACAGCAGCGGGCTTAAGTTGTCCCCCTGCGCGACTCCCGTCGTTTGCACAAAGGGGCACAACTCAGCCACCCCATCCTGTATGGTGATCGGGTTTTCCTGCAGGATTGCCCCGATGAGCTGGAGGATGTTGGCAGGCACGCCCGCTTCAGCCAACTTAAAGATAATCTTGGTCTCTGGGAGCTCATCAAAGGCCGAGCGGAAATCCACAAAGACGGCGTACAGGAATTGCTTGGCGTGCCTAGACTGCATCACTCCCCGAACTCTGGCCAGCAGAATCTCACACGCAGTCAGTGTGGACCTGCCTGCGCGGAAGCCGTGCTGCTCTTTCGGGATGGCGCCGAGAGCCTCGAGGAAGTGAGACAGGCGGGCGGTGAGGATGGCAGAGAGCAGCTTGTAGCAGCAGCTCTTTTTGGCGATCCCACGCCACGAGCTGGGCTCTCTGGGGTTGCCCTTTCCCTTCGGGATGACTGCTAGATGAGCACTCTGCCAGTCGCTGGGGAGGCGACCTTCGCGCAGACTAGCGTTGAAAAGGGCGGTCCAGCAAGGAGCAAGTACCATGGCCTCCTTGAGGTGCTCATTACGGACTTGGTCGGGACCGGCGGCCTTGTTGAGACGGAGTCGTTGCATGGCGCCAAGCACCTCGGTGAGAGAAAACTCTGCGGAGAGTGAATCCCGTAGCAGCATTGTTTTCTCGTCCCAGGCCGCTTCGTAGTGGAGGATGCCGCGCGGGATGGTGTCGGCCGACGCAAACATGCGGCTGAAGTGGGAGATGAGCGCCGATGAGTTGATAGGGCAGGTGGGAGATCCCTGTCGGCGGAGCCACTTGTACGGTTGTCGCTCTGCCTCATCCAACAGCGCAGACTCCTTTTGTTCCAGGTACTTGGCGCGTTCAGCTTTGTACGTCCGGCGACACCAACTTTTAAGAATGATGAAGAGTGGCCGCATCTTCGGGTAAAGTGCGGCTAGGAGGCGAGCGCTGAGCTGGGCCTGGTTGGCTGCTTTGCACGCACTGTTGAACCATGGACTCCCCCTTCTTGGCTTACTAAGACCAGCTGCGTATCTCAACAGCTCCGTAAGAGCTTTGGCATATTGGTCAATGCCTGGAGCTCCCGGCACGGGGAAGACCTCGTGAAGGCGTTCCCGTAGGTGGTGCAAGTTAATATGCTTGGCCAGCGGAGGTGGGCGGGGAGCAGGAGTCCTAGCAGCTGGCAGGAAGACTCTCACAGCCGTTGGCAGATGATTCTTAAAATGTCCTCCGCTGCGGAGGGGGTTGTCAACACCGAGGTAGGAGACCTGCTCGGATGGCAAGCTTGCCGCGAATACATCTATGACAGATGATCCCATGTGCCCCTCGAAGGTTGGGCTTGCAGGATCGGTGACAACCCAACAGCCCGAGTCGGCCAGGGTGTCCAGGAGAATTCTCGTGCGCAGATCGGCCGGGCGGTCCAGCCTACTGTTGAAATCGCCGGTGACGATGATGGGCGCATCGCTGTCCAGCGCACTGAAGCACCGGGTCAGCTTTTCAACCAGCACCGTCGAGTTCTCCTTGGACGGCGGACGCACGTAGCCTGCGATTATGTTTAGCCGCAAACCGTGGATTACGACCATGTCTTCCTCAGCAAGAAGTATCTCAACATCGCCCAGCCGCTGGTTATAGCACACGGAGACACCGCCGCTGGGTCGGCCGGGACCTGCAGGCCGGATTGCGGGGGAGTGCGCGCAGTAGAAGCCGGGGATGTTGAGGTAGCCGGGGATATAGTCAAATATTATACATAAAAACACGGTCACTGAGCCAGCCTGGCCAGTGATTCAACTCTGGGGCACTCCCCCGCATGATATCTCCCACAAGCTCTTCCACACCTGTTACAGATACATTCGTCTGTCGGCTCATGGTACCCTTGAGTTTTACAGAGAACATGGTGGAAGCCATGCACTGCATAGCGTACTACCACACTTCGGTTGGTGCGATGCAGTCCCTTCCACGCATTGTTTGTCATTGCACCCGTACTAAAGAAGTCGGGGTCCACGTCTGACAATCTCACCTCCCACTAACAGATAAAGTCCCTGTAGGTCTGTGTTTCCGGCAACCGGAACTGACGTTGCAGGTCCTCTATGAAGAGCGGGGTGCCGGCGAGTAAATAAACCAGACGATTGCGGCATGACGTGTGGAGGCCGAGCACTCACTTGAGAAAAGGCGGGTTTGACTCGATCAAGCCTCGCGAGCTGGGCCACGCTCAAGTTCTTCCAGATAAGCTGTATGCCGTAGGATGCCGTGGGCGCGATCTTAAGGTTGGAAAGTTTTAGCGCCGTGTTAAGGGAGAGAAGCGTGGGTTTGCGGAGGGGGTTGTCAACACCGAGGTAGGAGACCTGCTCCGATGGCAAGCTTACCGCGAATATATCTATAACAGATGATCCCGCGTGCCCCTCGAAGGTTGGGCTTGCAGGATCGGTGACAACCCAACAGCCCGAGTCGGCCCGGGTGTCCAGGAAATTCCCGTGCGCAGATCGGCCGGGCGGTCCAGGCTACTGCTGAAATCGCCGGTGACGATGATGGGCGCATCGCTGTCCAGCGCACTGAAGCACCGGGTCAGCTTTTCAACCAGCACCGTCGAGTTCTCCTTGGACGGCGGACGCACGTAGCCTGCGACTATGTTTAGCCGCAAACCCTAAATTACGACCATGTCTTCCTCAGCAAGAAGTACCTCAACATCGCCCAGCCGCTGGTTATAGCACACGGAGACACCGCCGCTGGGTCGGCCGGGGCCTGCAGGCCGGATTGCGGGGGAGTGCGCGAAGTAGAAGCCGGGGATGTTGAAGGAGGTCAAGGCCCAAGTCTCCGTCCGTACAAGAACGTCAATGCCCTCAAACGCGGAGGGCGCGAGGAGGTCGAGAGTCCGAATCCCCTCGCAGTTCCATTGTGCAATTAGGAGCGGTTCCCATTGCGGCCCCTCCCCTTGCTCCGGGGCCTGCTGCGGCGGGTGCTGTCCCGAAGAGCCGCGGCGAGGTGGTCGTACAGAGTGTCCCTCGGCGGCGCGCGGAACTCCGAGTTGTCCTGTCTGTCCTTCTGGTGCTTCGCTTCGTAGCGGGGACGGTGGCGGCGCCGAGTTTGAGCGCCTCGGATCTCGCCAGGGGACCGGTTGGAGCTCTGGGAGGAGCTCTCGCGCAGAAGCTGCCGGAGAGCAGTCTTGATGCCGTCCACGGCGCTCTTGTCCATGCTGTGTTTGTCCTTCGTGCCCGAGTGCTTAAACTGATGAGTAGTTTGGTCGTTGCTGACCTTGGAAGGATCTCTTAGGGACACCCCTAAAAAATCTTTTACCCGTCGGGCGATCGCCAGGGCCGCTTTCTTGGCCGGCTCACCCTTGTAGCTGTAGGAGCCGCGTTCAACCACCTGACGCTGGATCTGGGTGAGGGGCACGTACACGAAGCCGGCAGCCGCGGCGCGCAGCGAGAGGGCCTCGTTGGCAGCCTTGCAGTCTCAGTTGAAGAGCGGGACGGAGAGCACGCTCAGCTGGGATCCAGGATGGACCACCCTAAGCTGCTTGGCGAACTCCACCGTGGCCTCGATGAAGTCGTTGCCCTCAAAGTTGCCACACTCGTGGTAACCGGCGTAAAGCGCTACGCAGACAGGACCGGGGGCGGTCTTCTCGATGGCGTCCTCGGCTTCCTTAATGATGTCCTTGATGCCCGGCTTTGAGCAGCTGCGGACGATCATGGCAGCCTTCCGCGGGAGAAGTTGCTTCAGTGCCGGTCTGAAGGCCCCAACAACGCTGTCACCAATGAGAAGCGCAGTCTTTTTTGGGTGGCTGAGCGGGCGGCTGGGCGCCGGCAGCCTCTTCTCGAACAAGCTGCATGTGCTCCTCCTTCTCCTGACGGGGGCGCTTACAGCTGGCGACCTCCTTCTCGAGGGCCAGCATACGCTGACAGAAGATCATCATGCAGCTCATCATCTCGTGAGAGATGGCCACCTTCTCCAGACTGGTCATGAACCCCCTGATGTCCATGTTGGCCGCTGGCATCGCGCACAGCCGGCACTTCCACCGAGCGGCGCTGCTCATGTCCATTGCCTTCTCGTCCTCAAGGAGGCACGTGAAGTGAATCGCACGCTCGCAGACCCCGCAGTGCAGCACCAGTCCATCAATCCTTTCCGCGTATCGAGAGCAGGATTTCAAACCGTCCGCGTTTCCCGCCATGGCGTGAAACTGACTGCTGCTACTTCTTTAAAAGCGTTATTTAAAAGCGACCTTTGTTCTGTGCCAACTTTCCTTCGACACCTGTCTTTCTCTATATGATATGAGCTTATATATAATCTGCGATTGTGGGCTGACGTAATGAACGTCTAAATATATGTGCAGTCGGTTTTTATAAATCTCAAAACAAATTAGGGCATTCCGTAGTAGTCAGTACAATTATATAATATGATTATAATTAGCTACTACAGGTTATGGCTATAATACAGCGTATAACCTACATAAATTAGTGAATTATGACAGGAATGACACTTGTAATGAGTGTGTACATTTAATAAATCATATATACATATTTAAGAACTAGAATCGGTTAAAAGTGTTTACATCTGACGCGTAGTCATATGTTCGATGAATTATGCAGGACACGCAGTAGCGTGCGTCTGGGGCAGAGAGGTAAACAAAGGGAGTATAGTTAAAAAAATCGCAAAAGTCTCAATGAATCACTGAGAACTTCACTATACTACCAAACCTTTTTAAAATTGCCGATAAAAGTTCTACCTACTGCACTTGACTCCACAATCAAAGGTTATAAGCTCACTGTGTTGTTAATAGTCAAACACAGACAATGCACACGCAGTGGTGGATTGCCATCAAATGGAACGCACACACAAGCTAAAAACACATAGTGCTAAAAACTAGCAACATACGCTGAACTGCCAATTGGTTTTTGGCAGGTTGGTAGCACTTGTGTTCACGGTGGTCTGTAACAAGCTCCAAGACAATCCACTCGAAGTTTGCGAGATGGGACACGAATTGACCGGAGCTCGGTGATGCGACTGACCAGCTGGACGAGCAACAGCTGATTTTATGACGATGAGAGAATATAAGCTACTAATCGAGGCCTTAGATTATTTCAGCAGTTCCTTAAACTGGACTGTGAGTGCATGTATTGCCGGTAGTGTTCCGATCGCTGGCGCAATGGCCTTAGGGTTTGAATATATAATATCACTTTTTCGCGTTCCACTCGGTGAACCTCGAGCTGGCCCCATCTCAGCGCCTTTATTCAATAGCACCCGAATAACATCGGAAATTAGGGGTCGTTGATTAGATATAGCCGCAATAGTTGAGTAATTCTGCGGTACTTTACTTAAACTTTCACGAAAGAGTGTGGTTTCACCTCGTGTGATTTCTCATGATTAAACCTAGTATGCAACTAACGATAGCTGTTTCACTTTTTCGCATCTAGGTTCAAAAACGGTTAAAACAATATGTGCGGCTATTTGACAATGTACTTTAAACACGCGAGAAATTTAAGCAAATGTGTGAAAATACAACGACTAGCTATTCAGATAACAAAAATATTTATAGATCACCTGTGCCATCGAGTTTGTTGCAGTCATGTCCATAGTGTTGAAACTGCCTGAAAATGCGAAATTATAAGCAAATATTTCTATCGGATTTAGATTAACAAATATACTGATTTATTTGTATTGATCTAGTTTATATAATTTTTATTATTTATTATTAGTTATACATTTAACAGTCACTGATATACAGTAACTAGGCGTATACCACGCAGCTTTATGATGAGAGGATTTTTAAGAGGATTAGCTGGGAAATGCGGTACGCACGCACGGGCACCACTGCAGATAACGCGTA
>QVRM01004934.1:0-20631 GCA_003439945.1 Dermanyssus gallinae | reverse complement strand
TATGTGGCTATTGTGCTGTACACACGCTTGTCTGTAAGTAGTGGGTTATCAGGGAAGGGGGCGGGTCATGACCGGTGGGAGGAAAATTGCGCACGTGTACAAAAGCTGCGAAAAATTACGTGCGCACGACAAAAATCGCCTCAGATTGAGAGAAAGGCCATGCAACCATAGCAGTTGTGGTACTGTTGCTCTTTTGTTGTTGTTATTATTTTAATTTTTGTTGTTGTTGTTGTGGTTGGAGTTGTCGTCATGGTTGTGGCTGTTGTGTTGCGGTTGTTATGTTGTTGTTGTTGAGGTTGAGGTTGCACCTCAAACTCTTGCTGCTTCTGCTGCTGCTGTCGTCGACGCCGGGATCTCTATCATGAGCAACAATTGCAACCGCTACACGCTTTACGTCTCTGAGCTGCGTTGCCGTGGGTCATTTGACTACAATTTACTACTATCACACACACACACACACACACAAACACACAATATAACGCAGCTGGAAGCAGCAGCAACCATAATAACAACAACAACTACATCACCACCACAACAAGAAAACAGCAACAACAACAGCAACAACTATTACTGCTATTACAGCGGCTACGCGGCTTGTAGCAAGACGAGCAATAACACTATTTAGCAGCCCGGCGTAGCAGGTGGCATGACGACAAATGGCTGGTTTGCCAACTATCCCGATATCAAATCGACCGAATCATAGTCTAGTTCCAGCAATGTTGCCATTCTTTCAGCTGCCGCTTGTCGCCCCCCTACCCCTTCCATCCCCCCCCCCCAACCCCCAACAGCTTCTCCTTATTCCCGTGCTGAACCCCAGCACTGGGATGAGAAGCTCCACAGCCATTAGCATAACACTGGGCACGTCCGGCGACTTCTCGTATTCCTTGGCATTCTACTTTGTTGTTGTTCTCCTTCTTCCCCTTCTCTTTCTTCTGCGCTCGCTTACTTTTCTCTTTGTGCAGCTATTTTTCAGTTTCTTTTCTGCTGCTGCGGCTGCTAGTTGTTTTTGTTGTTGCCTCCGCATATTGCACTGACGTAGCGTCGAAGCGCCAAAGACGATGCCCCCCCCCACGCTGCCGTGTTGAGCGTGTGCGGCCGCCCACTGCACAATAGACACACAGATAGATAGATGCTCGATCGAATTGTCTGAACAACAACAACAACGTCGACGACGACGACAGTCATATAAGAAAACTTCATGTAGGTCCGTCCGTCGGTATTTGCAAAATAGAACTGGATAACCGCTTTAGCCGCTGTCCTTCACTCCGGCTGCTGCTGGTGGTGGTGGTGATTGTGAAGATTAATCGTTGCGACTGACAGCAACAAGTGTAGAAACATTAAAAGCAATCATACCAGCAAAACAACAAACAAAGAAAAACAAGACGAATAGAACGAAGAGAAACAACAACAACAACAACAACAACAACCTCAATAGCAACAACAACAACCCTGAATTTGTAACAATATTTGCGCTTGGAAACTCAACAACGATAGCTAAAAACTCAGCTGATTTGTTTTTGTTTTCCAGAGAGTTCTGCCCGGCATGATGGACTATTTATCTGACGATACAGCAAAATGTCAAGACGGTCACCTGCAACAGATAAACAGACAAACAAATAATGAGTCTTTGGCGTTCTTCGTGATACAGCCCAGTTCAGGCTATTGTAAAACATATATTTGCCCTGGTGTTCCGCTAACTGCCTTCGCAAAGTTAAAGTTACAACGGCTCAGTCGCGAGAGAACATTTGGCATCGTGCGCTTTAACCAATTCGCACGTGTGAATATCCGCTGTTACGATGTTTACATCTTCTATCTCCTTCTCTCACTGTTTCTCTACATATACGAATAAATAAACATTTAGTCACGAGTATAGTTGTTTTTTTCTGTTTAGTTTTTTGTGCTGTGTCTGCCTATGTATGACATCATGTGCTATCTGCACGTAGTAAAAATGCAATGTGTGCCAAGAATAATTTTGCCGTTCATAATAAACTGGGTTTTAATGACGTCTTCACGCTTTATGTAATCATTCATTTTAAACATTTGTAGAGCTCAGCATAGAAAGAACTTTGGTGTCCAAGGGCCTACTTCGTACGCGAAATAGCCGACAATCGTTCGCGAACAAAAGCTCCTTTGGCCTGTGTGTCTGCGTTACCTATCACCCAGACAATCTGAGCTGGGAATCGTGTGCGATTATACCTCTACGCAAGAAAATATACCCGTTTTACGCACTAGGTATATTTTCCCAACGTACTAAACAATCCCTGCCCTGCCCAGTAGAAAGCTACAGGGTTCGCGGATTTTGTCATCTTTTATATCGGTCTGCTGGGTTTCATGAGCTGAGAGAAGACTGCAAATGCCATCGTCCGCGCCGCTTGTATTACCTCACCAACTGTACTAAATTCGTGTCACTCCCTTGGCTCTAGCGAAAATACTTATAAACCGTTTATATATATATATATATATATATATATATATATATATATATATTATATAATATATATATATATATATATATATATATAGGGACTACATTTAATAAACAGAAAACAGTATGCCATTAGTTAAGAAAATGTTTACTTTACCGCCAAGCTTCCGTGCTAAGTAATTCGTTGTCCACATTTTTCCTGATGTCGTACATCAGCATCGTTATTATTATTATTATTATTAGTATTATTATTAATTATCATCAGCTCTCTATCGCCGTCTCCCACGTTGTATATTACATATATTTCAAGAGCCTTATCGTCACTACCCATTCGATATGTTCTTCGGTGTTATGTATGATTGCGTCCTTGCATCATACCTCCCACGTCTCCTCTATGGCAGTCGACTGCCTGTTGGCCCTGCTAGCCCTTCTTTCCGTCTCCCTGACTGTCTGTCTGATTTTCGTCTGTCTGCTTGTCTGTCTATCAGCAAGCATGTCGATTTGTTGATTTGTTTGTTTGTTTGGTTATCTGCTATTTGTTGTCCATAACGTCAACCTGAATCAAATCGATATGAGGCGGCTACCGTCGCCACCTCGCTACACAGACAACTGTGCCACAAGCGGCATTTCACATCGGTCGGTGACGGGGCCAGTTGACAGCCACATAACAGCGACCATAACAACAACAACAACCGTAACAACTACAACAACAGCAACAACCGCAACAACTACAACAACCGCAACAGCAACAACAACAACAAGCACTGCAGCAAAAGCAAAGCAAGACTTACATTTGACGGCTCCGTCAGTGGTGCGTACGTAGCCAGCGGCTGACTTGCGTCATTGCCAACTTTGACTGCGACGTTGCGTATACTCCACGTCCGACGATTAGGATTAGATTGGCACGCCATTACGTCTCTTACCGTCGTACATTCCCAAAGGGGGGCTTACCACCGCAGAAGTATATTACCCTCATATCTGCCTTCCTTCCCTATCTCGCTCTCTCTCGCTTCTCCTCTCTCTCCTCTATTCCCCGTTTGTACGAATGGCCATCAAATCATCACTGAGCTACTGATTGATTGAATGGTTAGCCTCGTGGCCCTCATGTATAGTCAAATAAATAAACGCACAGACCAAGTCATTCTCATACCGTCAATGACATTGCTATCGTTCTGCTGCCTAGGAAGTCTCGAGGTCTCCAAAATACAAGTATTCAATCGACGAGGAGCTCTTCGTGGGACAAGCGATTCTTTCTCCCAAGCTAGATCTCGAGGTTTGGGAATCCAAAAAAGTCACAACAGGCCAACTTAGGAGAATATCGTGGACGGGGTAGCATTTCGAACCCGATGAGTATAATTTTGCTAATTGCGATTGCGGAAGTACAACCCGTTTTTGGTCTATAGTCAGCAATCGCGGAATTCGCCATGCACGCAGGTTTTGTTCATATCTAATCACTTATCCAGCAGACTATGCACCCCACCTACGACTCACCATGCCTACAATTTCAGCTATTTCGCGCATCTTCATTCGGAGATTATTCATATTGATAGGACAGATGCTTTCTAGCGCAGTAACATTACTTGGATTTTTTACACTTGTTGTATAGTTCTGTTTATACGTGAATTTGAATATTGTGAAATTACGGATTCGTGAAAAAACTAAAATTTAAATTATAAAAAAAGGCAAAAACTTATGTCCGGGCCGGGCTCAATGTGTTTGGTGAGTTAATTAATACAAAAAACAATGGCAGCCAACGCTTTGTGCAGAGTCCCCTTAAACCTCGTCCGACTTAGCTTCGATTAAATAGAGGTTCTTAATCACGGTATATATATATATATATACACGCACAATAACTACTGATATATGTATTAATTGATGAAATACATTAGCATTGTACCAGCACCCTTGCTAGACAGCAAAGTGTTGCAGGTTCATTAGAATAAAGGACCCAAATAGCCTATTTGGGAGAGTGTTGGGTTATCAGCATAGCTGTTTACCACACTGTGAAACTCTCCGTTGCGTGCGCGACATGAGTCGAATAGATGTGAGTTTCCAGATCGCTTTATCCGAAGCGTTTGGTAATTGAAATACTATGAATGGATAACCTATTTATTTGATTCGTCTTGTCAAAACAATAACACGCCTCTTCATTGTCATATTCTAGGAGTTTGCGTCATAATTAAGATATATCGAAAAACCAAAAAGTGATAAAGAAAGATGAAAAGATGAAATGCATTAACTCTTGAAAGCCACCTCGGCTGAAAATAACATAATATTTAAATCAATAAGTGACGCCTTTGTCTTGCCAAATTGTCCGCTATTGAGCGAATTCTCGTCAGTCTGCGGCCTGGTACTTTGCTTCCCACACATATAACTCCATCGTAAAGTTCGTAGAAAAACGTAAAAACCGTGCGGCGAATAAGCCGTTGCCAAATGCCGATTCATCCTCCAGCGATATACCACGTATTATCTGTTATCATCCTTATTTTGTATATACAACCACATATATATATATCTCTTAGCTTTACCTCCTCTCACCCGCTGCAGTGCACTCGTGCCACCGTCGTTCGCTTCTTCAAAACATTTTTTAAACGCGGGTCTTGGAATCGAATTAGGTTGCTATTGCGATATTATCTCCTCTATCGCCTTCTGCGTCGCAGTTTCGTTTGCATAAACAATAAACAAATTTGGGATGTGCATACCTGATGAAAGGCACTTTAAGCTAAAAATCGGGATACATTGGTGGTTCCCGTTTGGCGGCAAAATTGAAAGTAGTAAACTAGCCAATCCGCCGTTGTATTTATTTAAAACTTCTTTTTCCTGCTTGTGCCCGACAGCGCCTGCCAATATAAGATTTCCCTCTAAAACTCTCACAATTCAGTTCCTGCAAGTAGTTTCTAGCTCCAGGACACTTTTGAGCATGGCAAATTTGACTCTATCTTCAAGAGACAACTCTCTGACCTCCTGTTTTTTTCATACGAGTGAGGCATCCCCTAAGTCGCGACTGGTCTTGAGCCTGAACATTTCCAGTGCCGCATCCAAGTATAACAACTCTAGGCTCCATAATGCCGCTGCTATCCTGGTCGCTTTTCTGACACTCGATTGTGCATGAGCCCGTAAGCAAATCTCTGTCATCGTAATTTGAAATATGATTTGAAATAATGGAGTGCTAAGAGGAGTGCTAAGCACTCCATTATTTCAAATCAAGCGTAGTTAGGTAAAAAAAAACTTACAAGCGCAACAAATACATTTCGCCTAAAATAGCTGAGGTGCAGAATTATAAATTAAACGCAATAAACCCTGGCAGACTGATAAGCGTGGAATTCGCATATATTTAAACTTTTAAACCATAAGGCCCAATCTAGCGTGTTGTCCTTTAATTGAAGGTAATAAGTGCATCCAGGTACTGGGTTCTACTATTTACTATAAAAGATACATTACTCCCGCAGCCCAAAGTCTTCTGATTACAGTGTTTCTATTGGATCTGCGAGCTCTAGCAGTCGAGCGATAGATAATTATACCGAATTAATATCGAATGCATTTTATTGTACTCTATAATAGAGCGCAGTCATCCTCACCATTCATCTTAAAGTTCGAACGATTCAAGGCGCGACTACATACAACTATGTGTGGTTCTTTGTTAAAGAGATGCGTTGAAATGTAAATTTCAAATTAAAGTTGCAAACGTTCCTAAGGCTGGCTTTTTTGGCCGCTCGTGCCGATGTTAGATCTCGCACATCGTTGCATCGGATTGGCCATTGCCCTGCTGCTACCATCGTTTAGAAAAAGAAGCAAATATTTGCGTAAACAGTAATTATAGTGGCAGACGATGACATGAGATGCGTTTCGTAAAGTACATTCGGATAAACTGGCTTGATTATTTCGGAAAATAAGCGTTCCGATATAAGAGCGGCCTGCATGCATGTTAGTCATAGAGCATGGCTCTGCGCTGCATTAAGTCTAACGTCTTAAAGCGTAGCGGGACGAAATACCAGGTACCGCACCAGTACAGTTATACCCATGTAGCGTTTGGTGATAGCTCTGCTGCGTGCTTGTAGTTCGTGGTGACATGTAAGCAGTACATGTCGAGCCCGGTGGCGTGGTGCATTCGCCTGCGTCTCGCGACTGGAGGAGACACATAGGTGCGCGGGTTCGAGCCCCACCGTTGCACATTTGTATTTATGGAAATCCGTCTATGAAGCCATGCAAAAAGCAATCGCGTAGACTTTAACGTGGAGGGGGGCTGACCCTCAGCCAAATCTTAGCTGAGGGACTGCCCAAAAAGTTTATGTAAACAGCACATTGCGGTAGTGGCAATTATCTATATACCTGTATATGGTCGGACGTCACTGCAGATTTAGTAAGCATTAGATGGCGTGGTATAGGGAGGTGAACCTGCGGTAAATTTGTTGTCACCCCGAACTATCCACCTACCTTTGCTACAGCTAAATCAACATCTTTTCGCTCCTAATTTGCAGTAAATACCCATCTATGACTCGGTCGGACGTGGTCATGGCAATTATTTACTTATTCGCGCACTACCCGACATACGTATCCAGAAAGACATCCGTGTCTATAAAAACACAATTCTTGATCCGCAAATCATGTATGGTGCGTCGCTATTCTGGCGTCCGTTTTCGATAATGCGGTGCGATATTGGTGCCACAGTTGGCTACAAAAAATGTTTACACTATGATTGGGTGATGACTCGACTCGCGGCAAGATGTTGTTCCTACATTAATGAATGTGCATGCCCACGTGGATCTGCCTGTCAACACTTGCTGGTGATCGGACATACCTACACAAGCTGGGAAAATTCAAGCACTCGGAGTTCAATTTGGCGTTGGCAATGTTTTCACGCCAAATTCAAAAGACTCCACAGAAAGCGAGTTGGCTTGCCAAACGTGAAGTTACTGCTAGATATGTTTCGTCATCTAGCTTCTCTTAGAATATTGTGCCAATTTGTTGCTCTTCAGAAAAATGTGACCTTGAAGTTTCTCTGTATACGTGTTCTCGCAATTTGGTCACGAGACTTTGTTTAAGTGTACCTTATTGAATAACCTATATGAGAGTGTAAACAGAGATGAACCACAAGTTGTGCCTTTTCTATGTCTAAGATCTTTGGCGATATCACATTGACCGCCGTCGCGTGTTTTTGTTTCTGTCAATCTATATTTATCAATCTATAAAAAAACTTTGTGTAATATTGCTGCTCTCGAACTTGGTCTGCTCGTTAGCTTAGAAAAGTATGGACGCGGCTGTTTGAGATTTTGTATTACTATTATTTGACTGTTGTTTGTTATAATTAAATACTGTAGATGTTATACTATTTTATACATACATTATAGAGCGGTTCAGAAATACCGTCTTATTTTCCCCAAAACAGTAAAAATAAACAGTGAGATCGAGCGCCTACATAGGTAATACATGATCATTCGCTATGAACATAATTATTGCTTATCAACGATATGTATATTAAACGCGTTTTCACAGAAACATATGTAGAGAGAACTGAGTGGCAGATAGCCACACACAGATTTTTATTATCTTGCGACATATATATATATATATATACCCCACTAAGGCCATATTCTTCCCCACTCTTTCAGGTTCGACATTATACGCTCTGACAACGGTAATCTAATTTTGGCTGTTTCAAACCCGCTTTCCGTGAATACATAAAACCGAAAAATACTTATACATCTACAAAAAAAACGTCGATTTATTAATTAATGCAATCGTATATCATTTTCCCCAATGAATTATAACTGGCAAAACTTGACAGGCAAGAGGTACTTAACTTCATACCGCCATTGAGGTGGTTCGGGTTTGATCGTTTATATCTGTGGCATAAGCATATGGCGACCGAGCAATATAGTGAAAATAGCTTGCTACTTCGATACCATCAGTGCTTAGTCCGATTCCGAGGTTTGCCGATGTACCGGCAGAGAAGTGTTGAGGTACCTGCTACAGAAGTCCCAACGCCAAAGACCTATTCCTTGTGTGACCATGCAGTTCTCTTCGAAAGCATACACAAAGTAAGAGTGCGCAAGAAAGTACTTCAACTTGCTTCCGTGTAAATCGCAATCAACTTGTTCTCCCATCTGGAGCTTTTTGGCGCTTTTTTAGGTCACTTCAGTTTAAGTCGGTTAACTTGAATTGGATTTTGAATGAAAGTGACAGCGCATTTGTCGTCGCCGCAGTTTTCCAACTCTACACAAAAACAGCAAACACTTTTTTGGTCTGTCTACTCATCTATTAGCGTAAGCTCCGGCTTCCCCCTGATAAAGTTGAAGCTAAGTTATAGCTACCACTTACGAGTTTATTCACGAGTTAACTATTTTTTCATTTCGTAAAATTCTGGGCTCCGACTAATAAGTACAAATCATGATTTTTATCGTGAAACGTCACCATCACGTGAGTTTCATTCTAACCAAGCCAACATAGCCTGACGTAGAAGAAAGGCAAACATGCATGAGACGTCTTACAAACCTAAACATTCAGTCGTCTAATGTGAGCTAATGTTTACTGAACAGTAGCTAAATTGTTAGTTTGGGTCAGTTTAAGGTCAACTATTACGCAACGATTCTGCTTGGAGCACACCAACCATTCTAGCAGCAACCGTGGTCACACTACGTTCTAGAGCGCGCGCTGATGTCTGTATGAAAGTATGACAATGAAGATTTAAAAAAAATATCTTCACCGGAATGGAGCTGTTGTCATAATTTCTGGCGGCCACACGATTGCGTCACGAAAAAGGACGGACCATTACTATTCGCCTGCCGTCTATGTTACACCGAATGACATGCTACCCGTAGGTAGAACGGCCATTTCAGTCCACAATGCACAATGCCTTTGATACTTAAGTGTCGGGAGAAATTGTCATTCTTTGGCGTTCCTTGGTACATACAGAAAGTGAAGCGAAATAAGCAAAAGTAACGTGTGAATTTTCACAACTCCCTACAACAAAACCACAACCGCTATATGCAACGTGCGCCTACGATGCATTATGCAGGCAATACTATATTATACAAGCTAGGTAAACGCACTTTCAACATAATTCTCTTTTTTCGTTTAAACATGTCGTCATTGCGCTACTACTACTGCTTAAATCATCAGCAAAATAAACCAACATAATTACGTGTTGCTAAGGCTTATCCTAGAGGTGTTTTCTCTTGCTTGTGTGTGAGTGTCATTGGAGTGCCCACATACAGTTAGTAGCCGGCCCATATTAAGGAAAAAAAACACCCTACTTGAACTAAAGATGAGGCATCGGTCATGCATGAGGTTCGGTAGGCCCACGAAACAAGCTGGAAGCTGGTATGGTGCATTTGTTGCATGCATGCATGTGTTTGTTATTGTTTATCAGTCTGGCTACAATTAATAACCAGCAGAGCATTGACATTAAAATTTATCAACGCATACTTTATAGAGCTTTACGGCTTTGTCTAAACTAATGTTATATATATATATATATATATATATATATATATATATATATATATATATATATATATATATGAGAGCCGTACGACCAAGCAAGATTTCACTCCATTTCAGCAACGTAGAAAAAACTGGAGCAACACCAGCCTGTTGTTGAAGGCCCCACAATTCTAGACAGCGCACTGTTCGCGCTTCTTCTTCTGATGATGTGACGGCTCGGAAGGTGATTGAGCTAAGCTAGCGCCCAACACGACGGTTCATGGACGGACATGACCAACTACTACTTTTATTATTATTATTATTAGAAGCTCTTCGAGGCCACAGCGGAGCCAAGATCGACCGCTTTCCTTCGACAGAGAGTGTCATTAAAATTACAAAGAGGCAACGCCAAGATGATGTTGAGTGGTCACCGACACTCAAGCAATAAGAATAATATAAGCAATATTGTAGATATTATATAAGTAATATATTGATAATTGTGATACATGTACATATTGATAAAATAAACCCTTGTTCAAAATATTATTATTATTATTATTATTATTTTTATGGTGGTGCTGATTGTTATTATTACCATCATGAGCCGTTTGGTTCGCGTTTGAATACCGGTCGGTCCCATCGGAATCTCTGGCATTTTGACAGCGTTGTCTCGATGCCCCCCGCAACAGGATTCTACCGCAGCAGCAGTAGCAGGAATATCGCATCACCTGCTCGCTGCTTGCTATCGTAGGTAGACACACCATTGGGAATATCGCTTTTGTACAACAAACACAGCCGCCTTGCTTGTTTATGTGTTTTCGTTTTGTTGCACCCGTCTTTTTGCTGTTGTGAGTTTCTTTGTGAATTTGTTTTCTTCTCAGCCCTAGCCGGGGCTCGTTCGTTGGTTGCATCGTTTCGTCGCGAGCCCTCCCTCACACCCCCCGGCGTTCGTTCCTTGATCACTCCCTTGCTTCTCCCGTGCGTGGCCGCCCCAACTGCGGTGTCTGCCACCCTGTTGGTCGCTTTGTGCTAATAGATTATGATGATTATTATGATTATGATTATTATTATTATTGTAACAAGTTCAATCAACTTCTAGTCAATGTGGTCAAACTTGCCATGGTCGGTCGCGGTTGGCCGCCGTTTCAGCTGTTGTCATGTCATAACCAATGAGGGCAACCAGCAACGTAACAACAGCAAGGGCACTAGCAGGAGCAACAACAACAACAACGTCGTCACCGTCACTAGCAAACGTTGTATGTCGTTGTACCGGTACCGGCACAAGTACCATTACAGTAAGCGTCCGAGTGACAAGATCACTTTTGATCAACATCGTCGCTGGCATTTACCTAAATTTTAATCGTTGTTGTCACTTCCTGTTGTTGTGGTGGTGGTGGTGGTGTTGCTTGTTGTTGTTGTTGTGGTGGTGGTGCTTCTTGTTGTTGTTGTGATGGTGGTGTTTCTTGTTGTTGTTGTTGTTTTACTGTAGCTGTCACTGTTGTTGTTTTGTTGTTGTTGTTGTTTTACTGTAGCTGTCACTGTTGTTGTTTTTGTTGTTGTTGTGGTCGTAGAAGCTGTGCAACAGTAATAATTGTAATAGGAGTAGTATTAGTAGTAGTGATCATACTAATAGTTGTCGCCGTCGCCATTGTTGGCGTTGTTGTTGTTTGGTGTTGCTGTAGCTTTTGCTGTTGTTGTTGTTGTTGTTGTTGCTGTCATTATGGCTAGTACTGTTGCTGCCTCTATTGTTGTTGTTGTTGTTAGTATTACCGTCGTTGTGTACTGCTGTCGTTGTTGTTACTGCAAGTAGTTGTTTTTTGGCTGTCTGTTAATGTTTATTGTTTGTTACTAATATTGTTGTCGTTGTTGTTGGGTGTCATTATCTTGCTATTATTACTACTACTCATTTGATCTAATCCGCGCGCATGTATACACAGTAGGGCTGTCGTGAATTGCTGCCTCAACCAGATGCGGCCTGCTGATGCAATGCTAACTAACCATTGGATACAGTGAAAGTATCCCACTTGTCCCCCTGTTACTAGCAATGGTAACTACAATACGTACGAGGATTATTACTGCTGCTACAGTCGCTTGTACTACGACGAACACTGCTACTCCTACAGCTGCTGCTGTAGGAGTTGTAGTAAATACTGTAGCTATTGTTGTTATTGTGTTGCTGTGTTTTAAATGCTGAAGCTATTGTTGTTGTTGTTGTTGTTGTGTTGATGTGTGGTGTTGTTGTTGTTGTTGTTGTTGCTGCTGCTGCTGCTGCTGTTGTTGTTGCTGTTTTGTTGATGTTGTTGTTGTTGTTGTTGCTGCTGCTGTTGTTGTTATCGCCGGCACTGCTATCGGAACGCCTAGTTGGCAACGGTGGTCGAATCGTTAGCAGCGCGCAGTGGTGGGCCGCCGTTGGGCGGTACCCCCCCCCCCCCACCACCACCACCACCTTTCAGTTTGGCCTGTTGTCTACGTCGGCCGGTAGAGCGGTCATTCGTTGCCGAGGAGCCAACACCTGCAATCTGCTCTGCAATGCGTTGCCTGCCTTCCAGCCTGGCTGTCTGCCTGCCTTCCAGCCGGCCAGCCACACTGGTGCTGCTCGAATCAAAATGTTCGGCCCAAACACAGGCCGAACAACAAACAGGCAAATTGAGTAGCGTCCTGCTATCTGCGGGACTGGCCACCGTCACCATCGCCACCACCACGACCACGACCACGATTGACGAGCACCACCATCAACAGTCAACAAGAACAATAATACAAATAACTAAACAAACTCTCAAAACTAAGAATCACTATTCCAACTACAATAACAACATCACAAACAACAACAACAGAAGCGGCAGCGACAAAAACAGCAACGACGACGACAATAGGCAGAAACTAGAATTTAATATTGCCTCCCGGATAAATATCTGACTGCGAATGTTGTTGTTGTTCTTGTTGTGTTGTTGTCTGTTGTTGCTGTTGTTGTCTGTGTTGTTGTTGTTGTTGTTGTTGGTGTTGATGTTGCTGCTCCTGCTGTTGCTAGTGGTGTTTTTGTAATAATGGAAGTCATAGCTTAATAGTAGATAGAAAACTACAATGTGTGTCGTGCGCAGAGAACATGGCATGCCAGATTCAATCGTCAACATGGCGTCTATGCGCGTTTTCGCACCAGAGTCTTAGATTCACCAGAGAAGAGCTACTTACGACCACTACAGCTGTTCGATGAACGACCAAAATGTGACTTGTCGACTGACCGACTGATCGCCTTACCTCATCTGGCCTTCATCATAAATGTGGATATGCTTGCGCATATATATATATATATATATATATATATATGTCCGTTATATAGATGTGTTAATGCAGGTACGTATGCATATATGTCGAGCGGCCGCCGGTTCTTGTGGTTAGAACCATCGTCGGACTTTTGAAAAGAACCATTTTCCTTTCTTCTGTTGCCAACGTGTGGCAGCTATTTTGTTTTCGAGCAGCGCTAATGTAGCCTCTGTCATCGTTCGTCTACATTCGTGTTGTTGTTGTTGTTGCTTGCTGCTGTTATTGCTTATGTTATTGTTGTTGTTACTGGCTGTTGCTGCCTGTTGTGGTATGTGTAACACATACCTACTGTACAATGATGTTGCTGTCGTTGTTGTTGTTGTTGTTGTTGTTGTTGTTGTTGTTGTTGTTGTTGTTGTTGTTGTTTAATGTTGTTGTTGTTGTTGTTGCTGTCGTTGTTGTTGTTGTTGTTGTCGTTGTCGTTGTTATTGTTGTTCATGTTATTGTTGTTATTGGCTGTCATGGTTGCTGTTGCCGTTTTGTTGTTGTCGGTGATGATGCTGGCAACAGCAGCAACCAACTGTTACTGTTTTTTTTTGCGGCCGTTTTTGTTGGTGGTAATTTGGTTGTGTCTGCTGTTGCTGTTGCTGCTGCCGTTGCTACGGCGGTGCATGATACACGATTATCGACGTCATCGGTTGGCAACGTCGTTTATTGTATCGTTACGTTGGTGGTCGTCGTCGTTGTTGTTGTTGTTGTTGTCTTCACCGACTGAAATGCCCTAGTGCCTGTCCCCCGCCCGCCCGCCCGCTTGTCTGTCTGTCTGTCTGTCCATATCAAACGGTGTGCCGGGGGGCAACGATAGATGGTGTTGTTGTTCACCAAGCGCCAGTACGAGACAATAAAAGAGCAGTTTTCGACAGCACCATCGAACAACCGCATTCAGACGAGCAAAAGTTCGATCAACACCGCTGCACCACCAGCAACAGCAATAGTACCACAACCAGCACCAGCAACGACAACGACAACAACAACAACGACTGCATCAATAGGCAACAAGGTGGCCACAAATCGATAAATAAACAGAGAGAGAGAGAGAGAAAGAGAAGGAGAGAGGGGGAGGTGGGGATCCAGTGATGGCTGGCAAAACAATGCAATATGCAATACCCCCGACAACGACTACTATCCGGCTGGTAACTATGATGATGGCGGCAACAACGACAACAACAACAACAAAATGCAAAAATAGCCCCCGACATGAGCATAGCGTTTTTAATCCGGCTCACACAAATCAACATACAGACACGCACACAGTAAAAGTGATAGTAGTGACATTTCATATAAATGAAGCATTAGTTGCTGCTGATTGCTGGTTTATCGTAATTGTATCACCCCCCGCAAAGCTGGCTGATTTGATATTAGAACCATGATATTAATAGTAACATACTATGATTCAATTATAACGTATAAAAAAGCACATTTGTATGAGGCATTATAATAATAATTTTTATGAGGCATTTTTATGAGCATTATATGTTCTATAATAATAATAATAATAATAATATATATTATATATATATTATTATTATTATTATTATTATTATTATTATTATTATTATAACAGCTACAACAGAGTCAAACAGGTAAAGAAAAAAGATACCAGTGCAGCAAATAGAGCATCAGCATAAGTAACAGCAGCCTAAGCAGCGGTTGTATTAGCCTTATTAACAACACAACAAAACATGCTTAAATGCGTACAGGCCGGAAAGGTCGAAAAGGTCTCGTTATTGTTTCATTTTGCGTTTGCCAACCATTCAGATGCGGGTGATACAACTATACACGACTTCAGTGTATTCTGTATATTCGCTGTATAGTAATTCTCGTGTTGACCAGTTCGTGATACTCGTGCGTATCCACATGTGGAAAATCACCGCTCATCCATTAATTTAATTACTTATTCGATAACGATTTGCAAATTATCTCACAAGCAGTCATTGTGTGGCAATGCGCCGATGAGATAAGCCGGATCACTGCGCGCCCACTTTGCGGCCTTCACGGAGTCGCCCCTTATTCTCGACACCAATCGCATTCAAAATGATATAGTGTGAGAGAAGATGATGGAGCGGATATATATATATATATATATATATATATGCTAAAAATGTACAGCTTGTTCAAAAAAAGTATGAAGGAGAAATAGTAACACTGAGAACAGTTCGCAAAAAAGGATCTTGGGATGTCTACTTTTCTAACTTTCACGCCTAATCAATAAAGCTTCAATCCATAATATAATTTTCGTAAGCAGTTTTTTCGTCCCCGAGGGGTTGTCGGACTCCCATAGGGTTCCTTGTTAACAGAGCTGTTGGAATGTTTAAATAGTAAATTGAACTAAAGCAAAGGTATCTCTATAAAATAAATATTATTGTGGTTGTTCTATAGACTGCGGATCGGAATACTAGGTTTTTAAGTAATTGAACGTGAAAGTTAGAAAAGTAAATATCCTAGGTTCTAAAGTTAGGGCCCTAGTTTTGCGAACTGTTATTAATGTGACTAATTGCCCTCATGTAGCCAGCATGAGCACCTTTCAGATGAAGCAGAAATTTCTTTTGCAAAATACTTTTTGCAGAGCACGACGGTATACCCGGTTTCTTCACCGAATAACTCGTTCACCGGCAATGGCGCCTTTTCTGAAGTAATTACAGACTATCCACATCAGTATAACAAATTATAGTAATTTTACTTTACAATATATATATATATATATATATATATATATATATATATATAGAGAGAGAGAGAGAGAGAGAAAAGGGAAATACACATATAATTATGAATATATAGATTTATTATTCGGTTGACATGTAGACCTAAATACTGTCACCCTTTTATATCTATTTGGCTGCACACTCTAAGATATCTAGGACTTCCCCAACAGTCCTTAAGGCAGCATGCTTAATGGCTGACTCTCAGCGGTATGGTGGTATCATCTATCCTTAAATAGCATCGCTCAAAGAGAATGCGATCAATAATAGGGATCAAAGCGGCGATCCCCAGGTGGATGACAATGACACGCGCACTAGCCTCCTACTAAACCACGCCGCCATTATATATATGTGAATGTATGACTACATTTATATACACGAGATGGATCAATAAGTTCGTAGCAGCGCGTGCCTAAAAACAGCTTATACCGACTAAACGACGAAGAAAGACGTTCTTCGAAAATAGTAAAATAAGTATCATGTAGATTGGTCTCATATTGCGTTTGTTAGCAGGTCGAGCAACTGTAATATGTTAGGCCCTCTAGTGACAACGGAGCAGAAGGAGTACCGTGCTGTAATTTTTGAAGGCCTAACTTTATCGTTAATTAAAGTCAAACCAGAAAAGTACCATTACAAAATAGAATGCTTTTTTCAAAAAGGTAATATGGGCACCAAGAATGCACCGCTTCTGGACGAAAAAAAGCAGCTTCAGACGTTTGTATTCAATTGTACACTTGCTAGAAGTCTATAAGCACGTGACGACTCACCGCCGATTAAAGCTGTGCGAAGTAGCGGAAAAAATGCTCTTTAGCTATGTCGCAGTACATCAAACATTTCATCCATACTTAGGCATAAACAACGTTCAGCAAAGTGGCTACCGCACAAGCTAACAGTTGAGCACAAACTGACACGCGTATCAATTCCAAAGAGGCATTTGAAAATTTGGAGAGAACATTCATAAGATTTTTGGACCGATTTTTTGCCTCTAACGAAACGTGAATTTACTACCTCACTCAAGAACGCGAATATGCAACCAAAGAGTGGAGTACACGCGGCGATAGACCTTCAATCAGGGTAACGAGGCACATCTCGACCAGAAATGTTTGGTGATCGTTTTCTGGGACGCAACAGGTATTCTATAACTTGGCTACGTTTTTACAGGTAAGCCATGACTGGGGAGTACTATGTAATACTCTTGGACCAACTGAAAGAACGCATCATGGCGCTACCGCCTGGGATGCAGAGAAAACTCTGCGGTCTCACCACGACAACGCGCCCGCCCACACCTTTTTTTGCTATGGACAAATTACGCGAAAGTTCCAAATTGTCGAACCGGAAAGATATAATTCCGGAAAGAGATGCCAGAGCAACAGAGGTGTGACATGCGCCGTAGATGAATATTTTGAATCTAAAAATTCGGAATGCTTTTCACGAGGTATAATAGCTATTGAGGATCCCTGTACTATACAAAATGAGCTTCAGAGGAACTATACTGACCAATAAGTGTACGTTGTTGTTCCGTATATTGTTTGTAATTCATGCTACGAACTGTTTGATCCAGCTAGTTTATATTTTTTAGAGTTTTAATTGTTAATTAGATTTTCAAATCCCTAGAAAGATCGTCTCTTAAGAGACGAACAGGTTGATATATTTTGGGTTTTCTCAAAAGTCATTTCACGGCCACTGACTCTCAGCGGCATGGTTTATCATCTACTTCTAATCATCGCCCAAAGCAAATTCAATTAATCAATCGCTCAAAGCGAATTCGATTAATTACAAGGATTGAGCAGGCGAAACTCTGGTAGATGATTCCGGTCAATTGCGTGGCCTACGCAGACGATCTGGCACTAATAGTCACCCGCGGAACGGGGGTCTACTTGAAGGAACAGTCAACGGAGCACTGATGGATATCCGACAATACCTGCCCATGCAAAACCTCGAACTGGGTCGACAAAAACGAAGGCAATTCTTTTAAACAGCGTCCTCCACTGAATCATGGTTAAGTACCTGAGCGCCCAGACCGAGACCCATGGTTAAGTACATGGGCGTGATCCTGGCTAAGGCTCTCATAGAAACAACTCATGTGCGCTATGCAGCAAAAAACTTTCGAAAGCCTTAGTGCAACCAAAGCGTGAAGTAAGATTAGAAGTTTTCGGCGCCATCTCGTACTTACAGTAGTCAAAGCATATGCCGCACCCCTATAGAGGGCATCCCGACTACCAAGGCTGCAACACGCCGCCTCCTTTACAATAAACACATCTATGGCGCTCAATATTGCGCGGCGTCCACAGCAACCGCACAATTCCCCTTTAAAACATTCCCTGGTATCTGAAAGTCAAAGAACTATCAGCTTCAAAATGTCTATTTATCGACCTTGGGATGGACTCCTAATCGGCAGAATAGATCCCCTAATTAAGTGGCGCCAGCGATGGAAATAAATTCAGCCAGGCCACGCTGAATGCTGGACAAAATGAATACTCCCTCATTTAAGAAAATGTACAGCCATAAGCACGGCTTGCTTTCTTATCCACTTGGCCAGGTGAAGTAATCTCAAACAGACAGTACTGCGGCCACTCTCAACAAAGGGCAAACAACAATAAATTTATATATATATATATATATATCGATAAAAATATAGATAGATATAGGCACCGATCTAGGCATTCTCTCAATTAAACCCGGCACCCAGGCCTGTCCGGTTTTCTGCATCCTCGAACTTCTGGTGCTATGTAACAACGATAAGAGAAGGCCAGCGGTATGACCCTCACACTGTTCATAGTTTCAGGTACTTTGTGGAGCTGGGCTGGTTCCGGCTGACGCAACCCAAGTGTACACGTTCATAAGAAGTTTCCTCTTCCCTAGTTCCTAATGAAATTTCCTCTCCTAATTCCTAATGAATAAATTCCGATTGATATTTATAGGTAACTAATAATAGAGTAATGACATTGTATGCATAATAGTCGAAAGAAAAAAGATGGACAAACTGAGCCCAGACGAATTCCTAACTTATGATGACGTAAACAATGAGCGATGCGGCGAAATGCGCATCACCAGAAGCAGATACATACAAAGCTCTAAAGTTTACTTTGATAGTTATTGCTGATTAATCCTTATAGCGATCTAGGTTATTTCAAGGTGTGAGCCAGCAAACGTTGACTCCTTGCCTAATTAGACACCTTAGACTTATTCTGTTTAAAATATAGATTCAAATAGAAAGCGCCTTTATTTACCGCGAATAAAGGGGTGGAAAGAAGCTAGGTAGGCGATGACGCCTACAAAGCCGCCTTGTTGTGCGATTCTCTGGCTACACGCCAGGCAAACACATTTTTTATTGTTTCAAGTGTTGCAATACATTATAGTAAAAACATTATTTGGCTTCTGCGATTGTTTTTGTCACATGGAAGAAACGATTGATAAGATCAGCATTTGCAAGTTGCGATAGTGCGCGTCGTTGTTCTTCAGTATGTAAAATCGAGAGCGACAGAAGGTTTATCGGCATTCGGTTCGATATCACATCTTCTACAGAGCTTTTTTAGGAATCTTCTCTTAACAGCTTCAATCATGCCTATGTGCTTGCAGAAGTCTATGTGCTTGCACAAGAAGGACTCCAGACGGGAGAACAATATAAACGTTTGGATAGCACAATTGCTTTATACAGACGAATATACATATTTGGGTCATTGATGATAAAGCAACGGAACATCATGTTCACACGTACAGACGCTGATTTGAGCAGATCTCTTAAATGTGCAGAAAATGTAAAATCCGTTGATATTAACACACCAAGGTCCCGTGCAACATTAGCGGTGGACAATGTCGTCCCTTGAGCTGATACTTCAGATCGAAGAAGCCATGTTTCAAAACGAGGCATTTCGAAACGGATATCTCCATCCCATTGTCGATGCACCCGCGGCAGATGCCATCGACAGCAGACTGTAGCGTAGTACACGCTGAGGAAGAGTCCAAGGAAGCGTATATCTTTGGGTCGTCGGCGTACAATAGGTATTTGACACTCGACTGAATATAGGATTTCATGTCTAAAGCAAATACTATGTACAGCAGAAGAGAGACGCAGCTCCCATGTGGGACGCCGGACGGAGCCAGTCGTGGCTCACTAAGTGCTTACCCGCATTTAACTCGGAACGACCGATTGTGCAGAAAAGCGGCAAGCCATTTACGAGTCGGTTAGGTAGTATACTTACTGTATAAATATACAAACTGGAAAACAAATCAGATGCTATTTAACTCATCGGTCGTGCTATTACATCTAGGAAACACATTAACTTTACCACATTATTCAAAAGCAAATTTTGCAATAAGAAGGCAATACTTAATTCACTATTTGACGCCACGAATAGCCATTTAGCGAGCAACGAGTGTCGAATTGAGCGTTCCACTGAACGCCAGCTCGTAATGCGGCTTGGTTATGCATGTGCTTTGCCTGTGTTGTTTCTGCACCACCGTGCCAAGACGTCTGTTACTTCAGCACGTTGCAGACGGCATTAACACTTGTCTTTGGCGTATACGTAGCCGTGCATCTCACCTGTCTCTATACGCGGTCATTGACAAATTGCACCTTGATGATGCTGATAGGGTTGCACATGCTTTCACTTTCACACTCCCCCTCCCAGTTTTCGTTTCATAGCTCAAAATCAGGTAAAGCCCATACAAAATACAGTCTCTAGAGTTAATCTACTGATATCAATATATATCAGTATCAATGAGGAGTCTCATCATCACTATTTACTAGGTGCACTAACC
>QVRM01004933.1:0-52986 GCA_003439945.1 Dermanyssus gallinae | reverse complement strand
GGGATCGGTGGTGGTGATCGCTATGGCGGTGTTGCTGTTGTTGCTGTAGGCGACCTTCGTCGGCGACCGGTTCTGCCGATTACGGTGGAGGCCTCAGTCTCTCAGGCTGGTCACAATACATTTCCGCCTCTACCACAGCCGGCGTCGCTACTGAGATCGCTGCTTAGGTTATGTTGCGAATCCTGTAGGAGTGGTCGACGCCAGTGGCCTGAGACGTTCGCCACCTACAACCGACAACTGACCCCATCTAATCGTCTCGCGGAGGCTGGGCGATCTCTAGCAGATCACGTGACCAGAGAACCGTTCGTGCATGACCTCAGTGCCTTCCGTGCCCTTTCCTGACAAGCGGGAAGTGTTCTTGCACCACCAGCAGCACAGCAACATCATCATCAACAGGAACCAACAGCAACACAACATTCCTGCATCGTACTCGCTAATATCTGAGACAAGGTGCAATGCACGTAAGCCGCACGTCGACATCGAGAACCACAGAGACCACCCCCATCCAAATTGCAGTCCCATCAAGACCTGTGCAGACCGCAATACAAACGCGTGTGATACGTAGCTGAATATGCTCATACGAGCATATTACAGGGTACATGCGATAATAGCAGCAGCATCATTAATCATCGAGTCGCGACTGCAGGATCCCACAAAACGCTGAAGCCATCTTAGCAGCTCGCGCGTATGAATTTTGCTCGTTTATCGTTTGGCTAATGGCGGCTACCTTGAAGGATTATAGCCTACATCTACGCGGACTGCACGGCGTAGATAAGGCACGTGCTCTGGCTATGCACAGCTGTGTAGATGTGCATGCATGCGCATATGTGTAAACGTGCGTATGTCTGCACGTATGAATGAAATATGTGTCTATGCATGTATGCACACGTTTCTTGTGCACGACATGTTGACGCTTGCCCTGTGCCCGTCGATTGATTACTAGAAACGATTCACCTCCGGTTCACGATGACGCTGAGTTAATTACGAAAATTGTGTTCAACAGCAACGACAGAACTACTCCCTCATCCGTGTCGGGATGAGGGAGTAGTTTCATGATTCACGCATCGAAACTGTTACCGAGATAAGCTGGGTAGACGCGTTCTCCTGTAGAGGCAGAGCTGTTGAGAAGGTGTGAGGGAAAGAGTTGACGTCGTTCTGGTTGTGGATGTCTAGATGAATTCCAGCGGGGAGAAACCAGTCAGCGGGAATTCACTACGCCTAGCAAATTGTGTCGAGTTCCGCACCGCTGACGCAAATAAAACATAATTGACAGACACTGCGTCTCTAGGCGCATGGTCAACTAGACGACAACGACGACGACGACGACGACGACGACAACAAGAGCAACAACAGAAACAAACAATCTAACTAACGACTACAACAACAATGCGAACAATTGTGAAAATGATGCTGCTGAAAATGAGTCGCTTAATGTAGTATTAATAGGTAACAGCTTGCAACAGCTGTCAGCTGTGTTCGTGGCCAAAGCCTGCATGGACAACATGCATGCTTCTGCTGCTGTTTCTGCCGTGGCTACAAGACGCCGCCGTCGACTTATGTGACTAGAAATTAAAACGTTTTTAAAAGTTGTTTTTCATTCTAGACCAACCTTCGTCCCCTGCGGGCTTGGAACTCAACCCGAGGTATATCTCCAATGCACCGAGGACCGGACATGTTAAGAGATCTAGGGTTCTGTTCCCCAACAGTCCTTGTGGGAGCATGGCCGTTGGCTCCCAGCGGTATATGGTTTATCATATCATTCTCAATGAGCATCGCTCAAACAGCAGCAACAATCAACAACAGGGATTGAACCGGCGACACCCCGATAGGATAACAACCATGGCTAGCGCACTAGTCCTCTAGACTACGCCGACTTATGTGGCTGTGCAAGCCGACCTAGCTCAGCGATCAGTCAGATATATTATATATATATATAATATATATTTGTTTGTAATAGTTACTTCCTGTATACAAGTAACTGACAAATTTCAGTGTTTGTATGTGTGTGCAAACACTGATTTTTGTCAGTTGCTTGTATAAGAAAGCAACAATTATCTGAGGTGGTGTAATATATATGGCGATTATTAGCATGTGACTGCTTAAATACGGAGTGTGCCCTTGGATAACACGTCGTGCACTTGAACTTACGAGGCAAACGCTTCAAACTTAGAGAAAAAAACCCCACACAGACATTCTAAACCCCGCGGCTGAAATACTTAGCCTTAACCCTTATGTGACACCCCGCGGCGACAGCGTGGCCATCACGTTTCCTTCATAGTCCTTCATAATCCTTCATAGTTATCGATTCTACAACTGCTTCCTCCTCCCGGGCCGGCTTCCTAGCGCTAGGAGTTAGCCACCTACTCACTGCTATCAAAAGCCCTTTTCAAACGCACCCTCGATGTGTGCTCAATCCTATGTACTGTGTAAATATTCTGTTAGTATTTTCCGTTAGCCGTTTCGTCTGCGGGCAGTAAAAGCAGCAATCCAACAAACGACAAAGAGTCATACAGGCGGAAGCGCAAGGGCCTGTCAAAGGAAAGCAATAGACATAGAAAGAGCTGGAAACAGAACCGTAAGCCTAACCGCAATTTAACGTTTGGAAAACCTACGTGAGCCTTGGCACGCAAGATGACGCTTGCGGTCAAGAGACATTGCTTCGACTATAACCTGTGATATTGACTGTGCATTTTGTGTACGTTGGTGCCCGGTTTAAGAGAGAACCACTACCGTACTCATCGAAATGAGCCGTGATGTAGTTTTTTGATGATAACTGATCGTAATAAGAATAATGAGAACAAAAACAACGACAACAACAATAACCAATCAACGACAATTTAGTCGCCAATCGACACTATCGCTGTCATTGGTGTATTACATTATGTGCACCAAGTTTGCAACAAAGATGCATTACGAGTGCTACCGACTACTGAGGACTTCCCAACCGTTTCTGTGAAAGAACCTCTCCACTGGTAGTTAGCCTAGATTGTACCACCTACCACTTCCACAGCATACTGCACACGTGCCAGTGGGCCGGTCAAACCGTCCATAAACTTCGTACTTTTGTGGCTTACCAGAACGAACTGAACTATGCTGCCGGTTACCAGAACACACTCTATTTGTATTTCTGTACGCTGCTAAAAAAAAATGTAATCCTAAGTACTACACAATCAACTGTGAGACGTCTCGGGCGATTCCTGCGCTAACCCCTAAACGTGAGACGGATGTTAGCGCCGATAAGGCGTCATTGCTTTGCATAGATTTTTTGGCAAATGTATCTAAGGGTGAAATAAATGAAATAAATAAAAAAAAAATGCAAATACAACACATCTAGGATACTAGTACGATGGACCGTTCACAAACATCTGTAGCTGTTTGGACACAGAGTGCAAGTGTTTGTATAGTTTATCGTTACTATTCTAGTGCAAGGGAAGTATAGTTTATCGGATAATCGGATGTTCATTGACAGGCGATCAACTCGCCTCCTACACAGCGTAGCCGAACCTGAGTGCGAAGGACCTCGATTCGTCGGTAGGGTCAACAGGCAGATCCTCCATTCGCTTAATGAAGGATTACGCACCACAGTCAGTATTTTCGTGGTCGATGGGCTCGATTGTTCTAGGTCAAGGTGACAGGCACCTTCACAGCGTTAGTAACTGTGAGTAGAGGCCCGGCAATGCAACCGCAGGGTCTCGTCGTAGCGACGTGTTCGTCTCTCAGTCGGGGTTGTTCTGGCAACAACAGCCGACAAAACTACGTCAAGAACAACAATTATACCGGCAATCACAACCAGAAACAACAACAATTAAGACAGACTTGTGGGCTATTCCCCACAAGAGGTAGAGCAGATGATTAAAGAAGACCTTAAGCAACTCTCAGATTGGTTTAGAGCCAATGGCTTGTCCGTGAATTGGTCGAAGACCGGTGTTATCCAGTTCTTATCGCCTAAAGGTGTCCTAAGTATGAACCATGAGACATTTAAATGCCGAAACCACACTCTTAGCATGATCAATGAGACAAAATTCTTAGGGTTGTCTTCGATTCCAGATTATCATTTGAAGCTCATATAGACCACATTCGTAAAAAAAGTTGTAAGGAGCATCGCTGCCCTGTTCAAGAGCCGTAATATTCTGCCCCGTAACTGTCTACTCGCCATGTAGTACGATGGCGAACAGATAACGTTCATAGTTATCTGACCTACGCAGTTGAAATATTTGGAATGACTTATATGCGACTTTTATGTCCGTTACATTGCCTGCAAAAAAGAGCCTTGCGCGTAATATTGGGATATCTACCATGGAAATCCATGCGTTATAAATACGTAGAGATGTCGATTCTGCCTTACCCTCTGCAAATAGAGATGTCTGTCGTAACTGAGATCAAACGAATCTTAATGGGACTTCATCCCAACCTGCTTAATCTTTCCTATTCGACATCCATCATGAACACAAGGGGATCACACACACAACTTCTCATCTTGTCTGCAGCTTCATGTAACCAATCTCGTTTCTCAATATCAAATCTCGGTGCCACATATTGGAACAAGCTCCCCCCAGATGTTCTTTTTTGAAGGCAATTGCCCGTGTACGGATTTTTCATGTCATGGCTAAGTTTATTCCACTCCGGCATTTACCTTGTCTAAATTGGAAACCATGCAAACCAATTTAAGGGTGGCCGGTCAGGGTCTCGAATCCAGTCCTCCCGAATGCAAGGCAAAGTCTTTGCCACAAGCCACCTTGGTCGGTGTGCGCGCAACCTCTTCTTTGACAATATTCAAACAAAGTGCTAAGCAATACTATTTAGGTACCTTACTCTAATATAATACAATAATAATATAATCATAATGACAATAAATAAAATTATAAGAAAATATGCAATATAAACACTCCATACTAGCCTTTGATGGCTTTGAGGAGCTGTGAGCCTCTGTACAAATGTAAACCACTTACGATAATAATAATAATAAAGCCAATCTATCTATCTAGAAGCAACAGCAACAATAGTAACGTAGCACTAATAAAAACCAAGCCAAGAGTATTATCTTCTGTACAAATGTTTTATATATTGTTAAATTGGTCTGATGAAATTCCCACATCACTAGAAGGACCTGGGCATCACTTTTATTTGCTTAACGTTGAATTCATAGAGCAGCTGTGTAAAGATGTGAAACTACTGAGAAATGTGCACAACGCTTCGAAAAAGCGTGTTGCAACAAAATCAGATATTGTACCGCGTGCAACTGTATTGTCTTCAGTCGATATTATTCGTAGAAACACTAATCTGCCAACTATCAAGAGACCTGCCAGTGAGCAGTCTTCAGTCAGAGATTTTATCCGCATCCGGTTAAATAGCATGCAAAACCGTGTGACAATTCTAACCTTCCAACATTGTTGTGTTGGGTATTGTCAATACTACCGTTGCCTGAGGAATGACGAGACGGACACATGCACTCTGTAAACTTGTGATACACTTTGTGTAGGCAAAAAATGAGACTGTATTGTATTGTACTTATTATGAAAGCCAGCCAATGCCCTCGGCACATTCAAAGTCTACTAGCGCCCATTATTCGCGATGTGGCGCTTCGCGTAGCTAGCGCACTTCTCGCGTTTAACACACTTAAGAGGGATCGCAACATGGTCCGTTTCGTGGCACCCAAGTTGTTTCATCACGTTGAGCTTGCCTACCGAAAGGTCTTCTACCTGCTACCTGAGAAAGACGCCATCTCATCCGCCACCGGCACTAACATCTAACAGGATGACCCGCTGGGTCCCGCCTTTATTTTGCGTAGGTGTTAAAGACCCGGTAAACTCTCCTCAGCCACCACTTAATATTTTACCAACCTTTTATTTCACCACGCTATTTAGATCGCTGCCGACTCTTGGCAAGAAACCCGTTAGTTGTAGCCGAGGATGTCAAATGGGGGGTAGACTTTCAACGGGTCAGTGGCCTTGAGCTCAACTCTCGTGAATACGAGGTGACTTGACCCTCCAGCAGGCCCCGACCCAAAGGTAATCTCTGCGACGCAAAGACGCCTTCCAGGCTCCACGCTCACTCGATCCGACCGCCTCGTACTTCTGGACATCTATTTGCGGCCTGATGATATGAAGAACGCCCTCGAAGCTTGGAGGGACTAATTAGGGGTAATGTCGAAGCGCCTGCCACTGGTCACCTGTCACTGCCCAGCAAGGTCTATTCTTACTCCGTTCGTTCATTTCGCATTGCTTTCACACGTGCGCTACGAGATGCACTTTTTATTGGAGTTCGCCGGGCGTCTTTAGCAGAGGAGAACTGACTTGTGAACTTAGCCCAGGCACAATGGTGCACGCAAAATGGTCCAGGATAGCCAGCAAGAGCCGATTGCGACCGGCGATAACGCTGACAGAGTACGGGAAGGCCAGACCGAATTAAGAAGGCGGCTCTTCGCCGCAATACCACTCATACCCCTTCTTTGCATTAGTCTTGTTAAAACTCTCGTGACATCATTCAATAAATGTATATGCGTACTCTCATTTGCTGACCATTGCAATACAGCACTAATTCTTGTTTTTCTATACTCATAGAGTCCAGTGTCTCCGGTTAAAGGTACGACCAGTACACAAAGTACTATGATATTGGACAGACAACGAGGAAACGTCGCTGTGTGTGGAAAGAAAACTGCAACATTGTTTCAAGGGGCGCTTGTGTTGTGTGACAGCAACTTAATTGGCAGCTGTGTACCTAACTAATCTGCTACGTAATAGAAGAGCGGTTGGATCCGCAATTACAGTCAACTATCCTCTGACGTTTGGCAAGCCAACTCACCGTAGAGTATTGCCGAGTATGGCGGTAAATCACGGAGGTAGACTGAGGGTAAACGGCTACGCTTGGCTATAACTGTTATTAAGCTTATTATTTGCTCGGTCGGAGTGCAGATACTGTCCCTTAACTGACGGGCAGGCCTTCAGGTAGCATACAGGCGACACCAGCTCAGAAGCTTAGATACTTTACCTTCGAATTAACCGTTAATCATGTTCGGCATGCTTTCTTCCGTAGTCACCTTGCTCATATTTACTTATTTATTGACCTGCTCATTTATCTATTTATCTTTAGAGCTTGCGAAAAATGTTTTATCTGTGTAAAACTGAGGCTCCTCTACCAAAGAGGGATAACAGATATCTACCATATTTGCGTCACATAATTTATCTTCCCATATATATAAAACGTATTCGTGCCACAAAATAATTTGGAAGGGAAGTTGTAAAACTGTCATGTCACTTATCAGCATCGCTAGTTATGTGTTAAGTGAATAAAAAACAATAAAATACATAAATAAAAAAAAATACATATATATATATATATATATATACATATATATAGAAGTTCAGGAAATTTTTAGAGATGCGCTAGCAAAACGGAACATCCTACCTGTGCACGCAATACAACATATACTGAACACGGCAAAACACAAACATCCTACGCAGAAAATATATAAAGTTTTCGGGCTGACCCTCAGCCAAGATTTAACGTCCACGGAACTGCTTTTCGCATTGCTTTATAGACGGACCCCCATAAATACAAATGTGCAACGGTGGGGCTCGAACCCGCGCACCTATGTGTCTCCTCTGGTTGCGAGGCGCAGATTTAAGCCACCACGCTACCGGGCTCGACAGAGAATATATATATATATATATATATATATATATATATATATCTGTATGCATATTTAACGCACGTGGCAATCCAAATCCTGCGCATTAGAATGTATGCCGCGATGTGATCCGTGCCTGTACTCATGAGATATGTCAGAGACGGGAACGTCACACGTTGGCATTTCTTGCTGGTGCTTACCGCGTGTCATTTTCTACGGAGTATCGGAGACAATTATCGTATTTTTATTCGAACCCCATGGCACACAACAACGAATAGGGCGGACGACAATTATCTCAAACGCGTACGTAGCAGCATGTACGCATATTTTTTTTGTATGGGACCGACTTCTCCAGACGGCAAATTTATTTAATTTCAGTAACTCCTCATTGAGCTTAAAATGTTTATAATTACACATTTTCAACACTTGTAACAATTAAGGACTTTTTGCAGAAAAGGCTATTGCCCGTGTCTGCACTATATATATATATATATATATATATATATATATATACATCTATATAAATGTATATATATACATCTTTATATATATATACATAATTACATGCATACCTGATGTTGATCGTCCAACGCTCTTTACGTCATGGAATAGCCCTTCGCCGTTGAGCGGCTCAGCAAGGCAATTTGCTGTGACGTAGTCGGTCTTTCTGTGTAGGGGCGGCTGGTTGGGCGCGTCGACCGCGTTTTCGCGTCGGCTGTGTTTGTCGTCCTCACCTGCTTGTGAGGAGCTGAGGTGAGCGGCCTCGTGGACGAGCTTCGCACTTGAAGTGCCGCCGGCTGGGCAGACAACGACGCATGAGCGCGGGCATGGTCGGCCGTCCAGAAGAGGAACGGATGCTCGCGTGAACCAGATTCTCACATTGAATCATGAATGAAGTGTCTGCATGCCGACACAAACAGGCTCTGTTCCGGACAGCGACGTCAGCGATGAAGTTCGTTTGACGACACAAGTAATATACTTCTGTTGAAAAACTGTCCGAAAACACACATGTACGAGTATTTAGGTGGTTCGTATGCAAAAAGCGTGAGTCTCAGTGATTATTGTGCGACACAGCAATGTGCCCTGATTAGTTTTATGGAACAAAACTACTTACAAGTCTAAACTGTTGATTTAAAGCTATATATATATATATATATTTACGCATTTTTAGGGTAGAATATGTTTAAAGAGTATCTGGAACTAATAGTATATATATGGGGCTACAAAAAAGTTTTTTCGGTTTTGTCCGTAGAGAATCATTTATATATATATATATATATATATATAGTTGCAGGAAGAAGTTATTTCGTGTAGTACAGAAGCGGCACGATTTCATCTAGTTCTATCTATAAGACCGTGCCGCTTCTGTACTACACAAAATAAGTTCTCCCTGCAACATGCACGAAACAACTTCAATCTGCAATCTGTTCCGAAACCTCCCAGAACCAAAACAAAATATCAATCTGTTGGTGGTTTTAGAAACAGTATTAGTTGCTGTTCTATTTTTGTCATTGTTGTTGTTGCTGTTGCTGCTGTTGTTGTTATTGTTGTAGGCTAGTCGCGCCTTGTCGTGTTCTGCCCTTTTTGGAGTAGTTCTTGATGCCGGAGCGGCGCATGCATTACATGCAATTAAACACAATACACGTCCTCACCGCTGCCACCGCATCGGCAACATTATCTTCACCTTCACCATCATCATTATCATCGCCATTGTCATCGAGGACTACGTGACCCGATTCGCTCCAACGCCGCCACAACGCAGGTAAGGTGTAGGCAGGCCTCTTGCGTGTCGTCATTCGCCGGCCGTCTGCGATTCTACGCCGCCAAGCTCAAGCTGCTTCACTGAGCTGCGCTTCCGTCACCCACTATCATCGCCAGAGTAGTGCTTGGCCATGTTCCCAAACACGCACTGTAATACGCAATGACGCAACCCGTGTGCACCCCCTTGGGAATGGGACGACAAGGTAGAAGACGCAGGCGCTCTCTTATACCCCGTATAGTCGAACATTATTCAATACGAAGCGGAGTAGTCTTGCCGAAGACATCCAGTCTCTTCGGAAGAGAGAGATAGGTCAACAACCGTCACCTGAGGTTGATTGATAGTGGCATCACACGTGAATCACACCTGTTATTGACTGATTTACTATGTGGCCTCATGTCGTATGTCTTTTCCATGCTCACCGCTACATGCTGAATTGTATAACATACATGTCATATACTCGTATGTTGAGATACTAGTATATGACATGTACTAGTATCTCAACTAGTTCTGGACAGTAGGTCACCTGTCTGTTATCAGTTAGCCTGCGACTAAACGAGTCGGCCACCAACCTGTGAGTCTACCATTGCGTTTATGAGGCCATCGAACATCGTACCATGAACGCCATTATTGCCAAGTGACGGTTTGCCGGATTAAAGTCGATTTATTATTTGTAGCTGAAGGAGATTTTCACCATTGAGTTCGAAAGGTGATAACAGGAAGCTCGGTCGACTGAGTCTTAATGAAGAATCTATCTAACTGCTCAGTGTAGAAACTCACTTACCCTTCCTTCGTAACTCTCGTAGACGCACTAAGTTATTGTAGTACAGAAGCGGCACAGTCTTATCTTGCATAAATATATATATATATATATATAGACTATCAGTTCCATATACCTTTTAAACATGTTCTACCCCACAAATGCGTATATATATAGCTTGAGATCAACATTTTAGGTTATTAATGTTTGTTCCATAAAACTAATCAGGGCACATTGTTGTGACGCACAATACTCACTGAGACGCGTCACGCCTTTTGCATACGAATCACCTAAATACTCGTACATATGTATTTGCTTGACTTCGTCACAAACTGCTTCACTCACTTCGTCGTGTGATGTTTCGAAGTGCGTGTTTGCGTGTTTGAGGAAAACACGTGAGAAATCCGGGATGGCGCTGACGTTGTCAGCCGATTCGCCTAGCTGGCAAGCTTCCCGTTAAGCCGCTAGAGATAGAGAAGGACAATCGTGTCGTCAAATTATTCATGTTACCCGCCAAAGCGTAGCTGAACGTAACCGTCTCCAATCGTAGTTGTCTCACTGCGACAGTGTTTCGGTGTATTGAAGAGCATATATATACGCAGTGTATAGTGGTTAATTACGCCTATACTGTAGGGCGGCCGTTTCACTTGAAACGGCCACGCTCACAGAGGCGATCGTTAGACGCATGCAAGCAATGTCTCATCTATTAGCAAATACGAGGTTATATCTGGTGTTCTTTCGTGTTAATTTAGATGCGTCGTTAGCATTTAATCGTAGGAAGCGTCAAACATTTATTTTTCATAGGTACGCTGACAGAGCCGTACCAATTTACAGTAGTATGTTTAGTTCTCATCCGACTTATTAAGATCTTAGGTGAGTGCGAACTAGGAAGATCAAACTTCCAGATTAACAGAGACTAACAAGTCGTGCTAGGCATACGCTATCCATACCAGTTTTGGTCGTTGGCGTTAAGGAAGATGGACGGCTCCGGTTATTTAACTCGTTCATTGATTCAGCGTGTTGGCAAAGTCTTGATCTTTTTGCACGAGTCTCAAGATCATTGGAGTTTTTACGTCAATTGCTGTCGCTCGATATACAAAGGGGAAGTGCAGCATCTGATAGGGTGACATTAGTGAATTGAATTAACCCCGACCTAGACATGACATGTAACCACGCGTTCGCCAAGAGACAGCTTTAAATACTAATAGATAGATAGATAGGTTTTATTATTCTCATGAGTGGCTTACATTTGTACATAGGTTCACAGCTCCTCAAAGCCATCAAAGGCTAGTATGGAGTGTTTATATTGCATATTTTCTTATAATTTTACTTATTGTCATTATGATTATATTATTATCGTGTTCGGCTTATATTAGAGTAAGGTACCTAAATAGTATTGCTAAGCACTTTGTTTGAATATTGTCAAAGAAGAGATTGCGCGCACATCTGGGGGGAGCTTGTTCCAATATGTGGCACCGAGATTTGATATTGAGAAACGAGATTGGTTACATGAAGCTGCAGACAAGATGAGAAGTTGTGTGTGTAATCCCCTTGTGTTCATGGTGGATGTCGATAGGGAAAGATTAAGCAGGTTGGGATGAAGTCCCATTAAGATTCGTTTGATTTCAGTTACGACACACATCTCTATTTGCAGAGGGTAAGGCAGAATCGACATCTCTACGTACTTATAACGCATGGATTCCCATGGTGGATATCCCAATATTACGCGCAAGGCTCTTTTTTGCAGGCGATGTAACGGACATAAGCAGGGCATAAGGCAGCGATGCTCCCTACAACTTTTTTACGAATGTGATCTGTATAAGCATCAAATGATAATCGAGAATCCAAGACAACGCCTAAGAATTTTGTCTTATTGATCATGCTAAGAGTGTGGTTTCCGCATTTAAATGTCTTATGGTTCATACTTAGGACACCTCTAGGCGATAAGAACTGGATAACACCAGTCTTCGAGCAATTCACGGACAAGCCATTGGCTCTAAACTAATCTGAGAGTCGCTTAAGGTCTTCTGTAATCATTTGCTCTACCTCTTGTGGGGAATCGCCCACAAAGAGTGCTGTGGTATCATCAGCAAATAGGGTCAGTAGGGTCAATAGACCGCTTAATTGTACGGTAACTGCTGTACGGTAACTGTTTAAATGCTTTCTATAGCAAGTACTCGTACATTATTATTCTGAACAACTGCCCTCCAATATGCCAAGCAAAAACGGAACAAGACATTAGTCGGTATACAATAGCGGACCGGGAATCGTGTCCGGTGCATTTGGTAATAAGTAAATGAACGTAGATCGTATTCTATACGTACGTGCTTGCTTAGGAACCTTTACTGTTTTCTCTGGAAGACGAATATAACTGATACTAAAATGAGAAAATAATAACAAATAAATAAATAAAAAACTAAAATAATTTAGTAGAAGGGTTCTTAATCGCAAGTAGGGAACGTGTCAGTCACGTGCTAGTAAGCAAATCTTAAGGGCGATAAACAAAAATAGACTGACATGTTATGGTTGTTTCACGAGCACTACAAGCTATATATATACCTGTATATACACGCAATGATTCAACCAGATTTGCAGCAGCTCGTTACGACTCCAATCGTGCGGCTGTGTTGAGATGATGCTCCTGTGAAATAGTATAGTTACCGCAGTTTGAGTGATATTTTCCCGGAGACTAGTGCATCAGTGAGAGCGTGCGTAGTTAGATGTTGACTAGGACAGGATATATGCTCGATGAGGTACTTCAATTACCTCTAAGAGTAATCAGGCTCTGATTGATCTCTTTGCGAAAGGTCGCCGCAGGTGGTTGTGACCAGGTAAGAGACAGTGACATTTTCTGCCAAAGGTAAAGAGCTACAGAATAATTTCAACAAGATATGTCACTATAATGTGGACCATGTAAAGGGGACAATTGAGGAACCCCGTCTTTACAAAAACTGGAGAGCTCGTCATTGTTGTTGATGCCGAAGAGGATAGGGGCACCTTGCTGTCACTGCAAAGGTTAGCGAGTGCTAAGGTCTATCTAGCCAGAATAGGTGGAGCGCTCTCTTCTGTGCAGGGCAAGAGTGCGGTGTGCACCCATCGGTCTCAGAAGCTACCATCCAAGCTGCACGTAAGTCATCTGGAGTAACTGTGGTGGCTCGAGTCAAAACACCAAAAGTCCGTTAAGCAACGCTGTGTCAGCAACTAAACATGTAACCTTCACATTCACAGGCAATCGCCTCCTTCCGGAGATCCGTTTGGATCACCGATAATTACAAGTATAATGTGTCACACAAAATAATTACAAATTCCAAATATTTTACAAAATAATAAATGGATTGAGCGTCATAAATATCGCAGTTAAAATAGTGTCTAAGCGGTAAATTATACACTCGGCTTACAAACTTATTTTGCAATCGCCTTAAACCTCCGTATTTGATAACGTCGGAACCTGGATCTTTGATGTCAGGATTCGTTTGCCTTTTTTTAGAAAATTAACTGGAAAATGCGGCACGCCCACACGGGCACCACTGCAAGAAACTCGTCTGCAATTGTGAGCCGGTAGTGTGTAGCTCTCACCCACTATAAACCAGACATGTACCCGCATGCAATCCCCTCCATCCGATCGGGAACAGCATAAGCATAGCTTAGAACGGATCGGAGGGGCAGTAGTTTGAGAACCGAGCAATACCTGTATGAACCGAGCAAATAAGCTGTATGAGCGTTCCAAGTGTGCTGTCATTAGCTCTAGGTAGACCCGCGCGTTGAGAGGCCCGCGCCAAGCACGACAAGATTGTATGCTTAGATGTGTCCTCGGTTTTGCCTTGGCAGTAATTGCAAACATAGGATATGGTTTTACCAGTTCTGACTAAGCGAGACTAGAAAGCACCGTCTCCAGTGAGGACCTCAGTCATGTGAAACGTCGACACGCCACCTGGTCGGTTCCCTCAGACCCTAATGTCTGAAGTCAGAGTCTTCAGCTGGAACTCCCGGGTGCTCGGTCCGGAACGGAGTCCCATTCGGCTTGCCAAATGTCGAGGATTACATTCGGTTCCTCCGCTTTCTGCTTTGCCAGCTCTTATAACAAGCGCCGTCGCTCAATCGCTTTTAGATCAGCAAAAGTCGCAAATCGCAAGGAAGTGTGCTAGCCAAAACGAGGACAGCCGCCAGGCCATTGTGATCCTCAGAACGGCTACTCTTTGCGCTTTGCGCAGCGTTCCCCTGTTGCTGGCTACGGTCAGTGCGGTTAACGGCCACATCGGGGCTGCGAATAGAACTATGGACTCAGCCACCGTAGTACATAGATAAAGTAAACGTATTCTCGATTCTCGCGGGCCGTAACATCGACCCGGCATGTGTGTGTGTGAAATCTTAGTAGCGTTTTCCGCTCCCGGACCTATGTGGGGTGGGGCCTGTAGTCCCTTGTCCAGGTGCATTCCAGATAGCGGGCGGTGTTGACAAGCTTGATATTCTGACAATCTATATAGTTGGTTTCAAGAGAGGGCACGCGGGACTTGACGTGAGTACAAGATCGGTTTTTTTCGAAGCCAGGGGGGGGCAGCCGCCGCAACCCACTACATCCGGAACCTCCCTAAACAGTACTTTCATGGCCGAGACCTGAATGCCATCAGGGCCTGATACTCTACCGGTCTTCAATCTTCCCCCGCAGGTTATCTCTTGTATATAGTCCTCGGCCGCTCCTACATCGTACAATGTGTCAAATGGAAGCTGTTCGGGAAAGCGCATATTAAACACCAGGGGGCGTTCATCAGGAAGAAGTTTTTCACTTGATTTCCGGTGTGCCGCGAATCAACGTGTACGGCTGTCTCCGTGGGGTCTTCTTAAGCTCTCGAGATTTCCTCTTCCGTTCCGGATGGTTGTTAACCTGGCCCGGAGCGATTTCAATAAAGTAAATGGAAACATGTACCCTCCACCTCGGTGTCATGTTGGGTCGGAGAGGTGTTAAGGTGATGGATACGTTCGCATTGCACTGCAAAGTTTTGCACAATCTCCTCACTGTGCACGTACACTTATACCTTCAGACTGATCTCCTATGCATATATATATATATATATATGTTTTTTTTTTTGCAAACTGTGGCTGTACACATGTTTTTATTCTTATGCACGCAATGCTCAGGCCAAAACACATATGCATAGTTTTGCATCTAAGAACTGTAAAGGCAGGAGTCAAAACATTTAATCGTTAAAAATCGCCTGTAATTTTTGCATAAAAAGAAGTTCGCACATTCACAAGACGACGATGGCTAGCGCATGCCTGAAAGCAAAGGAGTCAAGCATAAAACAATTAGAAAAAATGCATTGGCAGTCAGGTCTGACTCTCCGTGGTTTCTGCACCACAGCAAAGCCTTTCTTAAAACAACTCAAATCGGCAGCAGGCAACTGAACAATGAGACAGTAATCAATCGTTCTGACGTCATCCGATTGTTTGCAGTCCAGCTACGAGTGATTAGGCTTCGGAGCTATTATTGCCCTATAATTGAATATTAGCATATTTGACTTTTTATTACAAGTAGTTAGCAGATACTACTGCATTGGCTATCGTGGCCCTGATCGGCGTTCCGTCTATGGCCTGGCGATTAGCGCTCAGAGCTGCTTGCATAAGTCGCTAATAGCGACTCGCCAGTAATAGTGATTGATATATGCACAATGTAAGTTTTACATTCGTTTTCCTTTTTTTCTTGCCGTAGACACGTCAACGCGAGTAATGAGCTTCAGGTACGGTCTTTTAAGCACCCATGCCATCTAAGATTATCTTTGTGTATATGTTCATGACAGCACAGCCAGTGGATGACGTGTTTAATTTTATTTGTATGAACAAAAATGATGATAGTAGTGATGATAATAATCATCATCATCATCATTCTTGTCGATACAAATAAGCCGTCGTCCAATGAATATGCTATCATAAGCTTATACAATAATAATAATAATAATAATAATAATAATAATAATAATAGTTATCTCTTGTATATAGTTCTCGGCCACTCCTACATCGTACAATGTGTCAAATGGAAGCTGTTCGGGAAAGCGCATATTAAAAACCAGAGGGCGTTCATCAGGAAGAAGTTTTTCACTTGTTCTTTCTGATCCCCGGTGTGCCGCGAATCAACGTGTACGGCTGTCTCCATGGGTTCTTCTTAAGCTATCGAGAGATTTCCTCTTCTGTCCCGGATGGTTGTTAACCTGGCCCGGAGCGATTTCAATAAAGTAAATGGCAACATGTGCCCTCCACCTCGGTGTCGTGTTAGGTCGGAGAGGTGTTAAGGTGATGGACACGTTCGCATTGCACTGCAAAGTTTTGCACAATCTCCTTACTGTAATCAACAATTATAGCTTCAGACTGAATTCCTATGCATATATATATATACATTTTATTTGCAAACAATGGCTGTACACATGTTTTATTCTTAGCATCTTTTAAATCATCATCATCGCCAAACAGTGCGGACGTGTGCATGTCGAGCTCCGAGAAAACGCGTCTTTTCGTGTGTGTGCAGGATGGCGAACCTAGGAAGTGACATGCCGGAGTGATGCCTGTAACTCAGTGATCGGTTTGTTGTACTGTGTGTGACTATGCGACAGAGGCTCGAGCAGCCATGAAGCTGTTAAGATCCACGCGAAATGGTGAAGCAAAACGAAACCATTCGCGCAACGGTCCGTAGGCTCCCAGCGGCACGCCGCTGCCATTTAAATTCGATTTCTAACGGCTGCTCAGCTAAATTTGGATGTTGGAACAACTAATCTACAAAGTGGCGCCAACAGTGATTTCAACAACTCATCGCGCGACAGCCACAGCAACCACTTTGTCATCACTAGAGAAGCAGCAGCAATACCACATAATAATGTTAATTAATAAGATAGTGTTAACATATAATGTTATTGTTCGTAATAATGTAATTATAATGTCATGGGATATTAATGCAATAACCATGTCTATAATAGTAATGTTAACTAATTAATAATAATAATAATAATAATAATAATAATAATTAATAATAATAATAATAATGACTAGCCAACAACACCACAATACTCGAGATGCCACCGAGAACGACTCGGAGATGGCTTTACCGCTCTTCCAGACACCATATGTTTGCAACTACTGTGGGCGAGCTGTACGATCATTTAAGGGCCTGAAAATCACATAACACGAAAACACTCTGTAGCTCCTTGTCGAAGCCTTCGTACGGATAATAATCCGGGACCGAACAACCAGATAACCATTACATCAAACACCGACACCCAACCAGACTCGAAATTATTAGTACAAGCCTTATCACATGCCCGCAGAAGTTTAAGGCTTGCCAGAATCATACCTCGTGGGGCTAGAGAAGTCTGTACTACAGCATATACGGCAGCACTAAGCAACTTTAATACAAAGCTCGATCTTGAAAGTTGGAATAATCTTATGATGCTTCCATCATTGATGTTTACACTACCTCACCAAAAAAATCAGGAGAAAACACTTACTAAAATCATTAAAAGTAATGTAGCCGAAATAGACTTTCGAACACTTCAAAGTCTCGCTGATTCGACCATACCTAGCACGATCGGCAAGAAGTCTCACTTCACCAACGACCAATACAGCGTGCGCCAGGCAGAGATGAAATTAGCAGAGGGCGATATTCGCTTTGCTGCTCGGTCGCTACTCTCCTCAGACACATTGGCCCCACAAAATGAACATACCGAGTCTGAACTACGTAGCAAACACCCAGTTAGTCCACCCGGGTGTCAAGAACAGTTAGACCTTCTGCAACAGCCCGCCACACTAGGCCTGGATAAAATTGAAGGACCTCTGGTTTTAGAGACCATTCGATCTTTCCCTTGTGCAAATGGAGCCGGTTTAGACGGCCTACGGCCTCGACATCTTCGGGACATGCTAAGCCAAACGATTCCATCCTCAGAGCGTCTTCTGGAAGAGCTAGGCATTCTTATGGCTAGAGTGCTCAATTGGGCTTTGCCATCGTTCTGCCAATCCGTTTTTTATGGCGCAAGCTTAACTGCCCTCCGAAAGAAGGAAAATTCCATCAGGCCCATAGCATGCGGACTAACTCTACGAAGAATGGCTTCAAAGATCGCGATGGCTATGAACAAACGGACCATAGTTGCTGCGGTTTCACCCCATCAAATGGGTGTTGCCATTAGAGGAGGAGCAGAGGCTACTGTTCACGCTACACGCGCTTTTCTGGAAACAAAAGGTCCGACAAAAGTACTAGTCAAACTAGACTTCCAAAACGCGTTCAACACAATAAGAAGGCACAAAATTTTCGACGAAGTAAAGAGAAAAGCTCCACGACTCTATCCAATGATATGGCAGGGTTATAGAGATTTCTCAATCCTCGCTTGGAACGCAGACACGATCATAGAGTCGCAAACTGGCATTCAGCAGGGAGACCCATTGGGACCAGCTCTGTTCTGCCTCGGCATTTCTGATCTGGTATCTAGCTTACAGCGCCCGTTCAATATCTGGTACCTAGACGACGCCGTCTTGGGAGGTCCCGCAAATGTCGTGGCGAGGGATTTGCAGGCTATACTGAACTTCGAGGTACCGGGAGGAATGACCCTCAACGCGGCCAAGTGCGAGGTTTTAGCTGTCGGAGGTACATCTCAAGATCAAGCGCAGGCCGTACAAACAATCATGGAAGCACTTCCTAGGATATCTCTTGTAACTCAGGATAACCTAGATGTTCTAGGTTCTCCTGTAATGCCCGAAGGAATTCCACGCGCTCTTGATGCCAAACGAGAGACCCTGGTAAAGATCGCCCACGACTGACAAGTATGCACCCGCAGGTGGCTCTGTGCCTTTGGAGACACAGTCTTGGTTCACCAAGATTTGTTTACCTGCTACGAACTTGCCAGACTCTAAAACACATGGAAGGCCTTGCAGCCTACGACGAGACCACCAGAGACATTCTAAGCGAAATACTAAACATTGACTTAGAAGAAAACACGTGGAACAGAGCAAGCCTTCCTATCGGAAACGGAGGCCTTGGAATAAGAAGAGCCACAGATCTAGCTGCAGTGTGCTATGCTGCATCCCTGAATCAATTTAGCTTCCTGGCGGAATCACTCATTGACGAGGAAGCAAAGATTGAACTACAAAAGGCAGCAATAGTGGCGGATACCACAGTCAGAAGTCAACTCGACCCCGGCCCTCTGAGAGAACACGTGAGTCAGAATCTTCTCGACGCTTGCAAAACTAAAAAGTCCGCACGAGATATAACAGATAGCCTAACATCAGCAAGAGAGCGTGCCGTCTTTCTAGCGGCTCAACATCCCTTCAGCGGGGGCTGGCTTCAAGCGCTGCCCTCCTGTCAGCTTGGCACTATGCTGGACCCACACTCTTTCCGCATGGTGTCAGCCCTTAGAATAGGCGCCCCCGTCTGCCAGCCCTTCTCATGTCTGCGATGCGGCCAACCTGTTGACTCTGACGGGTTACACCCGTTAAGCTGTCTGAAAAGTTCCGGCAGAATAACAAGACACGCTGAACTTAACGCCATAGTTAGAAGAGCTCTTAGAAGGGCAGGGATACCATCTACACCTGAGCCGAATGGCCTTAATGGCAGTAGTGAGCTGCGGCCTGACGGGGTCACCATCCCGTTGTGGTCACACGGAAAAAGCCTTGTATGGGATGTAACGGTTTCATGCACGGCGGCCTTATCTTATTTACACCACAGCGCCGTTGAGTCGGGATGGGTAGCCGAGCGCGCGGATTCTGAAAAACGAAGGAAGTATCTCGAGCTATCTAGAAGCTACCACTTTGTACCCATTACATTAGAGACGCTCGGCCCCATCAGCTCAGGTACAGCGAAAATCCTGAAAGATATCGGAAAACGCATAGCTGAAGTTACAGGCGATCGACGCGAGGCCATGTTTTTAAAACAGATGATGTCTTTGGCCGTTTGTAGAGGAAATGTGGCTTCCATCATAGGCGCCATGAATTGATAGAAAGCGACCGGAGCAGGATCAACCTGGCAGAAACGTTCATACCTCACAATTGTAATAACTGAATAATAATAATCATCATATTTCAGCTACACCTCGCCGGTTTCGAACGCCGATTCGCGTAAATCGAATAGTATCTCTTAAATATTTTTTTATTTTTAGAAAGATGGAGAAAAATGCCCGGTACCACGTCACATGGATAAGCTGTGGGCTGCGCCAGCTCCACTCCAAATGCGGTGATAATGGCCTAATAATAATAATAGTAATAACAGCAAAATCACAAATACCCCTATATACAAATTAACTGCCCGACAACACAGCAACAACAGGATACATTGAGGCCACCAGTTCGTGCATGCCTCACGAGCAACAATACATTGTTTCGAGGGTAGCCGACGTCACTGCAACGTGACAAAGCAGGCCGTCCTTAATCAAGCGTACGACAATTCCTGCCGCGTGCATTTTGACGCCGACCTCAAATACTCGACGACCTGCTAGGCTCGGCAGTTTGGCCAGAGGGTATTCGCTTTGCCCGTATCGCGGCCACACCTCACCGCGTAGAGTACGCTTGGCAACTCTTTGAATGACACAAGCCTCGGTGCCACTTTTTCTTTGTATTTCTTCTAACTTCACTTTTTCTGATCAATAAAAGGCTAAGTGCGCCGGGTCAATGAACAACATGGGAAACATTGGCGTTACTGTCAAGTTGTCTATTTTGCAGCGTTGAATCGCTAGATGTATTAAGTCTTAATTACTAGATATATTGCGGCGGACAAAAGGGAAAACGTCCTTAGAGAGGTAAAGCGCTGAGGATGACAGATCGCACCCGACAGACTATCGCCTATCAGATGGAGCGGAACTAGCGTCGTCGATATCGTTCTATAGCCACCTCCCCGACCCGGGCACGTAATATTGTAACGGGATTGCCACCGCTTCCCTAACACGGAGGATGTCCAAGCTCAGTGTACGATAGAGTGACTACAATGATGAAAGGGACGCAGAAGAAGCACAGGGAACGCATGGGCGTACGCCTCCTGCGTAGCGCTAAGATCGAGACAAGGATGGTGCCGAACCTAACCTTCGTCGGTCTATTTGTTTTAACCAGAGATACCGACCGCGCTGTGCTGGCACCCAAAGATTCCAGATGTCACCCGAAAGATCAATCCAAAAAGCTACATCGGTTTCTGTTGGTTTTGAACCGAAATGCTAGTTAATCGGGGAGAATTCACTTGGGTCGACCGTAATGAATATACAACCTATCCTACCCACTGATTGGTCTTTGTACGTGGTCGGTACAATTAGATTAATTCGAGCCCTACTGTGTGGGCTGTGTGGAACCGTTGGTATACTGCCTAGCGGATGGAACACTTCAGCGCAATTTATCTGCTAACGTCAAAGAAGGTTCGACGAAAATATAAACCATGGTTTCATTATACTTTCCATAAATTATGATTATGAAAAATAAAAAATCTGAGACGGAGTCCCGAAAACTGCAAAAAAACGTCAAAAAAAACTGGCTGCTTCTCCTCCACAGGCCAGTTCCATCGAAGCCACAAATTATTGACAACCATTGAGCACAGAATTTTCAAAAACTCCTCGACGACCAAGAAAAAGGCCAGAAACTTCGCGGAATACGTGCAAGAATGGCAAAGCCTAACCGAAAACCGCAAGTCGCGACTTTTCTGCGTAATTTATCAAGTGTTGTGTTAAGAATCGGAAAAAGATACACAAACCCTAGCATGTCAAAGTTTACATATATATATATATGAGTTTTATTTACCATTCCTTGTGGATTAGCTTTTGAATCATATAAACCAGAACCTATTTGTATCATCGTCTAGTTTATTCACCCTTTCAGGTAGTAATGATTTGTGTTGAGTTATAACTGACCATACAGCGAACTTGCGTCTCTTGTCGCAGTATTTGCATGCGTTGTGTCTAATTCCGTCCGAATCGTCATAAACAACAGCCGACCAAGCACATAATCGAATATGCATCTCGACTACCAAGCAATCGTCACCAGCCACAACACTGAGACCACTAAGTTCCATTCTAACGACAATAAGGCACGTGCACCACCGCCGACCTGTCGCGCCACAACCATAACATCGGCAGCAGCAGCAGCATCATCAGGCCTACATGCCTGACCTACGGCGGCGTCACCGCCGAAGGCAAGGCACACTATGATACTCAGTTTGAACCGACCAATCAGTGAAGAGTACAGGCGGAACATTCGAGATGTCGAAGCGTCGAGAAGATTCGATTTCATCGTTTTGACATTATAACTATACGAACGCTACGGCATCCCTTCAGTGAATAAATATACCGAGGAAGTATGACCTAACAATCCACTCTTTGCTCTGCTGCGCTACGCGGTAGATGTACGTCGGTGTTATCGTTCGTCGTTCCTAAAGTCCCTCGTGTTGTCGTACCCGTCTCTGTTTGGAATGGACCCCGCATTCAGTTCTTGCAAGTCGAATTTTACGTGTGCGTGTGTGTTCCTTATTTTTGCTAAAATTACTAGACCATGTGCTTAAACAGTATGTAACGCGTTGAGATCTCTTAAAGCATGACCTAGTCTAGCGCCATGAAAATTACCTTAAAAATTCTATTAGCGCCTCTTCAAGGTGTTCTTATGTAATCATATCTGGCCCGGTGATTTTTTGGTTTCCTTCCCTCTTGCTTTTACTTCATTAATTCTTTAATTCAAGCCCTTATGTGCGCGTCAATGTCCGCCACCACTAATGCCACCAGTTCCACAACCATTGTCATCGAAACTGCTTTCGCTTTAGTTCCTAGTTATGCCATTAGTGAAAGACGACACAGATCATTTTGAAAGAGCATAAATCTAGGCTATAAAAGTTACCGGTGCAAAACAAAAACAGCTTGATAGCCCGGTTATGTATATTAGTGTTAGGTTGCCTATGTTAAAGCCGGAAGACTCTGAATACGAGCGCTCGTTTGCGAAGAGGCATAATGTAATTTTCCAGACATTTCTATATATTGCGGACACTGAGTATTATTTCCACAAGGGATAAAACGTTCTATAGTCGAGCGACGTGGATTCGGTCAATCAATACCATCTTTCTGCATTATGAAGGCATTCCTAACTACAAGGAAGCATGCGTTCACAGCAAAATACGCTTGGGAACGATGTGGGTGTTACTCATGCTGATGTTCAAGTAGAGTGTATCATTGTGGACGCTCTAAGGATAAACCTGCACAAGCTAGCCTAACATTAAGCCGTTTCAGTGACGTATGCTTGGAATCTGCCTGTCGAGCTTAACACCTCGACTTTTTGGCTCCTCGCAACTGGCCCATTACGCAGAAACTGCGGCGAATGGTTTCAAACACTGCGTATTTTTTAGCCGCGAAAGTCTCAAAGCATTGTGGGGTACCCGCTGCATTGGCAGTAACTATAGCCGCCAAATCGACTTGAAGGAGAAGTCCCCAAGTAATCGTACAGCAAGTAGCACTTAGACTAAGACTTTTAAAACAATTGCTGAACGCCCTGCCCAAAAAAAGGAAAGAACAGGCCTGTTCACCAGGGAAAAGGCTTTAAAATCCATGTAGTGTCGTAGCCGCAAAATCAATAAACAGCAGCTTACATAAACAGCTCCTCTTAATGGTTTCGGCTCCTGTGGAAAGGCTCGGCTTGGCATCCTAGTGAGGCCGGTGTGGAATAAAGTTCTACTTTTAAAATAAGACTTGTAATCGTGTGATTGCAAACATAGAGTATTCATGAGAGAAATTTTATTTATATATGTGTATGTTAATGCATGCACATATTCTGCTAACTCCGAGCAGCACGCTATTGTAGTATATATATATATATATATATATATATATATATATAAATATATATATATATATATATATATATATATAAAGTGTGTTGCAAAAAATTAGCAACTCATGTTTTTTGCGATAATTTCGGCTTGGTTTATTTGAATGGCTTGAAATTTTAAGTACATGACGAAACACGAGTATAGTGTTGATTTCATTGCAATCTCAAAATCGGTTCATACAAAAAATAAAAAAGTGTGAAATATATTATATACTGATATTCGATCCCAGGGATCAAATGTCAGGAATATTGTCTAGCTAAATCAATCGTTATATAGCTGCAAAATATTTTACAGCTTAGTCGTTGTTCCGAACTAACGACGAATCTTATGTTTAAATCATGGGTCGTACAAAGGATCTTTCGGATAACGAAAAGACAAGAATTGAGGCATATGCTCGGTCATACAGTAACTGCTATAGCAACCAGATTAGGACGGCATAAGAGCACCATCAGCAGGTTCTTACACCCTGGAGTGAACCAAAGGTGCAGATCTAACAGTGGGCGTAAGCCAGTTTTGACTATTCGAGATCGGCGAAGGATCATACAGTTGGCTACTCATGACCAAATGTCTTCTTCCAGGATCAGGACTACTTTGGGAGTGCCAGTGCACCGATCCACAGTGTACCGAGTGTTAAGTTCTGACAAAAACGTGCGATACGCGAAAAGGAAGCTTATGTCGCGACTGCAACCGAAGCACATTGTCACACGGCGTGAATTTTCGCATAGCTACCAAACTTGGGATAACGAGTGGAAAAACATCGTCTTCTCGGATGAAAAGAAATTTAATCTCGATGGCCCTGACGGCTGTCAGTACTATTGGCACGACTTACGGAAGGAACCTAAATGGTTCTCGAAACGTGTGGCCGGTGGTGGCTCTGTGAAATATTGGGGCGTGTTTGGATATAATGGGAAGTCTGATCTAGTCGAGATTGTGGGCCGAAACAATTCTGACATGTACCAGCGCATTGTCGGTTCCCAGTTAGAAGCCCACTTCAGAAGAATTGGGGGACCTGACGCAGTTTTTCAACAAGACAACGCCACGTTTCATACCTCGGCTAGCACTATAGCCTTTTTTCAAAAACAAGGAGTGCCACTTTTTGACTGGCCGGCATTAAGTCCAGACCTGAATCCTATTGAAAATCTTTAGGGACATTTGGTAAAGCATATTTACGCAAATGGTCGACAATATAATCATTTGTTGGACCTCAAAGAAGCTGTCCAGCAAGCATGGACTAATATTCCACTTTCGTACTTACAACAGCTCATTAACTCCATGAAAGACCGAGTTTACGATTTGATTCAGAAGAAGGGACGAAAAACCCATTTCTAGAATAAAATATGTAGTTTCAAATGAGTCATACAGCCCTGCTAAGAATCGAATACGCTGTAAGGCGCTATTGTTGCTAATATTTTGCAACACTGTTTTTTCACACTTTTTTATTTTTTGTATGAACCGATGTTGAGATTGCAATGAAATCAACACTATACTCATGTTTCGTCATGTACATCATGCGCTTAAAATTTCAAGCCATTCAAATAAACCAAGCCGAAATTATCACAAAAAAACATGAGTTGCTATTTTTTGCAACACACTTTATATATATATATATATATATATATATACACATAGGTATATATATATATACATAATGCGCACATGTATAGTTAAGACAATCGTTGCCGTGTCACAGGCTCATTTTATTGGCATGTTATTAACGTGTTGTGTCATTTACAGCCTGCTCGAGATACCCCCAAACTTTTAGGTGCTCCTAAAGACCCCCACATTCTCTACTCGTCTCTCTGTGCTCAGGCGGTTGAACACGCTTAATAATATTAGTAATAACAATAATCATAATAATACAACCGTGTAGGGGCGTCCTTAGAGAGTAAACGGATTAGGGTGGCAAGCAGACATCCCCACCATCCAGGGTAGGCCTAAACGTAAAGCAATAGCGCCAGTGTGGCTCCGACAGCCGGTTCGGGGCAGCGCAACAATAGCTGAGCCAAATACAAATATATAGGCTCGTTGCTTTGTCGTTCCCTTTCTGACGGGAACATAAAATGTAAAGAAGGAGAAGTTCACTAAAAACTCATACGACTGGGCCCATTTTTGTGCCAGTGAGCCACACTACGATGGACGAGCGTCGTCGCCTATATACTAGTTACCGTGTGCGAGCATACATATACAGGCGGTATAAGCGCTACGAAATCTGTTGTTGCGCTCCTCCTGCTTAAACTGGAACTCAGACGAAGAAGCGAGCAAACGCAGCTAACGATAGTGGGACAGTGGGCACTTGCCTGGGGCTCTACCAACCGACCACCAATCACAGCCACGCTCGAAGCACGGAGGCTACAGGCGCAAAACAGAAGAGTCACAACAGCCTTGAATTACGTCCACTGGTCTCGATCGATGATTTTTTTCTGTCTCCTTCGACAGTACGCCTTGTCTCGCGAAAGGCTCGCATCGTCTGGTGCCGCAGCGGGAAACAAAAGCCGAGAGCCGAGATTGTGACGCATTCATGTGATTCGGCGATGCCCCAAGTACACCTATGAAACGTGTCGCCCTACGAAAGCAACCACTGTGGCGAGCACACGATTCATGTAGTGCGTACCGTGCGATAGATTAGAAACGGTTTGTTTATTGACGGCCGTAGAGGTCGCAAAACTAAAGCAGATATAATGATCCATAATGTCTATATGTGACTAGGCCAAGGCACAGGTTCCTGGAACCTTCATCGAGGGTAAGCCATTGTTGTTGATGCCGCTGTTGTTGTAATTATCAGTATCATGATTGCTGTTGCTCATGTTGTTGTTGTCATCGTCGTAATTTTTATTGTTCTCGATGCTATTGCGGTGGGCTGTAGTGACTGCGCCCTCAGGTGGACATCAGGTAAGGTGAAGAATCCCTCCATCATGGTGATTCTGGGGCCCCATCACGCTCTGTATTTCCAGCGGTTCGACAGCGTCTTCAGGTGAGAGAACCATAAGCTGTTGTTTCAGGTAACGCTTCATCGTGTCCATTAATACCTTCGGAGGATAACAAACAGTCAGAAAGATCGAATTTGGTTCATTCATCCATATCTTTACTACACACCGTAAGGGTCGAATACCTTTGTGAATGTCTTTTTGGAGTCAACAAGGCTTGGCCAACAGTATGACTAGCATTCACCACGTCTATGTCTCCCACTCACATTAAAATGTTTATTCTAAAGTTTCAATCGATTTGCTGTATCTATCAAGGCGAAGAGAGCACATATATATATATATATATATATATATATACTCAATAGGACATACGCCATGTAACAAAGTTAAACGTTTTCCAAATGTATATACAGCAGATCCTCTTTTTCTATGTACACACACATTTTCATTCGAATCGGTCGCCTTTTATGGTCACACACCGTATGACTTGATTGACTTGGTCCAGATGTTGGTGGTGTGCGCGTCTACTCCTGGACTTGGCTTTAAGATGCCCCAAACAGAGTAAATAATGCGTTAATATCTGGACTTCCTGAGGGCCAGCAAGCCTTGGCAAAAAAATGCCACTCCGCCAAAGATGTTGCAATGTGAGCCGGCGCACCACCTTGCTGGAATATCAAGTGGCGTCCACCAACGTGACCCCACGCCCAGGGAAGAAAGACGTTCTAGAAGACCTCCGATTTATACACCTCGGCCGTCACAACCGAGAAAATTGTGGAGTTTTGTCATTTGAGAAAATTGTGGAGTTTTGTCATTTGATGTCCGAAGTCCTGATATCTCTGCACAGTCCTAGACACATTCGTTCGACTAATGTCAATACACCGGGCTAACCGATATATCACAACTGTGCACGAAAATAATTTTTTCACGACGGAGTTGCCTTTATCATTTTCCGAACATCTTTGCTCAGGCTGAACGAATTTGAATGCGACTTGCGTTGTTATTATCGTAAATGAGTGGCCCTAGACCCGACACCCGCGAGATTAGCTAAAACATGCGAACCTCTGTATGCTCCAACAAAGCCTGCTACACGATATATATATATATATATATATATATATATATATATATATATATATATATATATATATATATATATATATATATCAAAGAGTTAATCTCAAGAAGCTGCCAAAGCCTCGGCAGAGTTGTGGGCCAGAGAAGCTACCGACTCTCGGCGCCGTCTGTTAGCATTCGTAATAGATAGCAGCATGCATATGTCGCGTCTTTTAGAAGCGCACCAGGGTTACAAAAAGCCGCTCCTCAACAGGATTCAATGACATATAGCACTCAACAGCACACGGGCAAGTCGCACGGCTTCGACAGCAGCCATACAAATTCCCTGACAGAGTCTCTGAGACCCAAGAGTACTAGCTTCAAGATGCCCCTAAATAAATGTCCGGAACTAATCAGCCAAACAGATAACCTAAACAAATGGAGCCAGTAATGGGAAGCAATCCAGCCAGGCCCTCTGGATACTGGACGCAAGACTCCGGGTATATAAATATATATATATATATATATATATATATATATATATATATATATATATATATATATATATATATATATATATATATACATACTTAGTTAGAGCTAATAAAAGAGAAAGCGCCACAAAGTCGAAAAAGTACCTGATCCACCATGCCCCAGTCCTCCTTGTTGATAAAGCCGAGCTGGATGAGGTCTTGCGTAAGCGTCTGTACCTCTTCAGGCGTCGCAAGATTGGTTGACAACTGCCGGTTCATCTTATCGTCGAAGCGAAGCAACAGTGTCAGGACCTGTCATGCAGGTATATCCGTTAGTAACCCAAATATTACACTAGTTCAAATATTTAGAGAAAGAGAACGTCTTTACCTTGTGTAAGTAACCTCCGTTGTAACAAGCAATGCGCACATACATACTTCTCAGCGGAAACATTACTAAAGTGCGATAACCCGCCGATAAGCTCATGAGGCTTTCCTTATATATACATACATAGATCTACCTTTTTGTTTGATGTACTTTAATACCTATAATAATGCACAAATATATATATATATATATATATATATCAACTTACATCTCTAATAATCTACCTCATATCATTAATCCAATACATGAGTATTTTGTACCATCTTTACCACATTTAGCAGAACAATGAGGTTATTACTGTTAATGATCAAAAGATTCACGACATTTTACTATGTGCCAGAAGTATGCAGGATGTGAACGAAACAAGAGAGAAATGAATGACCACCAATTTTCCAGAAGAAGTTTTTACATATATACAGGATGAAGGCTACATAAATATCAAGCCAAGCTGTGTGTTACCATGGAATGTGAAGGTTGAGCAGGGGGTGGCAGAGGTGCCGCACCTGGAGCATTGGGTGTTGGTATAGCCTCTTCCTGTAAGTACAAGGACGGTCAACAACGTGAGTGCAGGCTCTGCAAGTATCTACTCGAAGGTCATTGTGTCAATCAGAATCGGAGAAACTCCGCAAATCATACTTGCCAGATGAATAATTATGCCTCTGTTCCTTTTATTCGAAAAATGTTCTAACAAAAATAACAGTCTTACTGCATGTGTGATTTAAATCATACCACAACATTCATAACTTGCTGGAAGATAAAATATTAATCAATCTAACAAAAACACAATAATTAATATTAGAGATATCACGACCATTTAATCATCCATAATTATCCATATTTTAATTTTAACGATACACACGCCACAAATGCGTGTGCGTGATGCCATTTGCCTTCGGCCACCTAATGCGAAGTCCCGTTTTAGGCAGATGCTTGCAAGAATTACTGTTTAGGTATTTTTTTAGAAATGTTTATTATGTTATGAGTAACCAATTAGTAAAGAAAGTGAACGAGTTATTAGTTTTCTAAACCGCGATATGGAATCATAATTTATACCTCGTTCAAATCGTGTCGCGAGGAAGCACGAATAAGATTCATAAGGAAATCAGCATAAAACTATGGATACATGTTTACTACAGAAACACAATATTCCACACCCCCGCCGTAACTAATACAAACCGTACACATCCACTATCGCTAATTTACTGAGGGTTAGCTACTGTGTGTTCACCGCTAGCGGCAAGTCTTACCTGTTTGATGTTGCACATAATGTTGAGGATTCGTCTCGTCTCAGGATCATAGCCGGCTGGGCTGGGGCTAGTCTTACTCTCGAGGACTTCAGGAGTGCGAGGTCGTATTCCAAAGCCTCGTGATACAGGATTTGGTCCCCGACCAAAAGCTGTACACCAATCATCAACCAACATCAAACGCACACAAATGGAAGAACACCCAATTATCACATGGATTACGCACCTTCATATTATTCGACCGTAAGGGATATTTTTGCTGTAACGATACAAGGCAGGCGTCCATATTTCCAAGCGAGGCATTTAGAACGCTAACATGTGAACAGACCTTACCATTAAGCTTGTTTCAATATATATATATATATATATATATATATATATATATATATATATATATATATATATATATATATATATATATATAAGTAGTGACTATGTTGACAGTTCACGATAAGAGGTAAACACATTGCCACTATTGGAGCTCATCAAGGATGTCACGTGTCAAAGAAAATAACGCTATTGAAGAAATAATATCTGGAAATATTGAATAAAAAGTATCTGACACAGTACAATAAGATTGCAAGAAACGGTCAGTAATCTTTGTAATCCCAGCTAGATAATGAAAACACTAAACTGATATTACTCCTTTAGAGGCGCATTGTATTTAAAGTGATGGTAATAGTCGTACACTCAACAGGTTCCAGGACTTTGATTTTTTTTAAATTGAATCGATGCCACCAAGGTACTCCGATTTGCTTTGGTTAAAAAAGCCATTCAGCGGCTACATACAGGCCAATTTTTTGCAGTCGCGTTTATTGTTTAAGCTTGGTTCACAGAAATAAAGAAAACGGTCGGTCAATGAGGAATACAACTGCGAAATTTAGAGACGATTGCGCGAGAACGTCCGCCGCAAGAAAACTGAACTCTGGGAATAGAAAATCTTCTTGGATCCCCCATCGTCGAGCCCGTGGCGTGGTGCATTTGCGTGCGATGAAAAATTCGATTTCTATATTTCCAAAACCCCCTTAATCACCGGGCCTGGCTCTTTATGACCTTTTGCTGTTTCCACGGATAAAAAATTGAAGAGACAATGACTATAAAGCGGACAAGAGTTACTTTGAAGGGTACAAAAAGTGTTTGGAAGGTAAAACACATATGCTGTTTTTATAAATCTGTCTCAAAACTTCTATATATATTAAGAGTAGGCTGCAGAAAAACGCATATGCCTGCTAGTCAGCCGACAAAACACGTTTAACCAGCCGACATACCTGTGAGGGGATAAATTCCGTTACGGACGTCTTCGAGAAGTTTCTCAAGTTCAAGAGCAGGTACCTGCTTCTTCTTAATTGCTACGCCCTCACGGCCGTCTTCGTGGTTAATTTCCGCTACCACGTCGACTTGTGAGCAGCGTAAATGCATAGCCTTGTCCGTAAGTTGATCCGGCTGGTACCACGAACTCTGCACGATCGCATGGGCCGAGAATACTACCATGCCGCCAGGAATACAACACAATACAGACAAATAGATCACATGTTAAAATGATGTTTTAAGACAGACGAATGCATCACCATCAAGAATATATATTTAGTTTCTGGATATATATATATATATATATATATATATAGTTTCCCTAAAGCTAATAATGCCTGTGTAGAGTTTTTCATGACATGGCTGATTTTTAATCCACTCCGGCATTTACCTTGTCTAAATTGGAAACCATGAAAACCAATTTAAGGGTGGCCGGTCTGGGTCCCGAACCCAGGCCTCCCGAATGCAAGGCAAAGGCTTTGCCGCTAAGCCATCTTGCTCGGTCGGGTATATATATATATATATATGTTGTTGATAGTGCACAGGTCCCCGACCTCCGTACCCTCCAAGCCTTGTTGGCGGGACGTAAGATTACCCTCGATTATGACCTGGAGCTTATGGAAGTCCCCCTCCGTTCGCGAGGGCTTGCACGCGCACTCAAAATATGGCAGAACAAGCGAGAGGACGTCGCTGACAACCTCGACGCGCTTTGTGCTCACCGCGCATCTTTTTTTCTTCGATCGTCGTTCTCATCTACCAGAGTCACCCACCTTATCCACGGAGCTGATCTAACGGGGCGACTGGACGACCTTGATCCAGTAAAAGATTTAACTCTAAACACCCTCGAGTCTATACTTAATCTGTCGCTGACGCCTTTTGCCCAAAAGCAGGCGCAACTACCGCTCTCAAAGGAGAGCATCTATGCATGATGAAGTGTAACACGGGTTACTTGCGGGCGCGACTCCGCAAAGACTTGCCTTCGGGCGGTCGCTGCTAAGGAATCCGGGGCCTAGTTGCATACGGTTTCAAGCGCCTCATTGGGCAAGCTTTTGGACAACGAAACAACTCGAGTCGGGGCGGATCTTCATCTCCCCCCATCAATGCTAATGTGCCAGATCCGTTGACAAATTAGCCCATCACGTGTTATCGCGCATCACGAGTGCAGAACGGCGTATAATGTATGTTAGTTTAAACAAAACCTTCGGCCGAGCGCTCCGGTCTTGCGAATTTCCCTGCATTCTAGAGCCCCAGGGCCTCTCTGCTGACGATAATAAGCGTACGAATGGGATGACTCTTACCCTCTTCATTCGGGGCAGGATGCATGTCTGGGACGCCACAATCAACGACTCATTAACACCTTTTGTAATCGGTGGCGAGGCGGTGGTAATCGAGCCTAGGCAAGGAAACTCGCAAAATACGCGGCAATGAATTACCCACATTAATTCCAACCGCTAACGTCCGAGACCCTAGACGGCCCAGCAGCTGAACCTCGCAACCAGAGGCACGAGATCTGCGGCTTTCTTAAGGCAGCGCCTCAATTTCGACGTCCAACGGCGGAAACGCGGCGTGCGGAGCACGCTGCTGAAGCGGTCCCAACTCAGTCTATACGAAATAGAGCAATATTGCCAGTGCACACATTCCACGGAGACAATTGTCGCCATTCCACTTTCATTCTTAATAAAAGTTGATATACATATTCCTTAATAGCGAGTTGTGCAGCATATAAAGTGTACAATATATATATATATATATATATATATATATAAACATATATATATATATATGTTCGGTTACACACATAACATATTTAAAAAGTCGGTAGTTAGCGCTGCTCGTCGGATGGGGTAAATAGGTTAGAGCGAACCTATACATTCATTATTCTGAACCTAGATTAAGCAACGAAGTAGAAAAACGCACCTTGTAATGAGTAGATTTCGAACAGGACAGGATGGAACAGAAGCTCTCTCGTAGTAGGTCGTAACCGAGGCAATTTATTTAAACACCTGCAAATATCATATACATAACTTCATTGTATATATTTATTTAACTCATAATGGGTGTAAACAATTAACCCCTAGTAAACGTGATCATACACACACATATATATAAGCAAGCGTGTACTTTACATTAGTTGATTCCATCAAACCTCCTAATGACGCATCCGATTAATTATTTATTTTTTGATCATTCAGGAGCACGTAAACGGGATTATTTGCACAGAAATTGAGACGGGATGGGGTAGGTTCCAAATCTATGCATATCTACAAGCATTTGGTGCTATTATGGATGAGGCCTTCAACCTTATCACAAAAGAAAGTTCCACGGAAAACCCAAACCTTTCTTGGAGATGATTATACGCTGCTGACTAAACCGCTTTTTAACTAGGAGTGTACGCGAATAATTATCATACGCTTGTCAAACCTTGTAACAGTACGACCCAGTAGTACCCAAGATTATACATTTCGGCCCCCTCGTTCAATTATAAAAAACATTTTTTCGCCGTGTTGTACTAGACCTCAAAGTTTGTTGGGCAATTTCTAAAACGCCCTGTATATATATATATATATATATATATACATATATATATTTTGTTTTTTTACGTTAAGATCTTTTATTTGCTTAAATATTAGAGGTAACAATTGTCTCTTTATGAACGTGTACACCGGTTATTTGAAAGTGAAAATGTCACATATCCTCCAGGTTCGGGCGTGTCCAGTCTAGCAGAGTTCCGCGCACAGAGGCGGCGTTACCCCGCTGAATGGCCAGCGATAGTCTCTGGTGCAGGTACTCGATAGCTCTAGTGTCCCCTGTCGAACGGTTGAGCGCCTTGCCGACACGTTGAATGAGTTTGTGCGTCTTCGGGCCGGGTCCCCCCAGTGTCTCGAATGCCAGCGGGCGAAAATCGTGGGGGTAGGTAATACCGGCATACTTTCTGCACTTATTCGCCTCCGCCAACATAGATGCGTGACCAGCATGTTCCGCTCCCGCACTGACCATTGAAGGGGCTAATGAGTCAGTAACGGTTGCATACCATACCAGCATGCGACCCATCTCAAAGGACGTTAGTGTCAGTCCGTCCGGTCGTTTTCCATCATCCCTGCAGAGGCCAGGAGGCTCGAGAATGCAAGGAAAACCAGCAGACCTCAAGGCTCGGCTAAATGTCCCATTAAGAGCTGCGTGCCGGGCTCGCCGACCTGAGCTTAAAGCACAAGAGAGACCATGGTGTGCCTGTGGCCCCACTTGATCGCCGCATCTACATTGGTGCGGGAAACCGGAAGCTGTCCCCAGGCGTATCGCCGCACTAATCCGAACAGTGTCGTTACATAGTAGAGTGCCTAAGTGAACACTGGGGAGAGCCTGTAACCAGGCCCCGGCACTTTTTGCAGAGACCGCCCGTAGCCTGGCCTTGTCAGTCGTAGTGGGGGCTTGCTCAAGTAGATGCACAAATGTCTTCTCCTGCAGTGGGGTCGACCAGCTTTTCTCGGAAAGGGTGTCCGTGGGTATGACACCGCACAGAGACGCCAATCTCTCGACTAAGGCTGCCAAAGTGTGATCGTAGACTCTTTTGCCTGTGTCGTCCAGTAACCGTTTGGCTTTTCCCGATGCCTGGGACATAGATGAGACGATGGCAGGCCCAGCCAACGCTACAGCATCAGGCATTCCCAGTCCACCTAAGGATATGGGAAGCAGAGCCTGCAAGCCTGCATTGGGTGAAAGGCGTATGTTCAGGAGCACCTCCAGTGTTTTCAAGGTCCACTCGTTGAATTCTCGAAGGTTCTCGGTCAAGTCGAAACAATTGGCCCCTCTAAGCAGGTGCGTTATCCGGGCCGCCAAAAAGCATGATCTTAGTAGGAATATTCCGCGATGAGATCCCAGCGATGGAAGACGGCTGGCGGCAACTTCAAGCTTCTCTCTCCACGCGTCTAAAGCCCCAGGTAATCCCTCTTGGCAGAGGGGAACCCCGAGGAGCTCAATGTCGCTCTTTTGGACGACCTTGCAACCGGGAAGGAGGTGGCATAGCTCCGATATATCCGGCAAGATCATATCCTCGGGCCCCGTGACGTAGACCTTGCATTTCGCGGGATTTAGGGATAGACCACTCACCCTCTCGAAGTCCCGGACTCTGCGAATATCACCGAGTACTGTAGCTAGGTCACCTCCAAGCACACCGTCGTCCAGGTACCAGGCATTTAGAGGACACTGTAGGGAGTCTATCAAGTCTTTTACGCACAAACAGAACAAAGGCGGACCTAAAGGGTCTCCTTGTTGAAGGCCGGACTGCGAAGATATAGTGGCGTGCGGCAAGACCAAATGCGACGGTTGGGCGTATGCCGCATGTACCTGGTGAAACATTTGCGGAGCGTAGCATTTCACCACGTTTAGCAAGTGGTCTCTTCTGACACTTAAAGGCATTCCTAAAATCTAATTTAACGAGAACGGTTGGGCCACTGCGGGAGTTTATAAAGGCGCGGGAGATGTGAATTCCGATCTCCGTACCGCCAGCAGTTGCAAAGCCCAGCTGATGAGAACCAATTGTTGATAATATTTCAGCTTTGTTGGCAGCGCACCCAATTTTTGAAGCCAACCTTCAGAGTGTAGACGAGCATGCTATCGGGCGGAGAGAGCCGTCTTTCTTCTTGAGAGCAAATAGTCGTGCCCCAAATATAATAGGTTGAAGGGCTACCGGGGGAGACCCCCACCGGAGAATGTCTACAATCTTTGCCAGTGCATCTGCTAGTCTGTCAGCGACGGACCCTAAGACCGCGGACAACAGGTCCTGAAGAAGTCGAGGCCTAAGGAAGTCAAGACCAGCTGCAGAGCTCCTGGGGAAGGATCTCACAGCCAAACGCACTTCGTCGCTGGAGGTAGTAGATGGCAGTATAATCGGAGGACGAGATGGCAAGCAAAGGTCCGAGGGGCCTGTGGATGTTTGTCTTGAAGAGACTCAAGGCTTTCGGACTGAGATATAAATGTGTCCGTGGAGCCAATAAGCCTGGCGGCGCCAGAGACATCTCCTTCGGAAAGCTTGACTATGGCGCGTCTACAGATCTCGTCCTCAGGGTCCCTTCTGGTATTTGTCCTAGTTTCATGATGTTCGACGTTCTTAATCCTTAAACCCTGCACAAAGTCACGAAGGTTCTTTTTGATAATAACTGTAAGAGAACGTGAGTCGTTCCGAATTCGTGGAAGGCGCAGCACTACCGGTGCGAAAGAAAACAATGAGTGCCAGGCCTCCATGTCGTTGTTCGACGCTACCTTTAATAAAACTTTTGTCAGTTCGTCTGCAACGGATGCTCTGACAGCCTTAGGCAACACGCGGACTAGCCTTGCATGTCGCATGGCATTCTGAATGTGTCCGATAAGTTCCTCCGAGGTGGCTGATACGCCAGTGGTTGGCGTTACTTCTATGCCTCTGACGCCGGGTGTCTGGCGGACATGTGTCTAGAAAGTCCTCTTCTTGTGTATCTGTTGTTGCACACAGGGCAAGCGACCCTGTTAGGGTCCTCTCCAGAATCATCCGAAACGTTTTGTGGCATCGCTAAGTTGATGGTAGAGCTGTAGTCCTCCATTATAGAGAAAAGTTCTTTAGCTTATCGACTACCGGCAGCAAAGCTAATAACGGCTTTAGTACTTCGGCAATCGTCGTAAGTGTGGCTGCCAGGTCAGGACTTATACCCTGGAGTACTTTTGCTAGGTCAGACAAGGTGGTTCCGATACTGCCTGGTCGCGTCGCCTTCTTAACTTTGTGCTTCCGAACCCTCCGTGTCAAAGGACGCGGTCGGGTAACCGAGCTTACTCTACTATATCTAGTAGGCTTGCGTCGAGGAAGGCGCCGAGGTCTGGGCAAAAAAACGTGTGAAGCGCTCCCGTCCTGGGTCGATGAGATTTCCCGCAAGACTGCAGCGTACGAAGGTCTGTCATCCGTGACGCCCCGTGTAGAGTCTCCCACAAGAACCGGAACCGGGCACTGGGCTTCTTCTGTGATGACTGCTGAGGGATTAACCGTCTGCACCTGCCGAAGAGTCCTAGCTTCCATGATAATCCGGTTCTTCTCACGAAGATAGGCTAAACATGGACAAGAGAGGGAACCAGCTGCGTGAGACCCGTTGCAGTTGACACACCTCGAGGGATTGGCACATTACGCTGCCAGGTGGTCTGACTTGCCACACTTTTTGCAAGCCCTTCGCAGAGTGCATCTATCAGTAAAATGGCCCGCTCTTTGACAGTTAAAGCACAGCTTTGGCTGGTCTGTTTCAAGTATCACCGGATGGACCTTGAAACCTAGAAACCCACGCTGGTGGTTGACGGTCAAATGTTAGAATCACCCTACTGAGCGGTATTTTACCCGCCTGCGTTGAGTGGTAGAGGCGTCGTACGGCGGTAACCCCAGCACTACTTAATTCATCTCGTATCTCGTCTTCGGTAAAAGCCACGTTTACGCCTTGGGTCCTTGCTCTGAAACTCGTCAAGGCGGGGCAAACAGCCGATACGGAAACTTCACCAAGAACTGTCAGTTGCAACCGACTTTTGGCGGCTTCCACTCTGCTAACCCACACAAGAATTCCGCCGTTCCCCTTTGAGATCTTGCTTCCCGGTGAGATGGCGTATATCACTTTGAAGAGACGCAGCATCAAGCCTTCCGCAAAGTCACTGGATTTTGAACCGTCTGGGCAGCTCTTGCGGATAATAACCTTGAAGGTATTAATAGACCCCGATGAGATATCGCTTTTAAGTTTTTCTAATTGACGCTGCTCGCGGGAAATTGCATTCTTCACCCTGCGTGAGATCACCACAGAAAAGCCATATTCAGGGTGAGTCTCCGGCTGTTCGTCGTTGCTGGCTTCGGTGAGCGAACACTTTCTCCGTTTGGTGCCAGAGGCAGTATTGCTTCTAGGAGGAGCGTCTGGCGCGACTGGTAACCCCGCGACACCCGAAGGCAATTCACCACCATTTTTCGAAGCCTCCATCGTCGCGCTGGAGCTAGAGTCATCCACACGCCCAGCGACAGTTGGCTCGCTACATGACACGGTGTTACCGACCACACCTGAATTACACCGCAGCCTGGATATATCTAGGCTATCCGGGGGCTTCCTTCGATTAGCCTCACCCGACATCACAACACGACTGCGGGTGATAAAAACCCCAAAAAAATATGTATATATTTAAAGAAAATGCACGTCCCGACTTGGGTATCGAACTCTGTCCCGTTGAGTGACAGTCGGTGGCACTGCCAATAGACCCGTTGGCTTTATGGACTCCTAACTACCACGTATTCGGCCGCAACAATGTGTAAACCTATGATCTGCGATGACGAGCAAATCGAACTCGGTCAGCTGGAGGGCCCGAGAGGAATCCGATTCCTCAGAGACGCAACCAAACTGTCTTCGAGTGTGTACTATGCACCCGTCACTCACTCACTACACTCATAATCGTTGATGCAATTATCACTGCAAAAGTCGAAGTCAAACCTCAGAAAACAACCTATTTTGTGGGAACCGACAAAAACACGACCACACTCTGGCAAATCGAACGCCAAAAAAAAAAAATATATATATATATATATATATATCATATTATTATTAGCGCAACGGTCTCTGAAACCTAGAACAGTGTGAAATAAAAACAATTAAGACAACACCGTACGAAACCATGCTGGAAATTGGAAATTGCAGTATGAGAAGTCAGGTGGTCGAACTATCATCAATCAGTAACCTACCGCCGAATTATATCTCGCTGTTGGTCGTTCTCGAGTTGTTCGATTGTTTTCTGGATGGCCTCGTCGGTGATGATCTCGGGTGAGCCTCCTCCGTTCTGTATCTCGAGGGCCGCCATCTCAAGGGCACACATTCCGAACGAGTAGACATCGGCAGCAGGAGTGATCAACGAAAACGAGGTCTTGGCTGAATACTCCGGTGCGACACAATGTACATTGTCCAGGTGCTGTGCTGTGCGAACCTGCAGAACACAGTCGCCATATGCGATGCCAAGGCCGCGGAAAAGTGCACACGGCATTAGTACATATAATTAGTTCAATATCTGTAATTAACTGCACGCCATACGCAATCATATCCAGACCAAATGTATGTGTGGCAGGTGTGTGTGTGTGCGATAGCACGATGCAACATACGAAACCGCTCAACTGAGAATAGGACTAATTTGATCTTACAGATCGTATGTGTTAGGTCCTCCAATCGTCCTTCGGTTGGAGGAGTGATGTCTAGTAGAGTAGAGATACCAGCTGTCCCCCGTCTCAGCCACATCGTTAAAGCATGTGCCAAGAGGTAATAAACGCACTTGTATGCGGACCCAGTCGTCCATAATTCCCTGTGGATCGTCTCCGTGGAGATGCTTAATCTTCAGCCATACCATACCGACTCAGTTGTTGAAAATGTTAAAGGAATTACGTACCGTCTTCACGTGCATATTGATCGCGTCGGGTGCCACAGATCCAATCTTTATGAGTCCATTATGTTGAATAAAGATCGTGTCGCACGTCAGGTTGCCGTGTAGAATTGGAGGGTGGCACGAATGTAGATAGTAAAGCGCTGAGAGGATTTGTCTACACCAACGCTTCCACGAGTTTAACGTCACCTGATAACCCTACACGAGTACAGCAGAAAATATTTATATTATATCAATTAAAATGCAAAATAGACATATATATATATATATATATATATATATATATATATATATATATATATATATATATATATATATATATATAGGGTTTCCCAGAAATATTTAGAAAGCGATAAAGAGAAATGAAGAGCTCGTTAAGGTAAATATTTGTTTTGTCGCATCTTCCGGCCGGCACTACATGTCTTCAGAAGAAGCACAATGTTCACACGCACAAGACTGTGTGCTTGGTAGTTCTGCATAGGAGGAGTGTCTCGCAATTGCACATTTTGTGCTCCAATGTTGGGCAGCAACACCAGTATCACAGATTTTAGTAATGTCACTCTCACTCCGAATAACTTCTCAGAGACCATGTTCCATTGGAAAAATATTTACTTTAACGAGCTATGTATAATGCTATATAGTGCTATATACAATTCCTATGTTGCTTTCTTTTCTAAATATTTCAGGGAGACTATGTACATGGTCTCCCTGAAATATTAGGCTTTATACCTGTTTTTATATATATATATATATATATATATGTACATATATATATATATATATATATTTTTTTTTTGTATATATATATATAACAAAACTGTGCAAAACCGATATATATACATATATACCTTGATGGCATTTCTCTTCGTCCTCTTGAGGAACTGTTTAACTGAGCCGGAACTCATGTACTCCGTGATAAAAATCACTCGAGGTGGTCCTTCCTTTTGATCGTCAATCCAGTAATTATGGATCTGAGAGCAAAAAGCAGCAAACGCGCACGTTGTTGAAGTTTCGAGTCAATGCAAATGATTTTTTTCTGTACTTGGATTTGTAGTTGATTTCGTTAAATTATATATATATATATATATATATATATATATATATATATATATATTAACCACAGATTAATTTATTTATTGGTCTCGCGTAAATGTTACCTATTATAATAGTGTTACCGTATTTTACACAGCGGCGGGATATTCCAGCATCGCTGAGGGTAGTACAAGTCTATATATATATATATTTTTTTTTTTTATTATTATGTATGCCTCTAAATCTCACCTTGACTATGTTAGGATGCGAAAGTTGGGCAAGAGAATCAAATGTGAGTTTAATCTTTTCCTCCATTGCTTTGAAGTTTTTTCGTTCGCTGAAGTTGACTTCGTTCCACACGACCTGAGGAGCATTGTGCATCGATAACGACAAACAGCAAGTGAATCGTAAATCTCAAGTCAAGCTGGTGCCAGTCAACACGTATAGCATTTTAAGTGCAGCAATTATAACAACCGCGACCTACTGAAGCGAAAAAAAAAACGCAATGAAAGCCACACTATGAATACTCGTAGCCACTCTATGCGCAGCAAAACGTTAGGTTTCCGCAATAATAAAAAATGTCTCACGTGTGCCTAAACAAATGCCCTATGCATGTAAGATGGAAAAAGAAACCAAAACATGTAAACACAAAATTTAGTTTATTTGTGCTGAAGCAAACAGCAGGTTTAAGGTGGTGGAGATTACCTCGACGCCCTCCTCAGTGTCCATGGCAAGGTAAGCAGCGTCGATTCCGGGTATGTCGCGTTGTTGAACTTCTTCCCGTCGCTTATGCCAGCGGCCACATGGTGACTCCTCCAACACCTACAGTTACGACATTGATAATGTTATTTGTCTCGTTTTCATTTTGTACAACAGCAGCTGAAATGTGTGACTGGTTCAAGTCAGAAACGAGACCAAAAAGTACAAAATTACCGGCTTCAATAAGAGTACATTAAAATGCGTATTTTTGTAAGTAAGTTTCTTCTTATTCACGCATGTTTCTTTTGAGATGTAAACACGGGAATTTTCAACGCGCATTTCACGTGTTTGCAAGAACAAAGGGAGCTTCTTACTGCGGGAACAACGACTTCTTACCATATTTATACTTGAAAAAATTTCCCGAGTGCTCTCATATATATATATATATATATATATATAATACATATACATATGCATATATATAATACATATACATATATGGAAAAGTAAGAAAATTCAAATTAAGAAATATTCTTTAAGAAAATTCTAATTAAGTAATGCTCTTAACTTTATTTCAAATAAACCCTATCGTAATTGCACTTCAATAAAAACATATTTGGAGGCTATTTGTCAAGCACCTAAATACACTCTAGCTCACTTTAACATTGACTCCACGTAAAGCGTGTAAGCATAAAAAGAAACACGTCTGCGGAAAGAATGACTAATGCTGCACATGATAACTATTAAGTAGAAAATTTTAAAACAGTTTAAAAACATCCAGTTCAAACACGTGATTCAGAAGGATAACATATGTATATATGTATAAATATATATGTATATAATCAGTACCGGATATATGGAAAATCAGGTTTATTATCACCACACATGTCGTGTGGAAATCGTACAGTTAAAATATATGCTTATGTCGACATACACAAATTTGGACATAGAAAGTAATATATATGTAAAAACTATGAAGTTATGACGCGAGCCTGGTTATCTAAACTCGCTAGAGACGGGACTAGGGTGCAGGAGGCAGCAAGTATCGGTTTATATATATATATATATATATATATATATATATATATATATATATATATATATATATATAAGAGCATGGATCGACAAGTTTTATTATACTTATAAAAATGAACATTTATTTAATCATCCAAAAGTGTTTGTTTCCTTCAAATAGCTCATTCCCGCCGCAATGCATTGTTGCCATCTTCTTTTCCTCTCTTCAAAACATTTTTAAAGCCTCTTTCGGAGTCGAGTTGAGTTGCTCCTGCAAATGTTTATTTATTTCCTCTGTAGTCTCGGAATATTGTAGTTTTTTTATTCGTGAAAACAGGAAAAGTCGCACGAAACTAGGTCCGGTGAATAGGTTACGGTGATATAGAAATCGAATTTGTCATCAAATAGTCCGGCAAAAGTAACAATGTGTGCCCCGGCGCGTGGTCGTGACGTAGAATTCCAGAGTGTTTGCCCAGATTTCCTTCTTCCAGAGGCATCTTGCGTCGGATGTTCTCGCGCAATCTTCTTGAAATTTCGCAAGTAGAATTCCAAATTGACCATATAACCAGGTGATACAAAATAGTGGAAGATGATTTCTTTGTAGTCATAAAACATAACCTCGACGTTGGATCTGCTCTGTCGGAATTCCTGGATTGGGCTTTGGTCTCGATGTCGTAAATATATACACAAAACTCGTCTTCTGCTACCACCTGAACATTCAATTCGTACATTTCCCAACGGGCGATAATTTAACACTTTTCAAAGGAACTTCGCTGTCAGTCTGACATATATGTAAAGGTCAAGACCAAGAAGTCAGTTATCTCCCTGACAGTAATTCGGCGTTATTACAAACTTTTTCAACGTTGTCTTGAAATCGACGGTACGGATACAAAGTGTTTCGAGACACTGCTAAATCACCATAGGCAATTCGTAAGACTTTTATCACTTAAGAGCATATGCTTTTGTTTTTAACACGAACCCAGACTCGTTGTTCCTCCATTTTCGGCTACAATAAACGCCGCCACCGACTGGCGCAAAATTTGGCCTGTATGCAGCTGATGACTGGCGCTGTTAAGCAAAACAACCGGAAGACCTTGGAAGATTTCGGTCTGGCGGCAAGTACTAGAAAAAGTACTAGAACTTGCCGATCTGCGCGTAATATATATATATATATATATATATATATATATATATATATATATATATATATATATATATATATATATATATAAATATAAATATATAGTGTTCCAAAATTTGTCCCACGAACTTTGGGATCTAGTACAACTCGGCAAAAAAGCATTCTTCTAATGGAAAAAATCTTCGAAAATGTCTTCTAAAAATGAGTAATCGAGTGTGAAAGCCAAACTATAAGACTTGCAGAGTTTAATTTCTTGAGAATTATCTTCAATACAAAATTTGTTCCTGGTTTGAGCTAATGCAGAATGCAATTCAACAGATACAAACTTTTCTTCCAATCACGCAGGTATGATTCTTTGTCGATAGGGTGACTGGGACTCTCGCAATCGCGGATTTAGTGAAAATATATCAGGATAGAAAGTTCGATACAACAATTTTTGATAATGTCGCTCTCACTTCAAAAGAAGATATTTCCGCCCCCCCCCCCCCCCCCCCCGTTCCATTAGAAATACGAATTTTCTCGCCAAGTTGTACTAGAAGTCAACGTCTGTTGGGTGAAGTCCGAAAGAACCTGTATACATACAGACACCCATGATGTGTACACCAAGTTAAAGAAGGTAACTTATATGAAACCTTAAAAAAGCCGTCCCAAAGCATACTTCATCGTGTGATTGATAAAAAGGACAGACATGTGAAACCGTCACTATACGCACGCACCCCCCCCCCCGCGCCCATGGACTATACGCACCTCACTTTCATCCTCCGAATCATCTCCGGATACGCGGCGCTCTTCAGCGTCTTTCTTCTCCTCGGTCGTCATCGAAATTGCGGGGTCTCGATGTACTTCGGGTGTACTTCGAAATTTTGGCGTACCGACGTGCAGCCAACCACAACGATGATGATGATGAGAATGAGAATGATAATAGTACAGCAGCTGCAGCAGCAGCAGAACCAGCAACAGTGGAACCAGAAGCAACACTAACAACACAGGTGGCAAAACTTCGAAGTAGATTCACAACCACTACACAGCGGCACCAGCAGAAGCAGCAGCAACAGCAGAAGTGCCTTGTTCAGTTGACAGATAGCGTACGGTCACATCTAGCCAGCCAGTGAAGTGTAGAACGACTTCAACGCTTCAGTGCTCGTTGTAGGAGGAGCCACAGCAGCAGAGCAAGAGGAGCCACAGCAGCAGAGCAGGCGAAGTACGAGTCGCAGTAGTAATTGTTGTTTCCTCGACGTTAATGAAGTGCTTGATGAAGAACTTACTGACTTAGCAGACCGACAATTGTCTACACACACACACCTGCTCACCTGCACACCACTGCTACCTCTGTGTCTTGGTTACTACGTTGGCTAGCAGGCAACATATGCTTGTAGAGAGCAAAGAACCGCACAAACAGTTCTTTTGATAAAAGTACTACTTGCTTTTCTAATTTATTCTCTGTCTCATCTCTCTCTCTCTCGCTCTCTCTATCCCTCTCGCTATCTCTGATTCCTTTCTGTTTTCCTTTTGCTGCTTTTGACGGCAACCACCCCCCCGCTCGCTCAGGGTTGGTTGTCAGAAGCTGCCCAGGAGCTGACGTACACGTGTCTGCTGTAGTTGTTCACCCTCTATAGTCTTATATAGTCCGGCTGTCCAACTGTTCGTCGATCAGCTGACTCGTCGACGAGTCGATCACACATATCATCCTCCTCCTTGGCGTCGTTTCATCCATGCATGCACGATTCGTCGTCCAGCTGATGCCTTCTGATGTCCGTTGTTGTAACCCGGCGGCCAAGCATCCTGCACGATGCCTGCAAGCGTTGTGCAAGCGTGCTGCGTCCTGCTCCTTCCTCCAATGTCGTCCTGTCAACAACACAACACAACCAACAACACGAGAATTCAACAACACTGTACTCTAGTCACTCATACCGCGGCGATGGTAAAGACTAAAATGGCCTCCACCAGTACTGTGATATATAATTCGTTTTGTAGTTTTACAATCAGCAAGTTAGTTAGTTGGGCAGGCAGTAGTTAAGCTGCCTGCAGCGAACAAAACTACCACTAAACGCCGCCTTCACCTAATCTATCGGTGATGGGAGAGCAACATCGTGAGCCCTGTCTACATTTGTTGACTTCGACCTGCTCTCCAAGCGACGAGTGCGTCCGCCCTATGGTGCTCGGTGTAGTACTCGACCTGGCGATCGTGTCAGTACTGTAAAATGTATTATTCGCTATGTACCGCGTATATGGGGTTTCAGCTTTACGAAGTATGTGACCATACTTTTTAATACGCATAACAAATTTAAACAAAACGCATTAAGACAAATTGTAAGTACTGTAAGAATAATAATTTTCGCTTATGTGACCCCGACGTCCCGACAGTAGGAAAAAATTGTTAAGTAAGGTGCTCGGGCCTGCGAGGAAGAAAAAGGCAGGCAACTAAATGACTAATGACGGCTAATACGCATAAGTAAGAGAAAAAAACTCGCCGCAGGCAATTATGCAAGAACAATTAGAATCAAATTCCTAAGGGGAACAGGGTGCAGCATTGCGATAAAGAAACTAAACATGATAATGTGAAAATCACTTAAGACCGACGGACGACCAGGTAGAGCAGGTGATGGAGGCCTACTTTTCCCAGAATGCTCACTCAGAAAACCTCAACACAAAAAAGCACTTCCTATCCGTCCAGCAACCGATCCCAATTAAAGTGGCGGAGGTGAGATAAGTAAATCGCGCATGAACAAATGGCAAAACGCCAAGTCTCCCCCCGCCGCCTACCTCAGCGGCTATTAAAGCTCTCTTAAAGGTAAGGTCGAATCTGACTCAAAAGACCGTGGATAGATGGCTTCTAGAGGAGCGCTTCCTAGCAGCTTGGAAGTGAGCCAGGATTGTGCTATTACCGAAGTCAGCCGAAGGCGGTGCGAGAATCCTCGTTAATACGATCCGTTATTTTCGTTAGTAGCACCGGCCACTATGCTTATATATGTATAAGAGCATGGCCGGTAGGAGGATTTTGTGGCGATAAAAGCCCACCGGGTGAGCAGCATGTGAGCTGGAAAAGGACGGTCGAGTGGCGCACCGCCACGGCAATTTTCGGCAAAGGGGCCGTTCACACTGTCGGCGATTGAATGAGAATGCTGGAAGTCGCAGACAAAAACGACGTTTTATAACTGGTGGACCTCCCTGATGGGCTGACAACGATCGCTTACGCAAACCACCTCGCACTGGTGATGGCCAGACGGAACGAAGAAAAGCTGAAGACAAAGCCCTCTTGAAGCTCTGGAAAGGGTGGAGAAATGCTTAGAATACCACAATCGAGGTTGAACAGTAGTTGACGGAAGACCGCCGTCTAAGACTGGCGGAACAAAAAGTGGCACGAATGGAGCGACAGGCAGAAATCCGCCAGGCTAAGCATCTGAGTATGAGAATAGACTAGTTTATATCAATCACGCCTCTCACGTGAAGTATGTTTTCACGCGAGCTGCGGCTAAGTCCAAAGATTCAGACAAGCACACTCTGCCCGCGTGAGAGGAGCAGAAGGGAGCAGCAGGAGATCGCTAGCCTTCGCGGTGAACTCGTTGGTGTTGTATGCGTTGCTCTGAAGTCTCGATGAGGCTGGTCCTAGACAGTGTACCCCGCATGCAACCAAGCCAACAGGACGGTGCTCACATTTGCAGCGTTTGTCCTAGCTAGACTGATGCCGTGGGGCTTCTTAATAAGGAGACGACATGTTCGCCTCAGTCAATTAAGAAATGGAAGCTTGCGAAACGAATCTGACGCAGGCATGGGGGTACATGCTCTTCAAAACAAGCTGGTCGAAGAGACTCATACCTATTATACGTATATAGTATGAGAGCCCCCATGGGGAGGGTGATGACCTACCATTCAAACGAGGTACTCAGTAGTCACGGCTGCTTTCAACAGTACCTGCACCGCATTCGAAAGGCGGTTTTATCTGATCGTCTACTGTGTGTGGTACAGTGAAGAGGATCACACGGTAGAACGCACGGTGTTCAGATGTCATGGATTCAATGAGACAAGGCAGGAGCTATGATAGAAAGTAAAAAAGCGAGCAGCTTTCCCCGAAGCGCGTGGTTAGGGTAATGCGTGGATCTGATAAGAGATGGATGCCAGTGAACCTCTTTGTCCGAAAGATTATGACCAAGAAAAACTCCCCGAACAAAGTAGGAGGGAGGGGGGTTCAAACGGACCAAGTGAGTGGAAGCCAACTAGCATCCACCGAAGATATTGCCGGAAGAACTTTAAACGAACAGTGATTATTTCATCAGCAGCAGCAGCATACGCGCAAGCCGGCCAGTTAAAGAAAATAATGATAATCATTGCACTAATATTATTTTTGTCGAGCCCGGTGGCGTGGTGGATGAAGTGTGCGCCTCGCAACCGGAGGAGACACATGAGTGCGCGGGTTCGAGCCCCACCATTGCACATTTGTATTTATGGGGGTCCGCCTATGAAGCAATGTAAAAAACAGTTCCGTGGACGTTAAATCTTGTCTGAGGGTCAGCCCGAAAACTTTACTTAGATTATTTTATACGTTCTGTTTCTCGGGAATTCCCTGATTCTGTTCATTCGAATGAGTTCGAATCTTCTTTTGCAGATTCACAACAAACTACAGAAAGGCAGACAGACTCGTCGGGTTGTCATCCCCGAGAGGCACTCACGATGGGAGTATGATGGTGATGCGATACTGTAATGATTAGTGGCTCACAACAACAACAACAACAATAAGAATAGCAGCAGCAGCAACAACAACAATAAACAACAACGACGACAGCGACAACAATGACAACATCACTTTGTCAGCCAGACCCTGGAGGTGTCAGCCCGAAGGAAGGTCTTAACCGAAACACCACAGACACGAGAGGGAGAGATGTAAGTCGTGGTGGATCTTCGCTGGATTTACAGTCGACAAGTGAACGTGAAGGACGATTTGTAAAAGGTTAGCCCAGAGACAGCCACACAGACCAGTGCCAGCAACAGCAGGACACATTTTATAGACGGACACATAGTGACAGCTACAGCAGGACACATTTTGTAGACGGACACATAGTGACAGCTACAGCAGGACACATAGTGACGGCAACGTCCTTAACGAGGACGACAATACGGGGGTCGAGCATGACATCCGAAAGAGAAACAACATGAATAATAATAGCAATTTGTCCGTCCGTGCCACAGGCCTTAAGGCCCATTGCGAGCGTCGAGACATGTTTTGTCCTGACTATATGTTAAATAAATATGTATGTTATATTAACAACTAAATGACATCAACAACAACAACAACAATACAATACAATAACTATATAATAATAGTAGTAACAACAACAACGACAACAACAACAAGAGCAGCAACAATAACAACACCTCTCGTTAAGTAAACAATGAGCATCACAGAGCGCACGCAGAACAATCCGCAAACAGATGAATGAGTACTGGAGTTATCAGACGAAGATGGACGACGACGACAACAACAACAACAACAACCACAACAACAACAATCACAACAACAAGAGCGCGAAAAGACAACACGCCCAGAAACCTTGTCATGTTGTTGTTATTGTTGCTGCTGCTGCTGCTGCTGATGCTGATCCAAATTCGAACATTCGATTTATTCTTGTTCGTTTTCTGATTTATGCGCTGAAACATACCACCTACCTTCTACGAGTTCGTTTGACACAAGCACAAACACACACACACACAACGTGAATGGATCGTAACTTAAACGACGTGACGTGTGTGTTGACGTTCTGATAGGTAACAAAAAGCGGCAAATTAGGGAATAGTTGAGGAAGAAAGTTGACCTCGAATAGTTGAGGAGACGCCAAGCGAGGAATCATTAGATCGAATCAATAATGAGAGCAGCTCCGATTTACAGTGATCCGATGATTATGAGCGCGTGGTGTCGCTTCAATTTTTGTTTTGTTTTGCTCTGCCTTCTTTGTTTGCTGGATGACCACTGTGTGCTACCGGTTGGGCTACCACCACCACTACCACCTGCTTGTATGTATGTATGGAGGTTTGTATGTCTGTCCATCTGTCCCTGTGTCTCTGACTGCCTGTGTTTCTGTCTTTGAACCATTCATCGGGCTGATCCTAGTTGTCTTTGCCATCTTCCATCACCACCATCGTCATCAACAACATTATCACCATCAGTACCATCGTACTCCTCCTCATCGTCCATCTGCTCCATTCATCTCTGCATCTCTTGACAACAATCGCCATTATTATTATTATTATGACAGCTCTGATCGGCATTTCTCAATTTAGCACTCGACCGACACGACCAGCACAACAACACCAATCAAACAAGACATTCGCTCTACTCACAGCCATACATACATACATATATACGTACAGACATACAGAAAGAGAGAGAGAGAGATCGAGAGACTCACGAGTTCACACCACCATGAACAGCCAGCCGCTCAGGACAACCGGGAAGAACCAGGGCGGCGGCGATGGAGATGGATGGAGTACCGGGAGATGTTTGCAGATAGATGCTCAATTGCACATCATACGTACATATAGGCACTCTCACCAGAGGAGGTGCTCAACTCAGGCTCAACACTAGTAGAAGGCTCTCACAAAACCAACGGCGTCGACGACGACGACAACAACAACAAAACAACACCACCAGCAACAATGACAACACCAAGTTGACAAGGAGGCAGCTTCTTAGCAGTAGTAGTAGTAGAATGAATGAATATCTAGGCTATCTAGCTAGACTAGAGACTCTGAAACAGTTAACAACCAGCCAACCAGCCGCCAGAATCAGCCTGCCTGCCTACCTGCCAACCAGCGGTCTGTCATCAGCAGTAGCAGCTATATCTAGATACAGATCGAGAGCAGCGATACAGAGAGGAACGACATCAAGAGGATGAGGAGGAGAGATCCATCAAGAGCGAGAAATACAGATCGATAGCGAGAGAGAGAGAGCGAGAGAGAGAGACAGGCCGACATTGACATCAACAACATAAACAAACAGAAACCCGCTGTTTGCTTGTTTATTCACCCGCTGTTTGTCTTCCCTTTCTGCTACTGCTGCTGCTTCTTCCTTTTCTTCTTCGTCTGCTTCATCTTGTTTTTATTGTTGTTGTTGTTGTTGTTGTTTGTGGTCTGCTTCTCTGTAATAACACCCCATCACCCCATGAATCTCTATGGCGTAACTCGCAGCAGCAGCAGCCCTCACGAAATACGAACCCGCTCGACCCACCAAAACCTCAACGAGCAACGTCTAGTTCTCGCGTGTGTCTGGGTTCGTTCGGGCGTTGTTCAGCGCAAATCCCACACAGACATATTTCTTGTTCTTCTTCTTCGCCGTCTACTGCTTCCATGCTGGTACCTCCTCCTCCTCCTCCTCAATGGCGCGGCATTATTGAGGACGTCTGCTCTCGTCGACGAAAACAAACAAAATCGAACAAACGAATAGGCGAACCGATGGACGGAAAAAGATGGACGAGCGCGTTTGTTGTTGGATTAACAAACAAACAAACAAACAAGAGCGAGATCGAGAGAGAAAGAGAGACAGATCGAATTAGAAGCAAACAATCAAAGCGACGACAACAGTCGATCAGGAATCAAGCAGCCAGTCGACCATAGGTAACTAAGAAAGTTTGATACAATATATGTATGTATATATACAATATATGTATATATATATATATATAAAGTTCTTTATATATATAAAGTTCATATAATAAACATATCAAACTACATCTACTTTTGCCTCTATCTTCTCCGACAACTATTATTACTACTACTACTACTACTAATTAGTTTGCTTTTTTTGCTGCTGTTGGTGGTGAGAGCGAAACATGCGTTTACAAACACCCGGAAGCTGCGGGTAGTGTGGCACTCGATGCCGATGCTGTTGTTCCACCCACCAGAAACTTTTCTTTGGAATAAATCCCGCTAAAAACCTCTCACCTAAAGGCGTCTCAGGACGAGGCGACGAGCTGGAATCATGGTCTTATGGCTATTACTTTAACCCCTACTGCTTCTCGATTAGAATTGTGTGGGCAAGCGCCCAAACACGATTTTTAAAGGTATTGTTGTTTTGAAATTTCTACTATACACAAGCTTCAATATGTGTGTTATTTTGATTGATGAGGTATGCTACAATCATTTGCATCGGTTTCACTACTTTCGTTTTACTTTTGCTACTACTATTACAATTTAGATCATCATCAACTCGGTATAAGTATGAGTTGTTGTCGTGACATACCTTTAAACGACAGTCATAATAACAACAACAACAATAATAATAATAACGAGCGGTTGAACTGTTGTTGAAACAAAAGCGGCGACAACAACACGACATCCATACAAGCAACAGCAACAAGTGAGCGAGCATCGGTCTCATCGAGCGTTTGCATTGTTCGAATGTGTTTTCATGCGTTTGTGCGTTTCTGCTATCCATACTATGCGATAAAGATGAATGATGCACTGTTATGTTGTATTTATTATGAGTGCTCAAGTGTACAATTGTTAAGGGATTCGAACGTGATTAGGTTCGATTAGTCGAAGCAAGAGCACGCTTCTCTATTCAGAGCGCATGACGCTCGTTAACATTCGTTTGTATTATTTTCACCCGTACTAGGTGCACTATATAGATTACGTACTTGAGAAACAATGTGATTTAGTTACAAAACACGTTCGGGCTGACCCTAGCCAAGACGTAACGTCCACGGGACTGCTTTCCGCATTGCTTCATAGACGAACCCTGCAAATACAAATGTGCACGGTGGGGCTTGAATCCCCGCACCTGCTATGTGTCTCCTCGAGTCGCGAGGCGCAGGCCAAAGCACCACGCTACGGGGTTCGATGTGAATTTAGTTACGACGCAAGTAGTACTATTACTACTAATCAAAACGGGCTACAGGCAAAAACGGCCCTTATGGTAGGCCGGGCGAAATGCTTCACATTGAACACGTTCAATGAATGCCGGCAGACTGCGAGAGACAACGTGCGTTGTGACACAAATATTCTCTCCTTCGTTTGCTCGGATTTATCTTCCGCAACATGCCGGGGTTCAGTCTGCTTGGCCAGGTCTCGATCGAGCTCATTGTTCTTTATTTATCATAATAACTTATAGCCAATCTGCCAGTCCTTAAAACGATAAAACGATCATCCGCATCGAAAGGGTTTGAGTCGACCGAATCGAAGAACCTAAGACGCCTCTGCGATCTTCGCCATTCGATCATTTTTTCTGACAAACTATAATTTGTAATAATCATATAATAGTTAGTATTATTAATTGTACGAGGGAACGGGCCGTCTGTGGGAGGCAGATCTTGTGTCACGCACGCAAGCACACAAGATCTGTCTTTCGATTTGTGCCAACAA